>CM069442.1:39142401-39662663 GCA_035610835.1 Ophiura sarsii
CCCCAAATGTGGTATACCACACCTGAGGTTTGTATACTGTTCAATGGCTAAACTTGTGAAAAAGTGAATTTCTGCTTCTACAATAAAAATACAAGTTAACATCATCTTTTATAAGGCAATTAGCAGGTGATTGACAATAGTTTTATTGCAAAAGAATATTTGACTTACATTTCTTGTTGTTGATTTGATTTGCTCCTTACAGGATTCAGATCGTACGGTACCCCCACCGTGCGTAGTGATATACCTGCTCCACGAGTCAAGAGAATAAGTGATTCTACCAACTATGGTGATGAATCTGATGCCCATGGTCTCATTAACCCATCTATCTATAGCAATAGGGGTGTACATGAGAAAGATTTCTTTCAACCAAGATCACAGGGTCAGGTGAGTACGGCTACTAACTATTTGATTCTTGACTACCCCCCCCCCCCCCCCCCCCCCCCCCACCCCCGGGTCAAAATCGGGAATAAAACTATCAGGTCGAAGAAATGGACAGAAGTCTGTTCATACACCCCCTCCCCTGGGTCAAAATCTGGGATAAAACTATCAGGTCGAAGAAATGGGCAGAAGCCCTGGTAGTGGCGGGACTCAAACCAGGTCCACCACCTTGGTAGTTTATATCTTAGTTCACTTTACACAGGAAGTTGCCTCCCCCCCCCAAAAAAAAACCCCAAAACAACAAACAAACAGACAAACAAAACTTTCCGTCCACTTAATATCAAATGTTGTGATTGCCCAAGAAAATAGTTTTCATATTCGGTTTTGTAATGTAGCATTCACTGTTTAGAGGGTTAAAGGGCAGATACAATATGATGGCAAGACTTAACAGGAAGTAATGAGAGATGTTGTTACTCTTAGTTTAGAAAGCTTCATTCACATGACATTTTGAGTGCATAAAGGTTTTTTCTAAGAATTTGTTTTTGTCAAAGACCTTTGTACGGCTCTATCTCTGTTTGAAGGTTATGTATAGTTTTGATTCCGAGGACAAAATATCGGGGAAAGCTTTTGTGGATTCAAATCAAAAAGTATGCATTGAAAGTGCTTCTCATTTCACATTTAAAATAACAGCATTATAGGATGCTGATCTCATGATTAATTAAATGAGTCTGACAATGATTTATGACCATTGATTTCATACTGTCGAAAGATGGTCACAATTGTTACATCAAAAGGCATTTCATGTGCATGGGGGAAACAGCATTTCGTATCAGGCTGGACTGGATTTTGAGTAAAAATAAATCAAGTTTGTCCAAATGGCATTGGCCAATCCCACCTTTTCACTCACCATTATATCTATCTTATCCATATACAGATCCATCAGATTTTCTCCAACATAGGCGTACAGATAGACAATGATTCCTTCCAGAAGTTATGGAGTGTCGCTGCATCAAGAAGTGATGGCCAGGTCAGCGTAGAGAGCTTCCGTAATGTCCTTGATGAAGTCCAAGCCCAACAGATTGCCGATAGTGCGTGATATCAAGTTTATCAACCATTTTCAGCTTTCATGTTTTGTAAATAAATATATGTCCAAAAGTTATATTTTTGTTCAGGAACTTTAATGTGCAAACGTTCAGTGTATGTGACTTATGGTTGGTTCATACTCTTAATTGTTGGGCATAGTGCAATGTCAGCTGATACAACATAACATACTTCAACTCGCACGCCGATATCCGTGGACATCGCACCATGCCCAATGACGAGAATATGAAAGGGTCATTTGAAATTATATAGGGAAACTTTGAACTTTAAGAATGAGCATTTTGATTTCTGTATTCCACAATTAATGTATATAACTGTTAACAGTCGGGTGGGTGCACATCAAGATAGACAAAATTGTATGATTTTGAAATATGTGTTGTTTCCTGGCAGTATATTTTTGCATTATTGTCTTGAATATCTCTGAAAATATTATCTATGTGTCTTTTTGACATTTATTCTTCCAGTTGTGAGATTACTATAATGATGCATTCTGGGGAAATCTTGTAAAATATGCTGAACCTAAATTGTAGGATTCTCATACACACTCAAAAATGAGTCGTTTTGGATTGCTATATTCCCATTCTGTTAAAAAAAGTTGATAATATTTTGAAAATGATTAGGTATCTTTGTTTTGTCATCTTGAAGCTTATGTTTTTTTCTTTCAAACAATCTGAAGTAAAATAGGTTTCTGGTTAAACTGAATGACTTGTGTTGGGATTTATTTATATTAATTCATGTTTTTGGCTCAGTGAGCAGCAATTTGAGGTTACACCTAACCTTTGACTTTGTTGGACAAAAGTAAATTAGTGTTGAAAAGGCTTGTTGTATCGACCCAATCCAGGGTAGTTATATAATTTGCAAAGCTCACAATGGGCTTTGTTTATATGTTGGTACTTGTTGTGTCTGTTAAACGTGCATGATTTGCGAAGAATGGGTGGCATTTCAGTACCAATTTATGGCTAAAAATACTACTGCCTTAAAATGTATGTAACTCATTGATTGCAAGAATGTTATGATGCTTTTAAGCATATTTAAAAAAATACATTCTTAGGCCAAATTAAAATAATTGTTTGTCTCAAAGCTCCCGCGCGCGTTAGTTTATTGATGCGCATTAGAAAAACAAAAGTCTGAAAAAAACTTTTTTTTCTTCCTTTTTTAAAAAAAAAAAAAAAAAATCCCAACATTTCACCGATTTTTCAGATTTTCATTGATCACATCATCTTAAATACAAAAATTCACTTTTACAAGGATTTCAATATTTTATATTTAAAAAAAAAAAAAAAAAACTTGGAAAAAAACCCGCATTCCGCATTAGTTTTACAACAGGAGAGGAGCTTTGAGACAAACAATTAATTTAATTTGGCCTTATATATGTGTACCGTCGCGGCAAAAGGGTCCAGTTGTTGGTAGAATGCATTTTGAGATATTGATGGAATTAGTCATGGAAAAACAAAGAAAATAAACCTAATTTTCCAATCTTTTTTTCTTCATAAAGTCAGCAAGCTGTGTCCAATCTTGACTGCAAAGGTGTCATTTTAAAGCATTGAAAAGGCTCCTTTAGCTGGTAATAAAATATCAACTTTTTCTCTGGGAGACAACTGCACCCTTTTGCCATAACGGTTCATATGGATGAATTCAATGAAGCCTAGTGCTGTAGAAAATACTACTGCCTCAAAATGTCTGTAACTCATTGAATGCAAGAGTGTATACTGCTTAACATTTATTCTTATATATGGATGAATTCAATTAAGTTCTATGCAATGTTAATTTTGATGCATTTGTTTATGAAATATGCAGTGTGAAGGAAGTTTGTGACTAAATACCGTAAGCTGAATCCGTTCAATGGTGTATGCAATCAAATACATTCAAGCAAACTCACTTGTTAAAAACTAAACACAACAAATAACTGAAAGTCTACATTTGGGTTTAAAACATGTATTTGAATTGATTCTTTAAAAAAGCATATAAAGCATATAAAGTGTACTTTAATTCCCAGCTATGCAACATGATAGAATGAAGTGTCCCATGAAAATCATAATGGTGTACTTTATTCCATCAAATATTTGATACATACCTTGGGCCTAAAGTACACATTTATATTTTCAATTTTTCAAATCATAAAATGGCGTAGTACGATAAGGCACCAAAGAAAAGAAACCTTGTTGTACGGGCAAACATACCTCTCTAGTCGGGTTGGTCGGTCAGGCTTTTTTTCTTTATTTTCCCTTGAAAATGGCTAAAAATCGCACAAAAATCTGTAAACGTTTTGCCGCTTTTTGAAAAGCAAAAAATATATTTTTGGTCGGTATTCATTTGCACATGAAACATTTTTTCACCAATTTTTATAAAAATGGGTTGGTTGGTCCCATACAACAGGGTTTCTTTTTTTAGTTGCTTAATTAAATATTATTCAACTTATTTGTCAGAATGCACTACCTCATAGTTTGCTGACTGATTTTGTCATGCTGTCCTGCTGTGCATCAACAACAGCTTGTAGCGTAAACATGCCAAATAATCATTTATACCTTTTCACCAATTTGGAAATATTATTGTAGTTTGGTTTGTGTCGCCATAACAGGGAATATTGTACTTCAAATATACTAATGAAATTAATACTATTTGTTACAGAGAATGCATTACCTGTTGGACTATTTGAATTTGTAAAAATGAAATCCTATTTACTGAAGCGTAATTAATAACATTTTTATTTAAAATCAGGAACTGATTAAATTTTGTGGACTCATTGCTGTTTATCTATTAAGTCTGTTGTAAACAAAATGTGATGAAACATAAAGGAAAACTGCACAAGCGATTATTTTTGTGCATTTAAAGATGGCTGCAGCTAAAATAATAGAAATGTGTGCTTATGTCCATAGAAACAAAATGTTGGACTGAACAACACATTGTATTACATTTTACATACAGCAGCCAAAGTTAATGATAAAAACATCATGAACCATTTTATGTTTATCGTAATTTGTCACAATTATGAACTTCATAATTGTTGATACAAGGAAACATACAACTTACACACAAATCATCATCGCACACAAGTTTTTTGCACAAAAGTAATTCATTTACAGATTAATTATCTGACTTCATTATTTGGTATTGCAGCTGTCCATGAATAATTGGAGCTGATTGTTTTGAAATTTATTAATACCAATTACAAGATGTTATAGTTTAGTCAGTTCTAAATTGGCGAGAAGTGTGTGATTATTATTTCTCCCGGTACAAAAGTAATCTAAGGGTACACACTTGTTTTAGGCATACGCTTGTGTCACGCATATGATGCATGGTGCACCCTGTTGAGTTATGCGACCCTTGTACTTGACCATGCTCTACGATATTATTTCGCTACTGTAAGGAGTCAATTTGGATCTGACTGAACTATAGCCTACCCATGGCTAAGGATGTCTCATTTTTTTGTGTTTTTTTTTTTTGTCTGTCCCTTTTTATTTATTTTTGATGTTCGGGCATCCCTTTAATTTAGTGCTTGTCACTATTGGGTTTGTCCTGGCTCTTCAGCCTATTGTTATAAATAAATATAGTACATGTACCACATAAGCCCTAAATGGCTGCACTTTGTTAAGTTGGCAAACCATTGAGCACCAGAAGTATAACATCAGCTAGTGCCTTTTGTCTGAGACTAATATACCTAAAGAGATAGGAAGCATTGCTTCGTTTTTTTGTTACGCGATCGACCGTACAAGCACAACCTCTGCTTAGGACGGCTGCGGCGCTGTTAGCGTCCCTTCATTCAATAAGTATTTTAGTCTCAGCTTTTGTACATAAAATGTGAAGGTGCAAAAAGACCATATCTGAATAGCTGCTCTGAGTTAATTTAGTACACTGTTCAGTGCATGTATAGACTATGATGTAACTAACAAAAGGCAGCTAATAGAGATATGGTATTGTGGCACTCTAAACCCTCGGAGCTTTAGAAAGGAATATTACTAGAAGTCATTCATTCAGTGTAACATTTTTGGTTTTTATTGGCTTATATTATCTTGTTACAATTTATACATTGAATATACTTTATCACAGAATTTCATAGCAAAATACTGAATATATATATAAGAATTCTTTTTAAAAAGCGTAACATAATTGTTGAGGTAAGCAAAATAATGTTCAACAAACATGATGGCATTTACATAGTTACTGTTATTATCAATAGAGATGGAACATACCATAAATACTGGCACACGACAGTGACATCAAATTACAAAACCAATCAGTATAAGTGTGAGTTGGTAGTGAGATGGCATACCGTAGATACTCACCATATAGCACCTTTTTATCTCTGATATACAGGGCGCCATCTCGCGATCAAAACGGCTTTTAAAAACTTATTCTTAAAGGCACTTCCGAATCTCAAATGTTTGCCCCGGGCAAAAGTCATATGACTCGATCGCTACATACCCGAGTTCCGCGTACACGTATCATATAAACTCCATGATGCAATGCCGAAGAGTGGCTACAAACATCAAATGTGAACGAAATCCGTGTCTAGAAATGTTTCTAACAGTCATTCTATTTATGTCAATGAAACCAGAGTTACAATCTGAAGCAGCATCGAATCAATTTTTAAGCGAGAACCCTATGTTAAAAACATACAAAACTATAAATTAAAGCATTATTAACTTCCAATTTATGGGATAGTAATAGTGTTCACAAACGATATTTGAATCTATTTATGTTGTATCACCAGTACAGTGCGCCGTTGGCTCAATCGGAAGAGCGTTCGGTTAATGATCGAAAGGCCGGGGGTTCGAATCCCACCGAGAATGGTTTTTTGTCTTCGTTAGTATCATATTAAATTTAGTAATTTTATATGTTGAGTTTGTTTATCGTTCCTCATGAAATTTGTGAATCCACGGACAAGATACTTTTAATTTGATTTGGAATGATTGCCTAAATTCAATCATTTGAATGCAGTTCTACTTTTACTTGTTAACGGTCAGCGTTGCGTAAATTGAATTATTGAGACCCTAGCCCCATTGTTACACAAATAATCTGGGAAGGCCAATTGTGCCATTATGAAAAGAGTCAATCGTTTCGTCATTGAATCGATATTCTGATATGCCATGTTTAGGCCTACATGACTGTACGGTCATGTGCATGTACCAACATATTATCTGTTTGTCATGTTTGTAGCTTCGTTGAAATAGACCGGGCGTGGAATCATTTTGTATCTAAATTTATTTGTGTGGTTCGCGGGTTTCGCGGTTGCACAGTTGTGTTGGATTCCAACACAAATGAGAACGAAATCTGGTAAGCGTTTCATCAGCTTAGACAATAATGTTTTGACATTGAAAATCAATGATCCTCAGTTATACTATATGAAAGAAAGGTATGACATAAACAAATTGTCATGTTTGGTGTTTTAATTTAATATTTGTGAATTGTAGGGTAATTGATTGAAGTTGAATTATTTATGGTTATCATTATCAATTAGGGGAAGTTTGTATTTCCAAATTTAGTTGAGTTTGAAGACAATGACAAAAACTAATGTTTGAAGTAAAATAATTTGGATTTGAGCATACAACCATGTTCTTGTTTTGGATGTTTGTTTAAGTTAGAATTTGAATATGAGAGGTTCTGTATTTTCAAAGTGTTTTAGGCTTTTGTATCAAACAATTTTCTCTACAATATGATAAAAAATAAAGAAAACTGTACGAGAAGAAAATGTGTGACTTTAAACAAAAAAATATTCCCCATGAGAGCCCCCAGAGCCTTGGAAACGCCAGAAAACCGATAGCTCCTAGGGGCACCCCGGGGCCCCTAAGCGGACCCTGGACCCCACGCCGATGTCATCCCCCACATTTCAAAAGGGAATTGACGCCCTTGTATACAGGGTGTCCCAGAGTGATCTATACGAGGTAGTACGATTTTTTCGGTATGAACTTTATTGATTATCCCAACCATTCCAAAATTCACATGTATTGCGAAATGAAAGGAAGGCGCGAGGAAGGGGAGGAGAAACGGTACTAAGGGTCGAACATTGAACAATTATCTGAAAAATCAGAATCATCGGTTAAATGTAATTATAATTATGATAAAAAAAATGAAAATATATTCACCAGACGCGGCCGTCTTCGTGCGTTATGCGTAATCTATACAGAAGTAGTACAATTTTGTTCGGTTTGAACTTTATTGATTATTGTCCCAACTACTAGAATCAGTCACGTATAGGAGGAGGCTAGGATGATAAATAAACATGAAGAACGTGTAAACGGTGGATCAAGGAAGTGAAATGGATTAAAAAGAGAGCAATGTGATGATGGCGAGTAGGAATTTCTACTATCCATATACCATTATCAAATCTACAAATGATTGGCAACAGAACACTAACACTGGGTCCCGTTTCATAAAAGGAATCAAAAGTCTGTCTGACTGGCCAAGTCATGATATGAAACTTAAAAATTGTGAGTATCAGGGCAGTAAGACACTTTTTTCAAAGGGGGGGGGGGCGTTTTCAACAACAACAAAAATGTGAGTAAAATATGCGCGCGCAGCGCGCGAACATTTTCGAATTTACACCTATTTTTTGCACGATCGAGGTACATTTTTGCTCTAAACAAGCTTGTAGCAAAGAATATTGCATTTTGGGAAGACAAATGCGCGCTTAGCGCGCTAAATTTTTTCATCTGTGTACACATTTTCGGGGGAAGATTTTCAAAGGGGGGGGGCGATCGCCACCATCGCCCCCCTTCTTACGGGCCTGAGTATTACAATACTTATTCGCCTCAAACACGGGATACGATTCCCAAAAATAGATAAGTAGTCAATCATGAACAAAGTACAATTATAGTTTTGACCACATTGTTGAAAATTGACTGACTTGATCATACTTGTAAGATCAGATAAATAAAGCGGATCTGGACATTCCACCATATGCTTTTTTACAACCAAATGGTATATTAAACCAATATTGATAACATCCATTATGTTACAATTTTTGTTGGAATCCAATTTCCAATTGTTGCTTTGGATGTCCGTCAAATTTATATTTAATTTCCCCCTCAAAGTCTTAAATCTTGCAAATGTAATTGATATTCGCCTAAGCAACCGCGAAAGCAACAATTCAATTAATATAAAAAAGTATTCACGTCTCAAACGAACAAACAGATCAGATGGGAAATAAGAATCGATTCAACGATGATTGGCTTCTTTCAATAACAATTGGCCTTACAGATTATTGCGTGAATAACCATGGTGTAACAATGGGCGAGGTATTGCAATAATTCAATAAACGCAACGCTAAGCCTGTATTAGACCTACATGCACATGTACATGCACCCGCATGAAGTACTATAATACATTAGTACATTCAAATTAAAACCTCATTGAATCTGTAAGAAAATCATTCTATCAAATAAAATGAAAAGTATCTGGGATCAAAATAATATTATGATTGAACGATATTAAAATAATCTCTACATTTACTAAATATAATAATAACGGGAAAAACAAAACATTCTCTGTGGGATTCGAACCCACGGTCTTCAGATTATAAGTCTGAAGATCTACCGACTGCGCTAACGGAGCACTGGATGATAATAATAGGACAGACATAAATTCAAATGACAGTTGAACACTATCCTATAAATAGGAAGTTAAAATGCTTTATATTTCTATTTTTGTATGTATTTAACATGGGTTCTCGCCCAAAAAGTGATTTAATGTTGTTTCAGATTATAACTGTGGTTTCATTCAATTGAATAGAATGACTTTTCGAAACATTTCTAGACATGAATTTTGTTCGTACATTTTGCTGTTTGTAGCCAATCTTTCGGTACGCGAGCTATCAACATTGCATCATGGGGTTTATATGATACGTGTATACGCGGAACTCGGGTATGTAGCGAGTCATATGACTTTTGCCCGGGGCAAACATTTGAGATTCGGAAGTGCCTTTAAGGGGGATGTGCACCTTCGCATAGCCTCCGTAAAACTGCCGTAACTTCTTCATTATTCATTTAATCTTAATAAAAGTATACATTTTTTTGCAGGAAAGGGTTCAATGAATCCAACTATGATCTTGAAATTGACCATTTTGGAGAAAATTATAAAAAACATGTTTTTTGACCCATTTTAGGTTTGGAAAAGATAACTCAAAATATATTTTGTTACATTTTGTCATACTAGTTTTATTATATTCCTCATGCAATTCCCTAGGAATCGTTTTTTTTTTTTAATTTTTACTTTATTATTTTTTGAATTACAGACCAAAAAGTGCCAAAAAACCTGTTTTTTAACCTCCAAAATCGTGAAAATCACGTTTTTTGGTAAAAAATCATATTTTTTGGCACTTTTTGTTCGATAATTCAAAAAATAATAAAGTAAAAATTAAAAAAAAAAAACGATTCCTAGGGAATTGCATGAGGAATATAATTAAACTAGTATGATAAAATTTAACAAAATATATTTTGAGTTATCTTTTCCAAACCTAAAATGGGTCAAAAAACGTGTTTTTTATAATTTTCTCCTAAAATGGTCAATTTCATGATCATGGTTGGATTCATTAAACCCTTTTCTGCAAGAAAATGTATACTTTTATATAGATTTAATGAATAATAAAGAAGTTACGGCAGTTTTACGGAGGCTGTACCTGGAGGTGCACAGCCCCCTTAAGAATAAGTTTTTAAAAGCCGTTTTGATCGCGAGATGGCGCCCTGTATATCAGAGATAATAAGGGGCTATATGGTGAGTATCTACGGTATACATTTAGCAAGGTTTTTTTATAATGATGTTGAGTAGCAAAAGCCAGAACAAATGTTCACACCATCACCCATCACATCGAGAGTTTAGTGCAGTAAAGGGCTATCTGCATTTTGGCCAAAATGAGATTTTGGTATCAAAATGATCCGCACAAGATCGGGAACCTAATTATGAGAAAATAGTAAATTCACCTAATCAAAAAGGTGTGAATAGCATTTCTTTTAACTTGTCAAAACCAATAGGTGACAATGATGGGTACAAATCTTTAATTCACTTTTTCTCAAAATGACCGAAATGCAGATAGCCCTTTGTTGCCCTAAATCCGCGACAAAAACAGCAACCGTATCATATATTTGTTGTGTTTCATATAAGGTTTATCGCAAATAGGTAAAAATCAACTAATTATCCTTTTCTGATGCATTGTGGGATCGCAAAGTGTACAAATTCTTGATAATCAATTGATTTTTACATATTTGCGATAGACCTTATTTGGATGATTAGCATGCAGCTTATCCATGTCTATTCTCTCAACATTGGTAGACAGTTGTACAATCTTGTTTGTCAAAAATTGACACCTAATATCTAACCATCAAACAAAGGCAACAGTGAAATACAAAATTGTTTGTTTTCTCTACACATAATAATCCGTCCAAACATAAATGGTGCCATTATTAATGAACAATATTGATATGATCAACTTTCATGATACCAACTATGCACATCATAAGTATACTTCCAGAACAACGAATATATATATATATATATCAATTGACAGTTAATTTCAGTACTAATTACTTCCTTGAGACAATTATGTCATTGTGTTGTATATTCTTAGTACTTACTTTTAAATCAAGTTACTGTGACTTTTAAAAACACATTGACATGACTGTATCATCAGAAATGGAAAGTACTATTTACTCAAGATTCTAAAAATGCTATGCAATTGTAATATTGTTTCTGTTTAAAATTGATCAAATGTGCACATGCATAATATGCTTCCATATTTTCAAGAAATATATTTTCAAATGAATGCTTAATGTATTTCAGAATACCAAAGAAACAGCTTTTGAACAACTAAAATGATTATATTTGTATATAAAACACTTCCAACATTTGACCACTGTAACAAAGGGTTAAAAAATTAAGTCCCCCTAAAATTAGATCACATCTGTTAGCATAACGCCACACACAATTAGACGTTTTGAGAAATTTAAACGTTTATGAAAAGGGAAAACACTTGGCACACCAAAGTTTTCTCTTTTCAATATCATGTTTACTTTTCCCAAAACATTCACATTCCTCCCCCCCCCCCCCCCCCCCCAAATGATGTTTTCAGAAGTGGACCTTTTAAAGATCCCAGACAAGAGAGTTACCCATACATGAGTGACAGAAATGTCTCCAGTGTTTTAAATTCATTTTAATTGTCTTTATTTTCTTTCTTCAGATATTGATCTTTATTTGAAAATAAAAAATAAATGACTTTTTCATGCATGACTAGACAATAGTGTTCACCATTCACATCAATAACTGTCACTTTTCGGAAAACATCATTTTGGGGAAATGTGACTGTTTTAGGAAAAGTAAACATGGTATTGAATGGGGAAAACTTTGTGTGGGTAGCCAAGTGTTTTCCATTTTCATAGATGTTTCAATCTCTCAAAACATTTATTTGGGGGGGGGGGGGGGGCATACTATTTTTTAACCCTTAATGACTGAATATAGATATCCAGTCAATGACCAAACATTATTCACCTGATATTACCACCAATCCACTACATGAATCTCAACTGAGGGAGACTTCTTAAATAATTCCTTCTTGATAACATGAATTCAGAACAATTCAAAGAACTGATCATTATCTATTCCACTTCAGGATATTTTTTGAACAGCGTTCAAAATAGCGGTAATCCGTGCACCCGAAATGGACACATTTCCTGGCGGATAACCATTTTTTCTTGCTGATTATCCGACAGATAACCAAGATTTTGACACCAAAACAACAAACAATATTGTGGATAACAACCAATTGTGGCGGATAATCAGAATCTTTTGCTGGGTTATCCACTGGCTAACAATTTTATTTTTTCTTATATCTAACGCTATTTATAAAATAGCACCATGGAATTACAGGGAATTAAGATATGGTCAATTGTCAATTGTTTTACTTATTTAGGTTTCAGTACAGCACTGATGGCTCTTTCAGTCTGGAAACTGTTTACTGCTTAGTGATTTGTAATAGCTTCTGGATGGGCCTTTACATTAGATGATCTTCGATCTACTTATCCTGCCCCAAAACTCCTCCAATAGCTATGAAATCCTTTCAACAGAAGACAAGAATATAGTTACCAGTCTGAAGTCTGTGGTACTGGGACATGACATACATGTACAACACAATAGCAGCACTATCATATCAAAGCAATCAAACTTAAATTAATATTGTTAATGTATTTACTATTGAGTAATATATATGATACTGTAACATAACATTATTGTTATAATAAGAGTGATGACAAAATACTGTTTTAATGCACATAGCTTATGGAGATTTGAACTTGTGAAAAAATAAGATATATACTGTACGTGCAGATAAGAAGAAACAATAAATGTAGTTTAATAGAATCTGATTTTCTATCTTTGTAAATTACTTAATTCCATAAAAAAGGTGATTATTAATCAAATAAAGGGCATAGTTTCCTTTGAAAGAAATGGGACACAATCTGTGATGAAATTATTTATTGAAACGGAAGTGCTTTCCCCCCCCCCCCCCCCCCCCTTCCCAAATAAACAACTATAGTCGGATTAATAATTGAATGAACACGTATCCATGAGCGTAAATGCATCTACAAGATACGTGATGGCGCTAGCGTACCGCAGGGACAATATAGCGCTAGCGCAGGGACTTCATAATGACGCTAGCCGAGTGCATGAACACTTGTACAAATGACCTGTTCTCACACAGCTCTGATGGTTTCTTGTATTTTAAGAATATTTCTTGTATTTTAAGAATACAAAAAGTTATTGGCAATAGGCAAAAAGGTAAATATAATAAAACTATCATCTGCTACAGACACTTCCCCACGAATAATAAATAATGAAAACTTTATCCATTGAGGGCATTATTGATGTAATAAAATATAAAAACTATTAACAAAAAACAATTTGTGTGTTTTTGTTGTTTGCCTGTAGCATTAAATAGTCATAAACTGAATTTCTGACATGGTTGTCATGATGATAAATTTGCGTAGTAACCTGGTCCTTTTAAATAAAATTGAATTGAGGGAAGTGTCAACCCTATTATTTTGATGATCAACTTTTGCTTCTAAGTTTGAGAATATTGAATAAAAGTACATAAAAGTATACATTTATAGAAAGGAAATTTGATAAGGAATCCGTTGGTGATATCAATGTGATACCAAATTAACTAAATTTTGAGAAATGAACCAAAAAGCGATTATTTTACCCCAAATTTTTCAGACAGCATAACTATAAAATAAAAAATGGTTATTTGTTCTAATATACATTTTTGTAAACAAGACAATTTTGTCTAGGAGGCAATTTTTTCTTTTTCCAAAATAAGGCTTGGTTTGGAAATATTGCTAAAAACATCGGAAAAGTGTAAAAGTCGTGTTTTTTTGCATACATTTCGCTAGAAATGGATGCATATCTCGAGTTTAAAACCCATAATCGAAAAAATAAAAAATTGCCTCCTAGCGCTGAAAGTCCTCTACACAATGGTAGTAAAAGCTTACCTGATAGTTTGATATTTTTTTAGTTATGTTGTCTGAAAATTTGTAAAATTCCTTCAAATTTGAACTTCTAGAAAACATCGATTTAGTAAAAATATTGACATTTTTCACCATTTAAAGCTAAATGTTCACGGAATTCACGGGCGTGTGACCTAAAAAGCGAGTATACTATTATGAACAATCAAAATAAAATATCAGATTCAATTTATATTGTCACCATCTGAAGAAATTTGAAGAAAACTGAAACTTAAATGATCGTAAGATTGGCCTTTGTTTACATATTTAGACATTGTTTTGCGCTCTTTTGTTTTTCGCGTCTACGTCGCGGATATTAAGCGGCGCGTCTAGTATTATGCGCGGGAAGTTTCAGCGCGCGACGCAATGATCGAACAGCTGTCGCAGCATTTGAAAAGCGCGGGCTCCGCTTAAATTCCCGCCAAATAACCATGCGCCTTTTCCTGACTCAAAAACTTACCAAAACAACAATTTAATATCACCCAAAAGAACGGGAAATAATCGCTTTTGATTAGTAATTTATGATGGTAATGATAGAATACATATAAAAGTATAAAATAATAGAGAAATATGAAATTTAATTTTTGAAACAAGTGCCGGGTTGACACTGCCCTTAAGTCATCTCAACTGAAATGGCATCATCCTTCGGTAAAGGTGTGGCTTATTGGCGACATGCCAATGAGATTGTTTTAACGTGTACAGTTTCTTCCAAAAGAAGGATTTAGAGAGGGATTCCGGTGTCGAGGACGTACCAAACCAGTCCTGAAGTGGTGCGACACTAAATACCCTAGAGGCAACAGGAGTCAAATCACGTACTGCATTATGGTAGATGAAGAACGCCAGCCCAAGTTCACCTCATAAACGTGGACCAAAAGAAAGGCCTATCATTGACAATGTCGACAGTTTTGATCGTGGAGTCATGAGACAGATTATTTTCCCGGGATGTATTCGCAGAAGAAATGGCCAACTGTCGCCTACCTTTTCTCTGGAATTCACGTCGTTAATTAGATATTACACACTTTTAGATTGGGTTTTATTCAGGGTAGTCAGCACAAATCTCCCGCGAATCATTTGTTATTTACGATAAGGGTCAAAGGTCATACAAAAAGGGTTTTTCTTTCGGCATTTCACATAGAGGGGGTTTAATATCAATACACGGTTTTTGGAGCACTCCGGTTTCATTGTTTTAGGGCCAAATTGACTGTTAAAGTATGAAGTCAATGTTTATTTATTTAGGGAACTTTTAGGGTATTTTTCAGGGTTTATTATGGGAATTTTAGGGTTATTCATTCAGGGATCTTTTTAGTCACCACTCTTCACCCAAAAATCCATACACCAAAATGCATGAGATTTTTGGTGCACCAAACTTTGGACCAATCAGGGGGTTTCTATAGTCACGTGATTAGTTTTAGCCAATGAAAAAGGGGACAAATTAAAGGCCAAAAACTGGTGCGCGGGGACTTTAAATTATTAGGCACTGTTCTTGACTAGTCAACTTAGCAGACGTTTCTATTATATTGTTAGCCAAACCTTTTTGGACTTGAGTTTTCTGACAGAGATTTCACGGTATGTGATTTAAAAATAGGTCAAGGTTAGCCCTAGGACATTGTCCTAGGGCAAACCCTTTATTGGTGGTTTTCACCAGAAAGGGGTAATTTGTGATGTTTTATGATATTTTAGAGGGTTAGATTCTTGGAGAATGTGATAGTCTGCTAGATTCTCGAGGGGTGCACTTTTTGTACCCCCATTTTTAAAGATGAGATTCTCTCATCAAAAGGAGCTTTGCCTCCTTGAGAATTTAGTAAACAAATACATTGTCCAGGAATCTACCCTCCCTCATTTTATAACCTAGGATTCTATGGCAATGTAAAACTAGGGCAGGTAAACCGCCACCAGAAAAGACACTGCACCCGCAGACCAGTCATCAGCTGTAGCCCGCCCCCAAGGCCGGTTGCTCCCTTGGCCACATCCAGTCCCATGCCGAAATTGGCTGATAAGCCAAAAGACAAGTGCGAGATGCCCCCGGAAGATCCGTTGTGGCCCTCATTTGCTCTTGACGAGGTTGTATTACCCCTGTTGGAAGAACCAATGGAAGACAGCAAGATTACAGAACTCCTGGATGAAGATTGGGGAGAGATCCCGGACTTGTTTGAGGGATTGTCTCCTACTCCAGCTCCAACAACCAAGTCACCACCACCGCGTTCGACAGCCTTGGCTGTTTTAGCCGATAAGAGGGATAATGGGCGAGATGGGACCGCCGAAAGAATAAGAACAGTCCGGAAACGTGTACTCCAGTTGCCGCACAACATGCTTAAACAGCTGATAGAGGAGCCAGCAGAAATTGAGAAGGGGGTGGTTTATCGCAGAATAATGGAGACGGCCACAATTGATGGCGTGTTATACCAAGTGGTATATGAAGAAATTGAGAGAATGGCTGACCCCGAGGAATAGACATTTAATTACTTGGCCTAATTTTCTAAATATTATTATTTAATTTTAAAAATGTGAATCCTTTTATTTATATGCTCACCTTTACAAACAATTCTTGATCACTGTGTAGCACTATTTTTTTTAAACATTTAGGCCTAAAATTCTTTTTGGAGTTGTTTCATTCAAATTTTAGAAACCCGCACCATTAGGCGCGCACACGCATGCACCTTACATCAAACAAGCGCGGTTAGGTAACCATAAATCAAAAATTGTATGTATTGGAAATCTTACCTTCAATTATTCTCCCCGACTCATAGAATTTCATCCAGTATCAGTTCACCATCACCACCATAAAATAAAATGATTTCATCATGGGGTTTAATTTGTGAATGTTTGAGATATTATTTTATGCACAATAATTTGTATTAAAAAATAATGCAGTTCACTAAGTAGTAGAGTAAGTTTATTTCGGGGGCGAAAAAAAAAAATTAAAGGGGGGAGGTGATTGGGGGAATATGGGGGATATTATGCCGGTGTATATTTTTTGTTGTTGTAAATACTAAATATTACATACTAGTACGTACTACTGCCATTTCGAGAATGTTACGATTGTTCTTTTTAGTCTATGGAATTGGTTTGTTTTTATTATGATGAAATGTACATTAAAATTTTGGATACAGTGCGATTGCGCTATAGGGTTAAGTTGCCCTGGGCGTTGGCCTTATAGCCCCATTAACCCTCACATGTCTGTGTAGTTTTTAAACTTTTTAAAATTCTAGACTCGATAATTCATAGCCTCCATAGGCCTATTCCTTTTTGTTTATTCAAAAATTTCTCTCGAAATGGCAGAAGAGGTTGTTTTTTATTATACACTCGTCAAAAGAAGTTCCTGGACACTCATTGAAGTTCAAATATTTCACATAAATATTTAATGTAAATTAAACAATTGCATATCAAAATAAGCAGACAATAATTCTCTATCATGTCTGTATGAAATTAAAATGTACGCATTCATGCATGGTTGAGCACATTCATTAAGCAATGGTAAGGTGCGTAAAAGGAAATTGCAAGAAATGAGCATTTACAGTCATTTGAATGGAGGGATTATCCAATTTTGTGCAATCTTCTTGCCATTGTCAAGTGAATGGGATCTGCCATGCATGAGTGATCATGTCTAAATTCCATGTTAAGCTGTTAGAGGATTACTTTCTGCTTATTTTGATATACAATTATATATATATAATCATATATTTAATTATATATATTCTATTAAATATTAATTTAATTTAAGTGTCCAAGAATAACCTATATAAATATATTTACTTGGTTACTTACCTCAGTCAGTTTTTTTTAATTGAATGGACGCGGCAGGTGTTACCGCAATGGCAGCCAATAATCCCCATTCACATACGTGTTCATCGCACATAGAAAAATCCGTTTCGATTATTTTGGTGTGTTTTTTAAAGATAGAATGTCATCTGCCAATTTCATAATGTACCAAGTTGATTTATAAATACTATAATCAAGATGATTCCCACTGATGGTAAAATATAACGCTGGATGACGTCCGATAAACACATTCAATTTCCATTCCGCCATTTCAATGTTCCTAGCTCAACGGACATTTTTTTTAAAGAACAACATATGTGCGACGCGGTGCTTCTAGAAAATTTTGAGAATTCACGCGCAGTAAAAATGTGTTGATTTGATTTAATCCAGTGAAATTTGAATTTATATTGAGTTTATGTCACAAAATAGGGTAAAAATATATTATGTTATTCATGATACTTTCATAGGGTGTGATATTTGTCATTTTAATGAGGTTTTGTCCCAATTGAATTTTTTGTAACATACATTGGATTATGATCATGATTTTGAATGGTGTTCATGAGTGTTATTGTAATTATGTTTGTGTTTGATCATGATCGTGATTGTACTTATGATTAATTATGATTATGATTGTATCTGTAATTGTGCGTGTGCCATATTCATTTGAAGCCCAAGAGCTAAATATGCACCGTAGCCCAGTCGCCACCGTAACGATTTAAAATATTGGGCGCATTGCAGGCCTGTAATTTGGGAACAAGCACTCGGCTCTGTCAACAACTCTCCTAATAAGGTACTGCAGAACATCGATGAGCCATTGCATCATTTAAATGATCGATGTGATGACCATATTTGGATGATCACGCGCTGATTTTCGCGGGGTTTTGATTGAATTCAACATTCGGGAGCGGAGTAATGTGACGTCGCAATTGCTGGCTCCTAATTTTAAATACAATTTATTCCGTCAAAATAAGCTGTCGGGTTCCGTTTTCCGCTGCCGAATGTGAGATTCGTTTTGAATCTTGGCATCTAATTTCTCAGGGTCTCGGTAAGTGTTGAACTTTTTAATTGCTCTTGTAAATTATTATAAATTATTATAAATGTGTTGTTTTTCATACATACCTTATTGAACATGTTAAGCGTTGGGAGGCATTGATCAGAGGTGGGATTGTTGCAAAATCATGGGATTTAGAATATTAATTCACGGTTGCCAAAGTTGATGTTTTTTCCAGTGCATTGCAAATGATAGGTCTAGCGGTGAGACGGAGTCACACATTTTTTCAAAACAGATGGATTTCAGAAATGATTTCAAATGCCATCAGACATTAGATTGTCAATACGTCGCAAAGTCCAGGAAAGAGTGGCGCGACCACGTAAGGTCACACAGAAGACCAATACCATGCAGATATTGCAACAAATATTCCAATATTATAATGGGAAAAGTGCGAAATCACGAGCGAAAGTGTATGGCGAATCCCGAGTTGTATTTGGTGCCCATAAAGCCCAGGTGAAGTCTAAAGTTGTCATGCCAACAGCAACCAAAGAGTCAACTAATAAACAGATGGTTAAGCCAGTGGAACCTACCACGTTGGGCGAGGCGGTGGAAAAGTTGGATTTATCGTTATGGGCGAACGACGAGGATATGACATGGTTGTCAGAGGAGATGGGACAAATACCCACAGAGGTAGCCAAGTTACCTGATTGGGAAGTGCCAATCATTAATACATCAGAGTCACAGAGTCAGAGCGTAAAAGCACCAAAGGTGTCAACCCCTAAGACGAAACTGAGGAAGATAGCGCCAAAACCGGCAGTGATGAATATACCAACAGTGATAGGTACGCCAGCAGGGATAAGTACGTCAACAGTGATAGGTACGCCAGCAGGGATCAGTACATCAACAGTGGTAAATATGCCGGTAATGACACGTGCTACAGTGGGTAGAGAATCGTTCACTGTGGATTTGGAACCTACTTATACTCAGGGGTATTTCCAACCCAAACCACACAGCCTGGAAAATCACAATCAGAGTGTATATCGAGAAATTTGCCGTATGGAACTGGAGAACATTAGGATCAACTATGAGATATTGAATATGATAAACACATTATAAATATTATTATTGAATGAGCATCTCCATTTTAGGACATTTAGGTTTTATATGATATATTTTGGGTGATAAATGTTGGTGGGTGTTTGTTTTTTTATTATAATTTTTTTTTTAATAATAAGGAAAATTGCAAATTGGGAGAAGAATTTTGGGTTATTTTGGAATTTAGAATGATTGTTTTGTGTAAATATTTAAAAATACTTTCAGGGTGGAAAAATGGATATGGTCAGAAAAGAACATAACATTTTTTTTGTAGAATTAAAGTAAGTATATGGGTGTGTGGTAAGGAAATATTATGATATGATCCGGGATAGAATTTGTAAATGATTGTAAATGTAATTTATTGCTTGTTTGTATATATTAAAAATTTGGATACAATGATTTCGGTCATTATAAAACCAATTTTGCCCTGGGGCGCTGGCACGTTTCATAAAGTTTTAGCCTCATTGGTTTTATGTACATGAATATGAAATTTGAGGGAGGGGGTTGGTTTATAATTATATATTGTATACACACCCATACGATGTGCCAAGTTATATATTATATTTTTTTTATACAGTAGCAGACAAGGAGGAGCGTATTTTATGAATATTTTATCGTACCATGGTCGCTTACTAGTAAAATTTGTATATATTATATCCGCGACTGTGTAATTCAATGAAGGCACTTGATGAGGCACTTCGGGTTTGCACTTCAAGAAAGGCAGTTGCTTATTAAATGTTCTTAGACATTTTGGAGAAGGTGTAAAGCTAAACTTGGAAAGAGAAGAGTTGAAGGTATGTGAGGTTTTATAAATATGCTGCATTTGCAACATAAACACCATTTGGTGTGTTTCTGTAATTTTTGTAGAATTTAAAACAATTTTTACCATATTTTAAGTATGGTTTTATTCAATTTTGTACTTTTAAGATTTTGATGTAGTTGAACTCCTCCTTGTTTGTCACAAATAATATGAACCAAGAATTGCTCTTTATGTAATATTTGAACATTCAAACAAGGTTTATTTATTTTCTTTCGAATTCTGAATTGTTGCATTTTCCGATCTTTTGACAGTCATTTGTTTACCCAGACTTTGTTATTAGTTCGATAAATCACGATCTTTTTACGCGTGTTAAAAATATGCGAGTTTTCCGAATTCTGAATTGTTGCATTTTCCGATCTTTTGACAGTCATTTGTTTACCCAGATTTTCAGATAATTATACACCAAAATGTCGCAAACCGGTTTATAGAGGATTTCCTCTCCCATTGGCACATTCAGCGATGTTCAGGATTTAGGAATATGTGTACTCACCATACATACTGACCGAGTGATAAAGCAAACATAAGGTTTTAGGCTTTTCTGAGGTCAGGGGTCGGGTAGGCATTAAGGCGAATATGTACGATATAGAGAACACCGGTTTCCTTACATTTCTGGGTTTTTATTGCATCTTTTCGGCTTGAATCTCTCAGATCTATTTTTATTGGGGAGGGATTTTATTCTTATCCTGTCTTATCGTAAACAAAATTACGATAGGACGTCTGTCCAGCCCGGTCAAACTTTACGCCAGATGATTGACAGGTCGTCAAGAGAAATTAATGCTCGGGAGGAGTTTAGCGTAAATATCACCAGGGGTGGCAGTAAATTAGGGGTGGGGATTGTTCCCCTGAGACTCAGTGTTTTTGCCATAAGGTCGTTTGAAAATCTACTGGCCGAGAGGCTTCCCTGATTGGTTAATCAGTAGATTTTGGTGGGGGCCCGGGAATATCAGTAGAATTGGAATCACTTACTTAATTTATAGAGAGATAAGTACAGACCGACACCATCAGCCATTCAATCTAATTTATTCCAATTCAGTTCAATCTATTCCAAATCAGTTCAATCTATTCCAATTCAATTAAATCTAATTTATTTCAATTCAATCTAACTTATTCTAATTCAATTAAATCTATTTAATTAATTTCATGTAAATCTCTTTCATTACTACAAGAAACAATACATTATGAATTGGATGGCGACCAAACACCTAATTCATTTGTCGTTTGGCATCCCTTTGGCAGACGTTATAATAGATCAGCATGTTCCTTATTACAAGCGCCTAATAAGAGAGCATGGCGCCAATGCGAGTGTCATCCGGGCATTGGATTGCTCCACTAACCCCGGATGTTATTGTTATTTTTGTAAGAAAGAGAAGAAAATGTGAATTTTATTAAATGAGAATATATTTTAGGTAGATGTTCAATCTTTTTAAATATAACAATTAATTATCTTTTGTTTTGCTTTAACTCTGTAGAGTATATTTACATTTTAATGGGCAATTATTAGGTAGGTGTTTGTTTAGCCTTGGTATCATTTCATCATCATCATTTATTTGCACATCATCAGGGTTTTTTTCTTCCAAATTTACAACGAGTGTTTTTGCCAAAAGGTCATTTGGAAATCTACTGACCGAGACTCAGAGAGGCTTCCCTGATTGGTTAATCAGTAGATTCTGGTGTGGGGCCCGGGAATATCAGTAGAATTGAAATCACTTGTGTTTCTGAGTCCGGTTATCGAATATCGAGTCGTATAATTTTATCTTGTAAACATTTTTGGTCGTCTGCCCAGCTAGATTTTCGTGATAGAGAGGTAAAAGTCCATTTTGAGACTTGAGTTATGAGGGGGGTTGCCTCACCTAAGGTAGCCCCAACTCCGGTTGTTTCTTCAAATAATGTGCCTAGATGGAGAGGTATTTCATGGTTTATCGTATGTCAAATTTATAGAGAGATAAAAAGTACAGATCGACACCATCAGCCTACTTTTGTAGCGCAGAGGGTCGATGTCCGGCTTTGAAGTCTCCTCAAGCTAAGCCAGCTTAGGCTGTGCAATTGCACCCAAATTAATTGGTAGTTGACCGACGCCTGCTTCGGTAGTGCTTACGGCAAGCAATCTTTATATTTTCTATACTTTTTGGCAACTTTCAGTGTTAGGCCAGGCGTAGACGTTCCTAGTTTGAAGAGCAGGAAGTAATCGTCTCGTCATCCAAAAACTAAAGTCTAATACGATGATCATGAAATATTTAGTCCATTATTAACAGCACACAACCAGAGATTTATATTGAGTTATTTTGTTTTGAGTGTTTGTTTTGCGCCCGGCGATTTCACTGTAATAATATTTAGATTGTATTAAGTTTATTCTAATTTCTTTCACAACAGACGAACAAAATGATGAACTCCAGTCTAGGAGTGGTGTGGGGACCGACTATCATTCGGGCACCGAAGCTCGTTACTAATGACGCGGTCATTCCTATTGGTTGGTTGATAGATTATTGCTTGTATTGTGACTGTCGCGCAGTGTTTATATTATGACGCGCGCGTGTACACCTTGTATTGATCAGCTGAGCGTGGGAAATATTTGTACTATGTAGGCCTACGGGCTAGTAATAGGCACATACACGTTCATATACTCGTTTTGTTTATGTTTTAATATATAGACAGAATTTATCGGAATTAAAGTGCTATAATGAACATTGTTGTATGAAGTCATAGAATATTATTTTTAGGGAAGGACTGAATAAAGGGCTCGTATGACTCTGGCTCGTATGAAATACATGTATATCAACTGTATAAAATATTATTATAGTCCTTTTTATTTAGTATAGATTGTACAATAGGATTAAGGTACACAATGTAGGCTACTCTCCAAGAGAGAAGCTGTAAGTGTTCAAATATCTACAATTACAACTATTACTTTGTATTATTATGGACAACTCATGAACTTGATATATTGATGATAAGGATGATTTTGAGTGAATAGAGGTTCTAGTTTTTTATAGGGCCAACCTTTTTTGGAGGGCGCTCTTATATACGCACCCCTACCAACCGTAATTTGTGTGTGCGCTGTCCAGTTTCTTTGATCTCGGCCTGTTATTGCCGACAGGCCAGAGAGATTGTTTTAAACGTGTATAGTTTCTTCCAAAAGAAGGATTTGGAGAGAGATTCCGGTGTAAGGGACGTACCGAACCAATCCCGAAGAGGTGCGACACTAAACACAGGAGTCAAATTGAAATCACATTATGGCAGTTGAGGAAAGCTGGCCCAAGTACACCTGATAAACATGGACCAAAAGGAAGGGCATCATTGACAATGTCCTGCCTCCACTGCCTCTAAACAGAATCACAACTTTGTGCCAATGTATTTGCAAGCCTCCCCTTTCCGGCGACGATGAGTGTCGCTGCATCTGGAGATGTGTTTGACGTAATGGGAGGTACAGCCCAACGGTGGAGGAGTTGCTTGATGGATGCATTCCACCAAAGGTGACATTACCAGACGAGTCCACCTTCACCAGCGTGAAACCAGCTGAGACCGCGACTGTGATGACGCCACCACTGAATAATGCATGCACCACCCTTTTGACATGCATTCCGTCATCATCAGCCTCCGCTTTGCACCAACCCTTGTGCCGATATCTGCCCTCCCCCCCCCCCCCCCCAGCAGTCAGACCCTCATCTTTTCCGGGCCTTTGATGGCGTGAGGGACGTCAATGAGTTAGGAAAGACTCTACAAGCCCATCGTAATCATATCAACCGCATCTGAAGACAGCTCAATCTAATTCTGTGAAATACACACACACTTCGCCAACAGACATACAGTATACAACAACAGCGGTGGATCGTGGATAGAACCACAATCAATGTAAGTACAATCCTTGACAAATTCAAAGAAGAAATTGGGTCTGTCAGGCCCATAGAACATGTTTGTTTTTTCATCGCCTTATCTCCATTCTTAACATACACTTTTACATCTTGGGTTCAACCATTAACAATTGTGTCATCTGAGACTCTAAGCTAAGTCCCTGGAGTGGGATATTATTTTTCAACATGGACACTTTGTTGCATAACTATAAACCCGTATAGGCTATAATTTATATAAATTATAACGAAAATATCACTTATTATAATTATACCAGTATTCAGATCTTTAGATATCCGCATATAAAATCATCTTATATTAAAAATATGTCGTAACAACCGTAAACAACGGCAAGATCCGACACTAGCACCGACCGACATCACCCAGATGCAGGCTGATCAACCACATACCCACTAACCCAGTTCTCCATCTCCACCAACCTATACCAACCTGTCAGATCTAAGTTCTGTTGGATTCATCTTTTACATTTTATGATTTTAATTAGTTTGTATGCATTTGCAAATCAAGATTTCTATATTATATTTTTATAAGCGTCTTGCAGTTGTTTGCAACATAAGGCGCTCATTTTGTTTTGTTTTATTACTATTATTTTTATTACAATTTCACAAATGAAAAAGAATTTCATGACTTTAAAGATGCTGAAGGAAGTAAGAGTAATTGTGTGTTTGTTAAAGGAAGAGGTGCTGAGTGTCATTGTGGTGGGAGGAACAGATTGCATTGCAAGAAAGGTGAAACTCTCAAGGGAACGTGCACTGCTAAAAAATGGTTCTTGCAAAATAAATTGTCCAGCTCGTTTTTATATCTCAAAGTCACTCAATGGCAGTGTTCGTGCATGATATATACACAATCATGCTCACAGCACAGGATTTGAACGGACAAAATATTTACCTATTCCTTCAGAAATTCATGCAAAATTGCAACAAAACTTGCCCTTAGCATACCAGTCAACACTGTTCTGGATTTCATAAGAAACATCTTTCATTCAAAGGACAGCTGGGATACAATCACAGAATCACTCCGTCATTACCACCTCATCGAACACAAAATAACCATGAACATTAAGAAAACCCTACTG
This sequence comes from Ophiura sarsii, assembly GCA_035610835.1. Taxonomy (NCBI): domain Eukaryota; kingdom Metazoa; phylum Echinodermata; class Ophiuroidea; order Amphilepidida; family Ophiuridae; genus Ophiura; species Ophiura sarsii. The sequence goes on from CM069442.1 coordinate 39,167,973, forward strand.
GAGATGGTGAGATGGCACATCAGAGTATCAAAACCACCTTCCAGATAATTGAAAATCTTTTGCAGGAGAATAAAGCCACACTGAATATTGCCGTCGGACGAATTAAAACTCGTCCGACGGCGAACCTGTTAAACTTTTAACTTATAAGCAAACCCTAGTTGACATTAAAATATTCAGCATGAAGATGATGCTACATCGGTTTATTTGAAAGTACAACATTTGCATAAGGAACAGTATGATCCAGTTTTAATTTACAAGCCGCAAGGAGTTTTAAACCAATCATCCCCAGCATTTTCAAAAGATGACTTTAAGTTGGCAATTATGACGAAGGAGCAGGCCAGTATTTTTACCCAGTTTTCCAGTCTTTATTTATTTATTTATTTATTTATGCTTTATTTATTGAGGGTAAGATACTTCAGTGTACAAACACTGCTTTCCAAGTAGGCCCTCATTTTATGCATACATAAACAGATTATTTACAAAGAAGAAAGAAAAGGTATACACATAAATATATAATACTATACTAAATAATTATAATTTAGTTTGAAGTAGTGAAACATGACTTAAATTGACTTAGTGACATATTCCTTAACTCAATACGTATTTTGGGTGAAACATTGTTCCAAAGAGAAGAAGCTCTGGCATGAAATGTACGTTTACCAGAATTGCTATTAGATTTGGGAATCAATAGAGTATTTGATGTATGATTTCTTGTTGTATAAGTATGACTATTATGTACAAAATCAAATTGGCATGATAAATAATCTGGACTGATATTTCTTAAACATTTGAATACAATGGCAAGCATTTGTTTTGTCCACCTTTCATTTAGTTTTACCCACTTATTCTATGCATGGATTCAACTCATAAAACTAATGTCTACCGTTATAAATTAATTACATTGATGGTTCCTGATGAGTTTCGCCGAGGCTACACCCTCAAATATACCGTAGATGGAATGCTCCGGAGGACCAGACCCACGCCGGTTCCGTGCCTTCGACAGCATACAGCCATGTACCGAGCTGGGTAGGGTCTGTGAAGGGTTTCGGCAAGCAGCACAACCGGCCCGGCATCTTCACAGCACATACTGATCGAGAGAGACCTGGAGTATGAGAAAGCCTTCGAGTGCGTGAGATAGCCTTCGAGTGGGTGGAACTACCCTCAGGATCCCACTTCGGGCAAACCACAAGTGGGATCCTGCGGGGTGATACGCACGGTAAATCCAATATTGTTTGGTATTCCCTAACGCAGATACATTTGTTTAGTCGCACATTGTACTATGATTTCGTATGTGGTTAAGAAACGACAACAACAATTCTATGGATTACAATGTATCAATCATTGTCTGGTATTCCCTAACGCAGATACATTTGGGAGGGCAAGAAAGTGTGCAGATGGAGCAGTAGAGAGGGGAGAAACCAGTAACGATGCAGATCAAGAAAACCAGAGAAGGGAAACGGAGGAACAAGCTGCTGCATACTCAATCCTGATATGGTTATCTCCAGAGATATTTAAGTTAGTGAAATACCTGAATGATGACAGTAATGTTTTGACATCGAGATTGCGACCTCGACAAAGATGCCCATGCATGCAAACTTGAGACTGAAGATAGTGAACTACATTTTGCTATAAGGTAACTTTATAATGAATATGCTACTTGTAGAGGACCACTTCAACAATGCCATAGTGCAACATATAATGAATAACCCCTCCTGCAAAGGGAAAATAACTGCAGATCCAAGGCAAATTACGAAATGCGGCTGGGTACTCTCATCAGTACTTCACTGTCAAAAGTGCGGGTTTAAGACCGCTAAAAAGTGCAAGTTTTATGAGGAGGAGGAAAGAAAAGTAAGACCTGGGAGGCGGGCAGCTAAGGTCAATAAACAAATGTCAGTAGCAATCACAAAACAACCATGCGCAGCCTTTACAGAAGTACTCGCATCGTGTGATATTATGCCGGCATCTACGGAAGGGATGAGGAAATCAAATAACAAGGCAGCAGGCTATTTCGTGGAACTCAACCGCCGCCAACTAGCGGAAAATAGAAAGAAAGTCAAAGATGTCATTGCAGTCAGAACTGGAGATAGAGATAAACCTGTAATGGTACAGCTCGACTGTACTTACAGCAATGCCGCTAAGGGACGATGCTTTGCTCAGGTTGACACAATGGTATGCGGGCCACTTTTTTTGTTGTGAAAAAACGCCCGTGTAGTGAACTTGAGACTAAAGATAAAGTGAACAGCATTCGCCTAGAAGGTAACTTCATAATGAATATGCGACTTGTAGAGGACCACTTCTACAATGCCATGTACAACATATATTGAAACACCCGTTCTGCAAAGAGAAAATAACTGCGAATCCCAGGCAAATCACCAAATGTGACTGGGTAATCTCAACTGAACTTTACCAAGAAGGGGAAAATGGGAGAAGGGATTTGATCTATGGGAGGTAAAGAGGTTGAGGAGAAAAATATAATTGACCAATCAATGGGGTGAATAAGATAAAACTTCTTGAGATTATTATATTTCATGGGACACTTCGAGTCCAACTTTCAAATTGAAAACATTGTTTTAATTATCAGACTTAGAGATTCAAGAAAAATATGTAAATTAGGTCTATTTATCAAATGTTGTTTTATTTATAAAATGTCAGGTACAAAAAAGTTGATCTTTGGAGTGATTTCTTTATTTAAAAACTTTAAGGGAAGAATAACGGATTATTCAAAGGTTAGATTCCTATACAAAAGGAGTTAACTGGATATCTCTGATGCAAGTTATAGGTTTGGTAAATTTGTATCATGAAGACGTGCATATCATCATGTCGAAACTATTTTTGTCACGAGCCTGATATTTAGTTTCAATATCGTAACGAAATGGCATTTCGTGTGTTAGGCCATAGACTTAGGCCTGAAATTTCAGTTTTACTTTATAATGATCAGATTATTTATTCGATTCTAAATTCATATCGAGGTTATTCATTATCAATGTCATACTTTTAGACCATGTCTAGTCATCTGATGTGCTTCAGAACTTAAGAAATCCATTATTTTATATAATTTTGATGATCGTCTGTTTGCGAAAGTGCCGATATTCCCCATTGAAGTACATGTAAACATGTAAAAAGCTTTACAGATCATTTTATTACCGGACATCGTTTTTAGGCGACGAACTCTCTAAAAGTATTGGCCTGTTTTTATGAATCACGATTTATGGACTTACTGTAAAGCTTATATCAGGCCTTCTGATCATTCCTAGCCCATTCACGTAATACCATTTTCACATATTTTTGCAGAATCCAGATTGTCAAGTCGTTGTGCAAACATGTCACTTAGGATTTTCTACATTTATTTTCGTACTTAGCGCTGACTCTGTGTGCCATATTTGGAAACCGAATCTGATGTGTGATAGACTCTCAGCCAATCGCGGAGCATGGATGAGGTCATGTGATTTGTAAGGGGCCAGAAAAGTATATATAGGAGCGGGGGTTTTCAAGTTGAATAACTTTTTCCGAACCATTCCAGAAACTGATAGTTTTCCGCTCCTGCCAATTTACTCTGATCCTTGAACCTTAAAGCTGTCATACTGATTATACGCTCGGCTGGTTTGTTACAATATAGAGATGAGCAACATTTTGATCCGTTATTGATCCTAAAATTAGTTGGGACTCATTAAACAAAACAAAATTAGGCCTGCATATTTTAATTCAGAAATTAATAATAGGTTTATTTTAAGATTTTATACTTAAGAGTTATTAATTATACTACAAACAGGGTCATGGACCAGTTACGGGACAATCGTGAAGGAGACCATGCAGGCAATGATTGGTTCAGAGGAGCCACACAAAATGGAACCTGCCTACAACAACCCTCCCAAAGGTAGAAGAAGCTTTTATCAGCCGGGAACTCAAACCTGGCAACCAGTGATGAATCTGGCATGACCATTCTGCTTAATGTGGCTACTCCCAGCAAGCTGTATAGTTGCGACAATGCCCCTAGAGAGCACAGCAGACATACCACATTTTCATGCAAGATTATCCATCACTGTTGGAGCAGAACTGGAATTGATGCTTCAGAGATCACCGTACTTCTTATCCAGAATGCCAAGGTGATCTATACTTCAATAAAGGCTATCGCAAATGGGGACCAGGTCAGCTATGCGGACAGCTGTTATGCAGCATATGTCCATATACCTCGCGACACCTTCGCTATTATGAGGATGTAATTCCCCAAGAAGGAACAAGAAAATGTGGATGTTTGCCTTCAAAAGTTTGGCGTCCAGATGCAGGTTGCCTGCTCTAAATCTCTGATTGGCAACTGTGGATTGAGTCAACTTTTAGCGGCATGTGATATTGCCCCCGGGGCACCTTTTGCTATGCAGAAAGCTACCAACAGGGTCAAGGACCAACTCCTTGAAATAAACCAGGACCAATTACGGGCCAATCGCAGGTTTATAAAAGACACCATGCAGGCAAGGACTTGGTTGGAGGATCCCATAGTAGTAATGGCAGATTCTGCCTGTAACAACCCTCCCAAAGGTAGGACTTTTAGCAGCCCAGAACCCAAGCATGTCAATCTGTTTCTGTGCTGAAACTGGGTTCCCGCTAGATGTGGCACCGTTCATATTGCAGTTGTCAGCTGAATCATACAACAGAGCTCTGCAGTTGCGGCAATGCCCCTGCGGGATTATCCATTAGAGAAACCAATTGGTAATGCCCAGATAAAGATGGCTGAGAAATTGGCTAACTCTATAATGCTCAATGGCAACACCACTTTTCACATCAGGACCGTAGCAACAGGCGGAGACGTACACATCTCCAAAGGTTTTCAAACAGTAGCTTCACTAAGTCAGCAAACACCTGATGGAGACTGTTGCATGTTAAATGATCGATGAGCTGAATAGGATTCACCAGCAAATTTGCGCAGAATCGTATTCAGCCTTCATGCCAGAAAGAAAAGGTGATTCCAAATTCCCGGTTATATCTTACTTAATATGTAATGAAGTGATTGTTTGGCCTATATTTCGTAAATATATGACATTGTTTAAATACTGTTTGATAATAATTTACTTGATTTAGGATAAGATATTTGTCTCCTGTCCGGTACCCAATAACATAATTTTGTATGTGTTGTTTTAAAAACAGATGAACACTGATCCTCAGGAATTAATTTCACCCCAGTTCGGGACCTTCGCCAATCTGTACCGATGCAGCAATAGAGACTGCGACTTTGAAACAAGGTCAAAGTCTAAGCTGAGACGCCACCGCCGGAGGATGCACAGAAGGGCTTTCAGATGCCCAACATGAGGGATCAGACTCGGGATGCAGCAAAATGGCTTCCACAGCATGGGTGGTAGAAGAGGCACAACCACAGCCACAACCTCAGCCACTCCAGGAGATGGCTGAGGAAATAACAGAGAAATAACAGAGTTACTATGGGGCTCCGACATGGAGGACGAGGATGGGCATGATGAAACCGCTCTTGGGATTTCACGGTCACTCTACTTGAGTGAAGAGGAAAAAGAAGCCATAGATAACTGGATGGCTCAATACCAGCTACAAGACATCGAGGAGGAGATAATAGATTTGGGAATCGGAGGAGACGTCCCTGCACAAGACGCCATGGTACCCACGTGGAGAGAAGCACATGCAGATCCGCCAATGATACAAGATTTGGAATGCGCATTAGAGGCCGAGGATACGTTGCCGCCCATCCTGAGCCCGGCTCCGTACCCCCGCCCAATAGATCCAGAATTAATAGCAAGAAGGAGGTCGCCCATACCGATCCCCACCGATGAGTAGGGTTAGGAGGTTGGAAGATCCACAACAAATATTCAATAGGAACACTCTGAAGATATCTTACAGTTGCATGCCAAACATGAAATCAGCTATTGATGCGCACAACCATAAAATCATGACACCAAAGGTACCGGCACCCAAAGCCAAGCTATGCAACTGTACGATAAAAGCAGCGTGTCCTTTGAGCGGAAAATGCAGAGAAACCAACATTGTGTACCAGGCCACAGTTGAATCAGGAGGCAGTGAACAAACGTACGTCGGGCACACCAGCACCGAATTCAAAGCCAGACTCGCCAACCACCGACAGTCCTTTAAAAAGGAAATACACAAGCACCAAACAGAACTGTCAAAATATGTTTGGAACCTAAAGGCAATCATGTTGATTTCAATATTAAATGGACAATTCTTGCTCATGCCCAGCCGTACTCAAACGTTACTAAGCGATGCAATCTATGTATAGCAGAAAAGCTCTTTTCACATTTTTACGCACTTTCAATGTCTTTGTTTACATTTATTATTCTTTAATTTATCTTGCAGCCGGACACCGAATACACGTGAGTCTCTTGTTTCTTCTCTTATTATACTCTTTTTATACTTTAATTATATTGTAATGCGCTCGTTGTTATAACCATATATGTACAACTTTTATTATTTACATGTTTGATCTGTTTTGTTTTCTGTAGTATCCTGAAGAAGACAATAAAGTCGAAAGCTTGAAAATAATTTTACTGCCTACTTGTTTCGTCCGAGTCGTATCTCTATCTCACTCTATATATATATATATATGAGGTTGATCGGTTTGTCACGGACGGACGTTTGTGCAAAACATGAGCGAAAAACAGTTTGTAAAAAGTAACTACTGACATTTATTCAACTTTTTATGTTTAATGTTATAGAGAATCATCAACTTTATTGAAATACACAAAAAAAAATAAGGTGTGGTTTGTTACTAAAAATAGAACGACGGAAATGTTTGTGTCACGGACGGAATAGATAGAAATAGGGTTCTCTACCTTTTAGTACTTCTTTTTCATTTCTATCTAGTCAACTCCATATTCCCCAATGCTTTCCAGGTCAAATAGTAAGTAAGATACATGGTTTGAATATCTGATACACAGCATTTGAAAATATTTCTTATTTTTTACAGGGGTAGGGTAACAAACTTTGTCACGGACGGACATTTTTGAGCGTCACGGACGGACACAAATGTTAACTACATAAAAAAAACTTTGAAATTGCCACTTATTTACACTTTAGTATGAAAAAATGGTATCAAATACTTACAAATAGTAAGAAAAATGTTAAGTCATGAATTTTCAGTCTTAGTAATAAAAAGCAGTCAAGATATTAGTCTTTTTCCAACACTACGGACAAGATAGAAATAGGGTTCTCCGGACCTTTAGTACTTCTTCTTAATTTCTATTTAAACAATTCCATATTCCTCAAGCTTTCCAGGTCAAAAAGTAAGTGAGATACATGGTTTGATACACAGCATTTGAAAACAGATTTATTTTTTACAGGAGAAGGGTAGACCTGTAACAAACTGTGTCACAGACGGAAATTTGTTAGCGTCACGGACGGACACAGATGTTGAAGAACTTTGAAATTGCCACTTATTTACATGATAAAATGGTATCAAATACTTACAAAATAGTAAGAAAAATTGTATGTCATCATTTTTCAGTCTTAGTAATTAAAAAGGATCACAAGATACCAAAACCAGTGGGATGGTTATATCCAAAGGTTGCAGAATTTGGCACTTTAATAGCAGAGGGTGATCGGTTCAAGGTTCACATTGGTGTGAAAAATTACTTTTTGATATTGATTTTGAAATGTACCTCACAATATTGGACAACATCTTGGCTAATTGAAACTGCATTCGAAAAGAAGAAAAAATGCGGAAAAGTTTTCGGAACAGTCCATTATTGCCCAAGGGGTAGAAACAAGATGCGTCATGGACGGACATTCTTAGTAGAAGTTAACCTTGCCATATTTTATGTTAATGAAACATTTTCAATTTTTTTTAAATTAAAAATTGATAGATGGCACATTTATCCATTAAATAAGAAATATATTTTAGAAAAAAAGTTCTGGCAAGTAATTACCCTGCCCTTGTGATAACTTTTTGCAGAGCTGTCCGTCCGTGATGCAATTTTTTTTTAAAAAGTTTTACAACTTTTTCCAAGGAAAGAGAGAAAAAATAAAAACATAGTGAGCTAACTCCCCTATATACCCCCTTTCTCATGTAGAAATGAAACTTAACAATGGCGTCAATAAATAAGTTAAATCAGTGATTAAAAGTTGTCACGGACAGACACAAATTTTGTCACAGACGGACATTATTCAGTTCTGAGTACAAATGCCAAACTGAATCCTGCCCCTCTTACCATAAATGGCAAGAGATAGACCTGCTGCATCATATATAGACTGTTATGCTGTGATACAACTTTGTAAAACAATTTTGACCCTTCTTTGATAAATTTTGTTCGATTAATTGTGTTAAAAGACTGTATGCTGTGATACAACTTTTTGACACTTCTTTAATAAGTTTTTGTTCAATTTATTGTGTAATTAAAGGTTAGTGATAATGGATACATGTAGGCATCCAACCGTGTTTTGAGTTTTTCAAAGTTTCATGAAGAAAAAGCCTGCAACTTTTGATAGTGCAAAGCTTAAAATGTGCTAACATCTCCAATGATACTTTCTGATTTCAATGCTGTTACTTGCTTTTATTTTACATACACATGGGGCAATTTTAAACAGTGTCTTTTAACTGATCTCATGCTACCCCTTTTATTTGCAAGCATTATTTCAGCATGTACATGCAGTAAGGTTAACAAGCGCAAGCTATACTACAGATACACCAAAGAAGAATTGCTGAGGGTTCATAAATGCGCAAATAAGCAAATGACTTCATTTGACTTCAAGTACATTTACAGTGCACCTGGTGAGCATCATTACATGTGCTCACTGCTGTAGCAAACCTACTCATTTGTATTAAGGGCATACCTGTATGGACTAGTTCATTTAATGGTAAGAGGGGTGGTATTCAGCTTTGCTTGTGTGCTCAGAACTGAACAGTAGCTAACAGTGTCCGTCCGTGACAAAATTTGTGTCCGTCCGTGACAACTTTTAATTAAAGATTTAACTAATTTATGCCTGCCCTAATTAATTAATACTCCTGCATGGGAAAGAATACATATAAGGGAGATACTTCACTATGTTTTTATTTTTTTACTTTGTCCTTGAAATTAGTTGAAAAACTTTTAAACTTTTTTTGTGTCACGGACGGACAGCAAAACATCAAAATGTTAACGTAAGTCTAGCGATATAACTTCCCCAGAACTTTTTTCCCAAATATTTATCTTATTTGATGGAAAAGTGTGTCAGCTATCAACATTACATCACAAAACTCTGAAAATGTTACATTAACATAAAAATATAGCATGATGGACTTGAACTAAAATGTCCGTCCGTGACGCATCGTGTTTTCACCCCTTGGACAATAATGGACTGTTCCGCAAACGTACCGCATTTTAATTTTTTTTAAATGCATTTTCAGATAGCCTAGATATTGTCCAACATTGTGAGGTACCTATCAATATCAAAATCAGAAATTTATTTTTTCATAACCATGTTAACCTTTAACCGATCAGCCTCATATACGATATATATACCTAAGCAAGCGCAGAGGCAGAGTTGGTTGTGTGTTCTTGTAGTCGTATTGGCATGTTGGTGAGGACCCCTCCCCCCTTTTTTCTCTCTTGTTCTCCTCAGACTGTACCACCATGGGATGTCCGAGAGGCATCTAAAAGACGCAGATGACACAGAGATGCAAAACAAAAACAATTACTTTTTTCTTGGGGATTTTGAGGAATTTGAAGGTTAAAATACCACCCAAAAAGTTAAAATAATGTCTGTGAGTGAATTTGATAGATCTCTTCCACCCAATGGGATGAGATAGAGGAGTGTGCAGAGGCAAGTTGCTTTTACTTTCATGTTTTATTTTACTTTCGATCAAATTTACCCTGTGTCCACGGCTGTGTCCTTCAAATTAAAAGTCTGAATCATTTGTCTGCAAAGGATTTCTGATTGGTTTATTTGGTTTATTTGGTCCAAAAAGCAACACCAAGGAAAAAGAAGCTTATGTCTGAGAAAGGTATCACAAGTGACGCAGCAGTAAAAGTAATATTCAATAGCGTAACTGAAAAGATACAGAGTCTGCATAGGAGTAACTTATGGCCTGTGCCCCCAGCTAGATTATCTACCCCGGAGCCAATGGAGATTCAGTAGTTTGTATTCAGGCTGTTACTATTAAATTTTACAATCACATTTTACTTTGCAAATGATTTCTGATTGGTTTATTCGGTGTAAATATCTTAATCTGGTTTCAGAATTGTGATACTAGAGATTGGGAAGATATTCCTGTTGCCCGGGCTAACTTATGGCCTGTGCCCCCAGCTCGATTATCTACCCCGGAGCCAATGCAGATTTCAGATTGAGTTTGTATAGATCAGTAGTTTGTATTCAGGCTGTTACTATTAAATTTTACAATCACATTTTATTTTGATCTCTATTAACTTTACAGATGACATCCACTTCTCACCGGGTCACAAATGCCTGTTGATTTCTCATTACGGCACATGGATTAAAAGCAGCCTGCAATACAATGAGGAAAAAGCTGATGGGCTTTGGGTGAAGAAGCCCCATTGATCCTCCTTAACAATGACATGATGTACAACGCTTGTAATGTGTTAAAAGGTGCCTCTCCTACAACATCAGCAGATAACGAAAATCCGAGCACGAGCACCACACGTGCCTCTACATCATCCGTGCATACTCATCAGCCTCATAATCCTGACAATATCAGCGCAGCCTTTCTCAACCATCTACACTACCCCAAAGTTGTAGCAAAAGGGCCAAAAAGAAAGCCGAAGGTAATACTCTCAAAGGCAATCTCTGGAATCAAATGGCGTGGCCATATCCAAGCGGTAGAGGAGAAGAAGCAAGAAGACGAACAAAAGAAGCAAGAGAGGAAGGCTGCAAGAGAAGAAAAAGACTGGAAAAACTGAGGAGCCAACAAAAAAAGGAAAGTGCCAAAGAAGATATCCACGGCGTGGGCCATCTGCACAGTCCCTACTGTTTCGTCGTCGGACAACTCCGAGTCTGATAATGATACCATGGATAGATGTTCTAGCCTTGCCCACAGAATCAAGTCGTTAGAAGCTTCGAAAAGGTCCTCCACATACATTCAACACAATCCCAGTGTGTCCTCTTCCGACACATCACAATGCGAAGCCATGGGGGATGAAGATGAAGAATACCTACCCATGGAAACATGTTTCGCAACAGAAAGAAATATCTGGGGTTGCGTAAGTGAGTGGTAAATCAACTAATACAGCGAGACTCAACAAACGCCCCATCATCATTTGACATAGGCCCCATAATACTACATCCGCCCGCTTTCGCGCTCCTCTGTTTAAACGCCTTCTTATCATGCTAATGCAACAATTCAAAATAAATGTAATATTCTGGTTCGGCAAACATAATTATGGGATAAGAAACTCCCAAGACAAAACCCAGATTCTCTTGACCTTGTCGCAACTGGTCTAGGTGGCGCGCTATCATTTCCAAATAGTTGAGGGTAGGGCGACTAAGTGATTATTTGGTTCACAGTCTTCTAAAAGCATCAAACTGGACCCATATGTTGGTCATACCATACTCTTTTGATTTATGATGGATGCCAAAATTGGAACTTTCAGGGACGGCCATATTGGCCTATTTCAATATGGCTGCCATACTGGTGGGATCAAAAGTTCAAATTGCTTCAATTAAGCTGACAAGCATACCAAACTGTTTGTCTGAGCACAAGGATTCTAAAAATGTATTGTTTGCTCCACTTCCGATGTGTGGTTACTGAGATATTGAGCAAAACGTGACAAGGTCGTTGACCTTATTGCTTGGGGGTCAAAATTGAAATATGCTCCGATTTTGACAAACGATATCTCAAATTGTTCGTCAGATCACAAGGGTTCAAGAAATGGTAGTTGTTACCACCTGTAGTCGTTTTTGTGCAAGGTCACAACTCCTATATACGCACAAAAGCAAAGGTCAACGACCTGTTCACGTTTTTGCTCAATAACCACATCGGTAGTATGGTGGCCATATTGGCGACCATATTGGAATTGGCCAATATGGCCGTCCCAGAAGGCTCCAATGTTGGCATCCATCAAAAATCAAAAGAGTATGAGCAACATATGGGCCAAATTTGGTGCTTTTAGGAGAATGTGAACCAAACCTCCCCTGTGATGCCTTAACAGCCCAACTTGATTGCTTAATCGCGTGTCGCAACTGTTATAGAGTGCGCCGCTATGTTATGGGCCAAATCTAAACAATGCACAGATTGTGAGATTCGATCACCTGCCTGGTTGTCCAACTCGTATCCCAAAAATATGGAGAGCTGATATCATTCAAAAGAAAAAAATATTACTTCATTACAAATATTACTACATGATAACATTGTAATTTTGTGATATTTTCTAATAAATGTAGTTATTTGAGATCGTGCAAATGCCAAAGATGTTCTAGTGCAGGGATGATCATCTCTATTGAAATGTTGTTAATTAAGAACTGTCATTATAACCATGATAAAACAGTGAAGTAATATTATTTTCGTGATATGGTAAAAGGACTGCAATCACAGAAAACATGTGTTCGAACACTGACTGACTTCGTAAGTGCCATGCTGTTTGTACTAAACACAACACCACTGTAAATCCCCCTCTCACAATGTCGTCATAACATCGTAAGGTAAAACATAAGTTTGAAAATGAAAGATGTCCATGGCTGAATGAGCTCAAATTGAAGACAAAAACTGCCCTTTTCAAAAGTCACAAAAGTGTATGAATTGCTTCTTACTAGTGAAAAAACACCTGTGGTTGAGCGAATATTACTGTAATGTGTAATCAATTCATGATCATTCAGCCATGTAAATCTACTTCTTGGCTCAGATATTAGCACAGTGAGTTGTGAGTTGGTAAAATGTTTTACCATGGCAGGTATACGATGTTATGACGACATTTTGAGTGGGGGGGCTTACTTTTGGTGTTGTGTTTATAACACGCACGCTATCGAGTCATGTGAAAATAACCTAAACTTGTTTATGGTAGCCGCTGAAGTACTGTATCCCCTTTCTCATAGCCATACGCATCCTCCTTCCCCAGTGCCCCACCGATAAATGTTGCGAAGCCAGTGCTGATAGTGGGACAATTGCAGGATTCAATAAGATTACATTACACCAACAAAGTGTTCAAACAATATTTTCTAACATTGTAAATTCAGTTAAAAAAAACAGAATTGCAATATGAAAGCACTTAATAATAATAATAATAATAATGCATTTATAATGCGCCATCTATCTAGACAACCTATTCCGAGGCGCAAACATTAAAACAAATAAAAACAAACAGTTAAAATATAAAAACAATTACATCAGTCAATCAGTCAAATCATAAGCAATCTTAAACAGATGAGTTTTTAAAGTCTTTTTGAAACCATCAAGTGAATCACAGAATCGAAGATCTGAAGGAAGTGAGTTCCACAGTTTAGGTGCACAAGCATAGAAAGCCCGGTCGCCATATGAAGAATGTGTCCGAGGAACTGAGAGAAACTGTTTATCTGACGATCTGAGGCGACGTGATGGAATATGTGGATTGAGAAGATCGCTGATATAAGAAGGTGCCATATCATGTAGGGCTTTCCAGGTTAGGAGAAGAAGTTTGAAATGGATGCGATACCGAATAGGTAACCAATGGAGACGCTGTAAAACAGGTGAAATGTGATCAAATTTTCTAGTCCTTGTGAGCATTCGTGCAGCAGCATTCTGAGCTCGTTGAAGTTTATTGAGATTTCGTTCAGTGATCCCATATAATAAAGCATTGCCATTGTCAAGACGTGATGTGACTAAGGCGTGAACAAGTGTAGCAGCAGTATCATCATCAAGCACTTGGCGAATTTCATTTATGTTCCTTATTTGGAAATATGTTGATCTGCACACATTTTTGATGTGGTTGTCCATTGACAGCGTGTTATCAAATATAATTCCTAGATTTCGAGCACTGGTAGAAGCCTTAATGTTGGAGGAAGCGATTTGAAGAAAATCAGTGCTAGGTTTTGATTGATGGTATTTTGAAGTAATAATGAGAAGCTCAGTTTTGTCATCATTCAATTTCAACTTATTTGCAGTCATCCAAGATTTTATGTCCTTGATACAAGACTCAATTCGAGAACGAGAGGCAATTTCATCGCAAGCACTATCCAAGTCAAAAGATAAATATAGCTGTGTATCATCGGCATACATATGCACTTCTAAACCATGTTTGCGTGCAATGTTCGCTATTGGAGATGAATAAATTGTGAAGAATTGCGGGCCAAGTACAGAACCTTGGGGGACACCGAAGAGGAGCGGAATGAATGATGACAAACAACCATTAATGTTTACAGCCTGCGTTCGATCAGTCAAATAAGAGCGGATCCATTCAAGTGCACTATCTCTGACACCAAACGATGAGAGACGCGACAGAAGGATGCTGTGGTCTATGGTATCAAAGGCAGCAGATAGATCAAGTAGGACCAAAAACGTACCACGTTTTTTTTTCCATATTACATAAAATGTCATTCTGAACACGTAGTAATGCAGTTTCAGTTCCATGGTGTTTCCTATAAGCAGATTGAAGACATTCATATAGGTTGTTAGAAGCGAGGTGATGAGCTATCCGAGATGATACAACTTTCTCAATTATTTTTGAGATGAAAGCCAAGTTTGAGACAGGGCGGTAGTTTTTTAAGATCTCAGAGTCAAGCGATGGCTTCTTAAGAAGAGGTGTGACAAGTGCAGTCTTGAAACAAGATGGGAAAACAGCAGATTCCAATGAAAGATTAACAATCCGTGTAATAAGTGGAGCAAGCTGGTGAAGATGTTTCTTTAAAAGCCAAGTAGGAATAGGGTCAGAATCACATGATTTTGATGGTGAAGCTCTGATGATTTTACAAACCTCTTCTTCAGACGCAGGAGAAAAACCATCTAAATGTGTAGTTAAATCATGTACATTGTCCAAAATAGTAGAGGAGTTCAGGTTATCAGTAGCAGTAGATTCAGAGTCCAAGTCATTGCGTATCTTAGTAATTTTTGAAACAAAGAAATTGTTAAATTTGTGCGCCAATTGTTCCTTAGAATTGTGAGAAGGAAGTTTTGGTTTTCCCTTTTGAAATAAAAGACTCTCAACAATCTTAAAAAGCTCTTTCTGATTAGCACAATTTGAAATCTTGCCTCTATAATATGTTGCCTTGGCATCATAAATCATGTTATAAACATGTTGCCGCTGAGTTATAAAAATCTCACGATCCACTTCCAACTTTGATTTCCTCCATTTGCGTTCAAGTCTTTTCCTTAGTTTCTTTGCTACATCAATCTCTGGGGAATACCAGGGATTGGAAGGTCGAATTGTAATCGTGCGAGACTTTAGAGGTGCGTGATTATCTAAAATGTAGCGGAGAGATGAGTTGTATTTATGAACAATTTCATTTAGTTCTGTTGATGAATCAATATCTGCACAAGATGTCTCAATGTCCAGAGTAAATCGTTCAACGTCAATTTCTTTAAGTTTTCTATAAGAAATTTGCCGTTTTAAAGGGTGAGGTTTCTTGAGGTTCAACTTGCAGAGAATCGAAACATGATCAGTCATCAAACAGTCGACATTAACAGAATTGATGAGATTATCAGAGGCGCGAGCAATGATTAAATCCAAAATATGTCCTTTGATGTGAGTCGGAGAATCAACATACTGATCAAAATTACAAATATCCAGTAATTCTTTCAATCGTGAAGTGACGTTATCATTTGTATCTTCAAAATGAAAGTTAAAATCACCAACGATTAGGAGTTTGTTCTTTGTAGTAGATAACAGTGTGCTAAGAAAGTCTGAAAATTCTTGAATAAAAACACTGGCAGTAACGCGATGTTTCTTACTATAGGTTGGTCTGTATATCACTATCAATTTGAAAGACGAACATGTTCCTGGAAATGTCAAATCACAACAAAGACTTTCAAAAGAGAGATATTTAAACTGCGAGCTGGTACTTCTGGTTATTGACTGTTTGTGTATTACCGCAACTCCCCCACCACGTCTATTTGGACGAGGAACATGAAAAAGATCATAACCAGGTAAAGTAAGTTCACCAATAGCTTTCTTGTGCTTATTTGAGTCAGACAACCAACTCTCAGTGATTGCGAAAACATCCAAATCATTATCCACAATATAATCACAGATAACATGGGTTTTGTTGCAGAGAGATCGAGCATTTAGTACACTGAAATTAACAGAAGCAGCATCAGCTTCCTTTGGGATACATAGTATAACAATACGCCTTATGAGATGAGAGAGCATGGCCTTGGCGGGATTTCAATCCAATAGATGTTATTCATAATTGGCGATTATAACGGGGAGACGTACTCCATAACCACACAATCTCGTACTGTTACTGCAAAGTAATGAACTGTGAAATGTTCCTATAGCTGGAATGATGCGCTGGTAAATTTAGAACGTTAGATCAAGTCACACCAAAGTCTGTATGAGTTTAAACACAAGTGTAATACCATCTCATACAAATGTATCTTACACAGCTATATCAAAGCCACAAAATTGAATAAAATCACACCATTACCATATATGGCAGACTCGCTCAATAAAATATGCTTGCAGCGCGTGTGTAAGACGTAATACTGTTGGTCTGTATGACCAAGAGATCAACTGCGCTGGCCGTATTAGCAGAAAAACGAAGTACCAAGGGGAAGGTAGGACAAAAGATCACTACCATTAGTTAAATGTGTGTTGGAACTTCCACATGACATGCTGGCTCATCCCATCTCACATCCGCAGAAATGGAGAAAAGGGTCGTTTACTGGAAGATCACTTATTTATTCATTACTTAATTTGAGGAAACACTCAGGAAACTTGAAAATGATAATGAGGATATTAGTTATTCATTTTTAAAAAATTATCTCTTCTCATAAGCTTTCATTTCAGGTTAATTAATTTTACCGAAAAAATGCATCAATTGGGGAAACATTCAGGATACTTTAGAATAATAATAGGGTTATGGTTATTAATCATTAGTTGTAGATATATAATTTCTTTTATGAGCTTTCATTTTCGGTTCAAAATCTCCATATGCATTGTGCAATAAAACATACTTCACTTGATTCTTATACAACATTCAATTGCACATAATTTAATATATACTATTTCTCTATGCAATAACAGCTTGCAATATATACACATTAATTAACATATTTGATTTATATTTAATATATTTATAAGGTAGACCTTTTGGAACGGTAGTTGGGACAACCGTTCCAAAAGGTGTAACTTCTATATTTCGCTCTGCATCGCATTGAGCACTCTGCAAGAAGATTGCTTCCTTACAGTTTAATATATATATATATATATATATAAAAATAATAATGATTAACTCTTTCTTATTTGTATATTCAGTTCTGACCAATGAGGAAGACATGTGGAAACTCTTTAGTAGATAATACAATACATGATTGCATATTTCAAATCAGTCTACGCTGGAGAAAGGAGGGGAAAGTCAAGTCATTAGAAAAAAACTGGATACCCCGGGCATCCACCAATTTCAAAATGAAAAAGGTGATCCATGTGTAAAACCTGGGATTTAATCATTCCAAACAGGACTATGTGTTTTCCAACAAATCCACCCAAAGTCAATTTGTTTTCAGATTTGAAAAGTCATCCTCATTGTTCTAGACTAAATGGAATGTAGGTTATGCAACATAATTACTTTAAAATACATAATTGTAATATGTTATCATAAGTATCATAGAGGCCCTGCCTATCTATGATAGAGCCAACATAAATCCATACTTTCATCAGAGTACAATGCAAATACCTGTGCTTGCATATTTAAGACCAATTAACATATGGATTTAGTTTACCTATTATACACCGAGTTATCGTATAGACTACTTTGGTCTATAAAACATGATCAGATACTGTAGTTTCACCAAATTTAATGAAACCCATATTAACTTGATGTTTGCAATTACTTGTGAAAATTGACTCATTGCAAATAGTGAGACAAAAATATATGCGATTGAATTTTGACTGAATCATTATGGGAGCTAATATAACAAATACAGTCCAATTAATTACTTAATCATATTGTTTTGGATATTCCCACCAATGCCTGTTTGTTACAGTCATCACAAGCAGTGTCTCAAATTATTTGTTTCTGTATGTAACAGTTGTAATTCTTGAAGTTGTAACATCATATCGGTATGTTTACCACATAGAAAATTAGATATATTTAGTAATATAATTATGCCAAATTTGAAATATTCTGAAATTGTAGCACACGCTAAGGTTTTTGCACAAATGCTATACTATTTGTTGAAACTTTTGAATGCCCTTTTTATTTTTGCATTGCATTAGGTTGCATCAGGTAACAGTAAGAGTTGTGAAACATATTCGAATGTTTCTTTGACATAATCTTTATCGAACTTTTACGAGTTGCTACTTAAAACATTCACACACAAATATGATTCATACATTCATTGATACAAACAGTAGTAGCAATGAACAATTACTCTTTTGATGGAATGTTAAAACATTTAGTGCATTCTCTTGCTGCCTACAACATTATATAGCCAACCTTACGCCAATAGGGTCCAAGCTGGATGTGAGAAGCTCCTAGAATTCTTGGCCTAGTCCAGTCCACCTATCAGGTACATGGAGGAAGTACCTGTCCATAGCTTCACAGAACCGTGTCCGATATAATTCTGGCGATACCACAGTAGGCATCTTACCTACGTAGAAAATAAGAGAGTACCATCAAAGTCTAATTATACTCAAAATGTGATGCGATCTGTGAAAACCTGCCACATGGTGCGATTTTTCATATTGGAGATATTTATATCATAAGCTGAAACTGTGCTGATTACAGTACTGTTTCGATCATTTTTCTACGATCACTACAAAAAAATTGAGTGAATAATGATTGTCATGTCATAAAAAGCTACAAAACAAGAAATCATGAAAACAGGTCAAAAGGATACATAATTCAATAAAATAACATTATAAGGTTAACTAGAAAAGTGACTTAAGGGGGGGACTTAAGGAAGTTTTTGATTTGATTTTTTGAATTTTGTGAGTGCTGTAATTATTGAACTATTAATCAAATGTATATAAAAGTATACACAAGTAGATTTTTTGAGAAAATCACAAAATTCACTTTTTTGACCCAATTTTTTTTGAACAAAGCTAACAAATAATAATTTTGAGTAAAAAATGGGCAAATCACTTTATAATGATGCTAATACACTAATGAAGGGACTTTTTTTTTTAAACCTAATCTAATATTTTTGACAATTTTGACCAAAAAGTGCCAAAAAAACGTGAAAAAATGGATTTTTAATTTTTTTTTTACACTTTTTTGTCAAAATTTCAAAAAATATTGGATTATATTTTTTTTTTTAAATTCGTCCCTCCAGTCACTAGTGTCTTAACATCATCATCAAGTGATTTGGGCATTTTTATTTCAAAATTATGTTTGTTAGCTTTGTTCAAAAAAATTGGGTCAAAAAAGTGATTTTTTTGTGATTTTCTCAAAAAATCAACATATTTGGTCAAAATTGATGCCAAATTTGGATTCTCTGATCCATTTCCTTTCCAAAAAGGTATACTTTTATACACATTTGAGTCATGGTTCAATAATTACAGCACTAACAAAATTCAACAAAAAACTTCCTTAAGTCCCCCCCCCCCCCCCCCCCCCCCCCCCCCCCCCCCCCCCCCCCTTAAAGGGGCGTGTACATCTCAAGTGTTTGTCCTGGACAAAAATCACATGACTCCCTACGTATCTGAGTCTCCGTGTTTCCATGTAATAATACCCATGGTGCAATAGATTTGCCGCGCCGAATTCCAATCGAAAAAACGTAATGGCCAACATTTTATGTACGAACGAAATACTAAGGTGTCTAGAATCGTTTCGAAAAGTAGTGTTATGCATTATAATGAAATCAGAATTACAATCTCCTTCAGCATATAATCAACTTTTGGGCGATAATCCTATGTTAAAAACGCACAACAATCGAAATATAAAGCATTTTAGCCCGCATTTTTGCCCCGATTCATGTGATATTCGTATTTTGAACTTTATGTATTCTATTTTCTAAATATCTATTTGTAGTCTTCATTAGCTCAGTCGGCAAAGCGCCGGCTTCATAATCATGAGGTCAGTGGTTCGAATCCTAGGATTGTTATACTTTTTTCTGTTTGTTATTTACACTTTATTTTTAGAAATTGACAGGATTGCATATCGTTCGCAATATTTATTGAATGTTGAATGATATTTTTTTCTTCTTTTGCAATTTCACTGCGATAAAGAATACCCTATAAATATATTGTGTTGACTATTCCGTTCAATTGAACTATGGAGACCCTAGCTAGTCTATCAATGAACATGATTTGCAAAGGCCAATTGTTATGTAAATAAGAAGCCAATCGGCTAATATGTCCTTGAATCGATTTTCTTATTTCCTATACGACCGATATTTGTATTTGAAGAGGTATTTTGCAAAAGGGCCTACATCCACTTTGGCTCTTATTGAGAAAAAGTCAAAAAACTGTTTCTAAATATTCAAGTTGAGCAATTGAAAAACTGAATGGATTATGAAAGAGGTACTCTACATACTAATTGAAATTGAAATAAATTTTAAATGTGCTAGTTTTAATTTTTTTTAAAATCATGTTTACATTTTTTGAAAATTTGGATGTAGGCCCTTTTGCAACAAAACTCCATCTGTTTGTACATAAAGAAAAAATACCACACACAAAAAATCATTTATTTTAATCATTTCAAATAAATAAGTTTGATATTGAAATGTATAGGTCACAATCATATGTTTCAAGGAAATAAAGTCATTTTTTTCAAAAATACCTACATCTCATTGTAAACAGCCATTGAAGTTGTTGTTTTGTTGCAAAAGGGCCTGTATCCCGATTTAATTCTGGATACAGGCCCTTTTGCAACAAAACAACAATTTCAATGGCTGTTTACAATGAGATGTAGGTCTTTTTGAAAAAAATGACTTTGTTTCCTTGAAACATATGATTTTTCCCTATACATTTCTATATCAAACTCATTTTTTGAAAAAATGCACCATAGCCCTTTTGCAAAATACCTCTTCATTTGCTGATTTGCTCCAAACTTTAAAAAAAAAGAGAGTGGTACCTTCAAAAATACATTACGCGGTTCACGGCTTTCACGGCCTGGTGTGAGCGACTGTATTTTGGCGTGGATTTGATACCGTGCTCAGTGGCGAACCCAGGGGTCCAGGGGCCGGTGCCCCCCTGAAATATCCCCGTCGGTAAACTTGAGCTTCCGTCGGTACAGTCAGATGCCAACGTTGAGTGAGTCTATTGTATACGAAGAGAATTTATTTTCCCCTTGAAAAGCGGATGTTGATATCGTGCAATTCAATTTATGCCAAAATGTCAGCCTTATACAATGACAACATTAAGGCATTTAAATGTGGTTCAACGTCATGTGACTAGGGGGATATTTCCCGTGGCGCTGACCCCTGTCTTATCAAAAGCTTCAAATTAATAACCTTCCACGATCATCAATGTATTGCTCTTTACATTGAATCCAAACCTAGCTTGCAGCGACACCGTTTTCACATTAAAAATACAATTTAGAAACTGGGTTCAATTTGGCTACATTTCGTCGAATACTCAATAGTTCACCACTAGTTCATTATTATAGAGAACACATAGACACGTCAGTAAGTAGTTATGGCCGAGCGGTTACGAATATGGACTAGTAATCTAATAGATTCTCCCCTCCTCGGTTCGAATCCTGCTGAATACCTTTTTTTAGAAAAAACGATTTAGTCTCTGTGTGTTGGAAAATGGCGTATATTTTTACCGTAGGTGAATAAAAGTCGTGGCCCTGACCCCTGTCCAAAAATGTATTACAAATATATTTTTGATCAAGTTTAATACGTTAGGAACATTTCTTGTGCATAAAGTTTTTGCTATGACGTCTAAAAATCATCAAAAATACGATGTTTACGATCGCATTGAAAATGCATCTTTATCGACTCAAAGATAGTAACAAAAATCGTGTTTTTTATTAAATCGGAAATGACATCTTACATAAATAGGACTTCCCCTTCAAAATGAGCCTAAGATGATCAAAAATTGATGGAGGCAATCCTTTACAATCGCGAGTTGTAAATGATCCGATTTCTATTTTTTGTTTGTTTTGAAATCTCACTTCACTGGCGGCCGGGGCGAACATAGACTGTATTTTCATGCCTTGACTTCTGACTGGGTAGATTTGCGATTTCTACCAGGCGATTTTTTCAGCTATTGTTGACAATGTCATCGCTACCCCCACTTTTCAATATTTCAGCTACTGACGAGAAGAAGAAAATTGGGTCATTTTTGCGATTTTTTTGTCGGTACATCATGACTTTCGTAACTATCCCCCCCCCCACCCCCAGTTTCCAAAAGCTGGGTACGCCACTGACTGAGTGCTGAACTCATCATGTTCATTGCTGCTGCGAGCATCTTACTATAAATCTGTGTGGGGGTGCGTATGTTTAGGGTGGGAATCGGGGATACACACACACTCTCTACCGCCCAATCGGGGATACACCCGCAATAGGGGATATCCCCAATCTCTAGATAGGTGCAAATTACTGCAAATCATGTTATAGTGCTATCCAATAGGGGACCCCTATTAGCATGCACCATGTGCACCCCTGTTAGATAGTACGATGTCCTATACACAAAAACATACACACAAAATGGCGGAAAATGTCCACAATCCGCCCGGTGAGCGTGTATACACAATATCCCCTATTGCATAGTGTGGAACCCATATCCCCTATTCACACGTCTTACGCACAGGTGTGTGTGTGTGTTTGTTATCCTTATGTCTCCGTTAGTTTTGATCAAAGTGGCGCATAATTTGCATGCAATATCAAGGAAATAACGGTGTGTTAAAGTTTATTCCAGTGAAATTGGTTAACAATTTGCTCCAAAAACAGCAAATCACCTCTCAGATTTGGCTCATAAATGCCACTAGAATTGAACAACATTGTGCGTTGCGCGTACTGCCGCGTAATCATACCGTGGTATCGCGTTGCGTGTCGCGTTTGCGCAAATGCTAACTGCTAGCTTCACTGTCTATAATCACTGTCATAATGGTATATTACTAAATTCAAGCTATTTCACACGAGCATGTTTCGTCGTTGTTCGCGGAGTTGCGTCCAGATGCCTGAAATGTGCTAACTAACGTGCGTGACGATATCACGATTGACGCGCGGTCATTTTTTGAATGTGCCCGGTACGCACCTCTGGGTTTACGCACATACGAATGCACACAAGTTCGCACGCATAGAATGGAGTTGACCATAGCATTATGACACTGACTATACGCTACTTGTACGCAATCCTATTTCAAAATAAAAGCAAGGCTCTCCCCTAGTATCAGCGGGCCCAACCGATATTTTAAACCAGCTAATATGCATAAAAATAATATAATTTATTGATATGCACCCGAACGTATTGTCAGCTATAACTTGAATTTCATTTAATTCAAATTGGTCATTTCAAACGGGAGATATGTGCCCCGGGGGGGGGGGGGGGGGGGGGGGGGGGGTACTCACGTATGTCAGGTATACGGGGATGTGCCGCTCCAGTGGGTCGCTTTTTCATGAGACATCCTTAGCCATGGGTAGGCTTTTCAGTGAAAAATCCTTAGACATGGGTCCTGTTTTCGCGATTTTCGCAAAAATTTGCCAAAATTAGGTCATTTTTCGCGAAAATTTGCCAAAATTAGGTCTATTTTCGCGAAAAATCACCCTTAGAAATGGGTATGGGTTTTGAATCTCCAGCGGCACACCCCCGACCAAACCAAATCCGAGTACCCCCCCGGAATATGTGCACTTTTCCAAGGTACCTCTATGAATGCAAAAGTTTAACTCACGCATTTTGAAATGTCAATCAATGGCGTGTTGGTATTCACAATGCCTACAATGGACAATGGGGTATATTTGGAACACTTTCATGTATAAATTCAAGTATAAAGAAGTAGCTAGTGTACCCATATATGCAATGAAGACATTGGTTAATTTTTAACAAAAGTATTTGTCGTGATTTTCTAAAAACGGGACCTGAATATTTTGACTCACCCTGTATACAAACCAACATCAGATTTGTATTTAGAGAATAAAATATATTTCTAATACTATATACTGTATACGATGGTCTTATAATGTAAAGGCTGTACCATGGAGTCGTATATAGCAAAACAGCTAAGAACTATGTTTGATTCTCATTCATATTTAGATTATTGGTTATTTTGGTCTTTAATCAGTTTGTTAGATTTATTTTAACAACAAAAATAATAATCAAACAACATTATTATATAGTGGGTGTGGTTTGAGATGTCAGCAGGTAATTTAATTGGTTTTGGCTGATTTTGAACCGACTCGCCCATGCATTATGAGACAATGTTGTATAATTTGGGGCGGGGTTTAATTCATTCGAAAAATAATACCTTCAGCGCGTATGATCAACGCGTCATCCAGTGGCGTAGCTGGGATTTTTTCAGGGGGGGGGGGGGGGGGGGGGGGCAAGATTTCTGAAATTTTCGTAAAAGGTTGCCCCAATTTTTTTCCCAGTCACCAAGTCGTGAATTTCACGTAAGTGGGGGGTGGGGGGGTTCAAAAAATGTCGCACGGTAAAAAAAAATCGCACAGTACATGTAATATTTTGCCTTTTTTTTGACTATTTGGGCTGAATATACCAATATATAACCTATATAACCGCCCGCCATCTCGGTCTTTTATCATTATTTTCCGATATTTCATTTTTTTCCTCCTTTTTATTTTTTTTAGAGGGGCTGGGGGCGGGGGCACAAATGGTTTTTTTTCTGTCAGGGGAGGGGGGCATTTCCCCCCTCCCCCCCCGAGCTACGCCACTGGCGTCATCGCGTTAGCGTCCCCTACACAAAGTCGCCGCCGTATGCGTTGTGGGTATAACGCAGCGATGACAGGTGCGTGTGTGCTAAATAACGCGATTAATTTGAAGCAGGATGTTGGAAAACAGCTGGATTCGCCGATTTTACAAAGGGGGAAATTTGTTGTTGTTTGTTTAAAATAAATCTAACAAACTGCGTTATTTTATGATAAAAGATCAAAATAACTAATAACTAATAAACTAAATATTAGAATGAGAATAAAACATAGTTCTTAGCTGTTTTGCTATAGACGATGGTCTTATAATGTATAGGCTGTACCATATTTGTGTCGTCGTGTATTGACGCCTGCGGCGACCATACACGACTCCAAATATGGTACAGCCTATACACTATAAGACCATCGTCTATAGCAAAACAGCTAAGAATGTTTTATTCTCTAAACGTACAACAACTTTCTCCCTTTATAAAATCGGCGAATCCATCGAGCTGTTTATAGATATAGAAAGAGGTTTGCATTACTGTTTGGAATGATCAAATTCGTGATTTTCAATAGGGATGAGTCTCATTCATATTTAGATTATTGGTTATTTTGGTCTTTAATCAGTTTGTTAGATTTATTTTAACAACAAAAATAATAATCAAACAACATTATTATATAGTGGGTGTGGTTTGAGATGTCAGCAGGCAATTTAATTGGTTTTGGCTGATTTTGAACCGACTCGCTCATGCATTATGAGACAATGTTGTATAGTTTGGGGCGGGGTTTAATTCATTTGAAAAATAATACCTTCAGCGCGTATGATCAACGCGTCATCCAGTGGCGTAGCTGGGATTTTTTCAGGGGGGGGGGGGGGGGCAAGATTTCTGAATTTTTCGGGACAGCCTGTATATGAATAAATGCACAAAATTGGAAATTGGACAATTTGCGCATTTGACATTGAAATGTTCTCTGAATACGTGTCATTTATTTAGTGTTAGCATACAACTGAAGATTTTGAACACTTTGGAGTACGTCTCATGTATTTAATGTTAGCATAAAACTGAAGTTTTGTTGACAATTTGTTTTTGCAAAAGCCGCATGAATATAAAAAATGAAATCTGAAAAATTATCAGCACGTGTTTACCATGTTGAATCAATGTGTCTTATTTAAGTTATGCGATCAAACATTTTAGCTCATATGGCCATGGGGCCTCAGATATATTTTTTTAACTTGTTGAATTATTTCACTGAAGTTTAAAAGGGTATCAAAAGAACGTGTTTAGATATATAGATAGATGGATATATTAATGGATAGATATATTGGTTCAAACGGTCTTTGTATAATTATATGAACAAAACAATAAATGAGCATTTTTAGATGGTTTCAGCTTATTTTACAACTTATAGAGCCACTTTTTGGCGCATCCGTTACGTCGGTAGCCTCAATTATGTTGAGATTTGACATAAAACTATAGTCGGCATACCCACTTATTTAGTCCAGGCCCGTAAGAAGGGGGGGGCCCCTTTGAAAATCTTCCCCGGAAAATTTGTACACAGATGAAAAAATTTCGCGCGCTATGCGCGCATTTGTCTTCCCAAAATGAAATATTCTTTGCTACAAGCTTGTTTAGAGCCAACATGTACCTCGATCGTGCACAAAATAGGTGCAAATTCGAAAATTTTGCGCGCTACACGCGCATAATTGACTCACAAAAATCTTCCGGTGATTTTTTTTTTTTAAACGCCCCCCCCCCCTTTGAAAAAAGTGTCTTACGGCCCTGTAGTCTCACAGTAGTGGCACAATACAAATATTGGGTTATGATGTGCTCAGGACCGGGAGTCAAGACGAGAGAGATTTATGACAGCGGACAGCATTTTATAATTGCGCTCTTGCAGCGATGAGCATGATGAGTTTAGCACGGTATCAAATCTACGCCAAAATACTGTCGCCCATACCAGGCCGCGTAAGCCGTGAACTGCGTAATGTATTTTTGAAGATACAACTCTCTTTTTTGAAGATTGGAGCAAATTACAAATATCTGTGTTGAAGGAACTAAAAAAAAATCGATTCAAGGATATAAGCCGACTGGCTTCTTATTTACATAACAATTGGTCTTTGCAGACCATGTCCATTATAGACGTGCTAGGGACTCCATAGTTCATATATGGTTCAATCAACACAATTATATTTACAGGGCATTCTTTATCGTAGTGAAATTGCAAATGAAAAAGTATTATTCAACATTCAATAAATATAGCGAACGATTATAAGCAATCCTGTTATTAAAAAAAAAAAAGTGTAATAACAAAAATAAAAAGACATTTATAAGATTCGAACCACTGACCTCATGATTGTGAAGCCAGCGCTCTACCATTTGAGCTAATGAAAACTATGCATAAAACAGTTTTAAAATAAAATTAGATAGAGTTTAAAATACAAATATCACTGAAATCGGAGGGTAAAATGCTTTATATTTCGATTGTTGTGCGTTTTTATCAAAGGTTATCGCCCAAAAGTTGATTATATGCTGAAGGAGATTGTAATTCTGATTTCATTATTATGCATTGCACTTCTTTTTGAAACTATTCTAGACACAGTTCGTTCGTACAATAATTTCAACATTACGTTTTGTCGATTAAAATTCGCGGCAAATCTATTGCACCATGGGTATTATTACATGGGAATACGGAGACTCAGATACGTAGGGAGTCATGTGATTTTTGTCCAGGACAAACACTTGAGATGTACACGCCCCTTTAAAGTGTCAACCCAAAATATATGAAATTTATCAAGCACTGTAACTTTTAAACTAATAATGTAATGTCCATAAAAGTATACAATTTGTTAAATGAAATGAGTCGGAGAATCCATTT
Organism: Ophiura sarsii; assembly: GCA_035610835.1. NCBI lineage: Eukaryota > Metazoa > Echinodermata > Ophiuroidea > Amphilepidida > Ophiuridae > Ophiura > Ophiura sarsii. The sequence goes on from CM069442.1 coordinate 39,195,694, forward strand.
TTGGTATTAAATTTCCCCCAAAATAGTGATTTCTACATTTTTGCCCAAGAATCACTTTTTTGGCGCCAACAATTTTCAGACAACCTAACAAAATCAGTTTTTATTCAAAATTTCAAAATTTCACCAAAATCATCTAAAGTCAATTATCTAGGAAGCACTTTTTTTTTTTGGCTTAACATTTTTTAGTTTTGAAAATATTGACCAAAAAGTGCCAACAAAATGTTTTTTTATCTCAAAAATCACATTTTTGGCACTTTTTGGTCAATATTTTCAAAACTAAACATTTTTAAGCCAAAAAAAAAGAAGTGCCTCCTAGATATTTGACTCTAGATGATTTTGGTGAAATTTTGAAAATTTTAATCAAAAATTGATTGTGTTAGGTTGTCTGAAAATTCGTAAAATTCCTTCAAATTTGAACTTCTAGAAAACATCGATTTAGTAAAAATATTGACATTTTCCACCATTTAAAGCTAAATGTTCACGGAATGCACGGGCGTGTGAGCTAAAAAGCGAGTATACTATTATGAACAATCAAAATAAACTATCAGATTCAATTTATATTGTCACAATGTGAAGAAATTGGAAGAAAACTGAAATTTAAATGATCGTAAGATTGGCCTTTGTTTACATTTTTAGACATTGTTTTGCGCTCTTTTGTTTTTCGCGTCTACGTTGCGGATATTAAGCGGCGCGTCCAGTATTACGCACTGGAAGTTTCAGCGCGCGACGCAATGATCTGACAGCTGTCGCAGCATTTGAAAAGCGCGGAACTCTGCTTAAATTCCCGCCAAATAACTATGCGCCTTTTCCTGACTCAAACTTACCAGAATAACAATTTAAAATCACCCAAAAGAACGGGAAATAATCGCTTCCGATTAGTAACTTATTATGGTAATGATAGAATACATATAAAAGTATGAAATAATAGAGAAATATGAAATTCAATTTTTGAAACAAGTGCCGGGTTGACACTGCCCTTAAGTAAGTTTTGAAGGTAAAATTTCATAAAAGATGATGACACAAAGTCTTGGAAATTAATTTTCTAAAAAAATCTTATATTTTTTCAAGCAGCTTAGCATTGATACAATCTATTGTAGGATTAAAGGTAGATGTTCCAATTGCTAGTCCGATTTTCAACTTGATGTTTTCTATTCTACATGAAGGTTCATCTTTAAAATAATCTTATTCCAAAGTTTGAGTTGCATAACTCCAATGGTTCTTATTTCAGAAGCACAAGGTGACATGAAATGTGCACATTGAGTAGTACACAAGCTGGACGGTTGGTTCACCACCTTCGGCAGTAATTCACTGCATTTTGGCCTATAACATCTAAATGGAACATATCTTGCGCCTAAGATTTTACAGACATGAGAAAAATATGGGGTTTCATCGGATATCAAAATATTTTGATGTGAAAAATAGCTTAAGTGATCGAAACATACACTTTTAACTGGACTTCTGACACAAGAAAGTAAGGTTTACTCCAAAAAATATTCAAAACAAAAACCAGAATATCTCAAATTCCTGCTTTTATCTTACCTTGTCCTCCTACGATACCAGATGATTTGACGATCATCTCTAGTTTCTTGTCCCATGTGAATGTTCTGATGTAGTCTGAAAATAGTATTAAGATTTGCACATTGAAACATTAGATACCTACCAGTGCAAAGCCAAAAAAATGTTTGGATGGACGCAGAAGTCTTCAGGTTACAAGAATGTTTAGCCACCTGATTGACTACCGGTCAGCTTATCTGGCAGGGATAGCACTGGATCGAAAATGTGAGAGGTCCCATGAAATTTTCAGGACCCGTAGGACTTCAAAAAACAAATTTAAGGGGTCCCCCAAGAAATTGAGGGGTCTTGAAGTTTGGGTATTTGAAAATTTTACTTTTTTACGGACAGTTTTAATGAATTTATATTGTGAGCAAAGGATGGATATGTAATTTACAGAATTTCTTAAGGTTTCCATTTCCATACATTGTCAAATTTAAGGTCAAATTTGGGCCCCTTCAATTTTGATCGGGACCCGCAAGTCTTTCCAATTTGAAACTTGACGCGTCAAACAAAAAAGTGAAAGGTCCAGGACGCGCAGACGCGTCAGAATGCGACCCCTGTTCTCTGGTCATTAATACACCAATGCCCTCTCCTGATAATTTGTCTATCAGTTCCAAATTGGCGAGAAATATTCGTTTTTTATCTCTCCTTGAGCTAAAGTAATCCAAGCGTACGCGCGAGATATGGATAGGATAGGGATTTTCAGAAGTGCCCATTATTTTGAGAGAAAAATGGATGTCCAAAATGTGTTATCACTATTCCATTTTTACATAACTTACTAATGACATTTCTTGATGATTTCATCAATCAAATACATTATATTTGCCTACATGCAAGAAAAAATACCAATCCAAATTGATAGAGGGGTGGTTCAGAATAGGTGTATGAAGTATGAATAGAACAGCCCAGTTGCAAAAAAACTATGTCCCATAAAGAATATGGAAAAGTATTATTCATTCCACGTTGATTTTTACCTTTTCATTTCAATTTATCTCTTTTGACGATAGATGGTGACTTGGTGATAACTTCTTTGAGGGAGTCTGATTTCCCAATACTTAAAATGTGAGATGGATTATTAGCAATTCATTACTTCATGAATAATCCCGATAGCTGCGTTCCAATGAAATTAATTGTTAGATGATAACGCGCACGCCGAGCGCAGGTTATTAATAATTGCCCGAAAGTACTGCGCCAAATTGTTCAATTGTTTTGCTCATTGACCGACCAATCAAATTAAAGCCTCATACCCCTAAACTGAATATTCGATGAGTTATGAGGAAACACGATTAAAGCTTATTTCTGATTGGTTGAATGATAAAAATGTTAATGAGGGATGACCCGACTTGGACTGTTTCAATAACTAAGAAGGTGTGGACAAAATAAACAGAAAACTAATTAATTATTACCGCAATTATATCGGTACAAATCAACGATTTGGGATACATATATGCATCTTTTTCAGTGATTAATGAGAATAATGACTGCTTAACAACTGTTTTTGTGAATTTGTTTCGAAACCCTCGGTTGTTGTTCTGATCATTGGGAATGGTCCCTCAGGGGCTGCACCCCTTCAGGATAATTCCTCAGACCAGAACAAAAACCTCTGATTTCAAAACAATTTTTTTGAAAAAACAGTTCTTACGCAGTCATTATTCTCTAATCCAGACATAACGGTTAATGTTTGGAATAAACTGTAGTAACTTATGAAAACTACACATACCTATAACACCAACCACTAATTCATCGGAGGTCTCATCCAATCCAACCAGAAGAGAATAGTCCATAATTAGATGACTAGCCAGGAATGTAGCATCATAATGGATGGCAAAGGCTAATGCTGTCTTGCAATGTGCTCGGATATACAGAGGTGTATCCACCATATCTGTCAAATAGAACATATCATGTAAACAATTTGATATAGTTGATGCAGAGTAGTGAGTGACCACCAATAAAAAGGATAAAAGTGCTAAATTGGTACAAAAAGGGCTGAAAAGTTATTTCAAAGCTGAAAGAAGGAATATATCGGCATACACTATGCTTTAAAACTAAGATTTCAACCCTGTTGTTGTCATTTTCCCCTATCTTTCAAATACTTAGCACAAGTCAAACTGAGATATAAAAGCTTCTTATACTTCAGCAACATCAGGACCTCTTGACTATATAATTATGGGATGTGGTGTCACTATACTCTGTTTGGCCATCTCGAGACAGTGACGTAACTTTTACGCAGCTTTTACGCACGCGTGTGTACCTTTCAACGCTCGTGTTTGTACGCCAGCGCCACAAGTATGTGCGCACGTTATGTGATGCCATTAGTAGAATACGCGGTTACGTCACTGTCTCGAGATGGCCAAACAGAGTATATATGTGTTATCTATAATGCAATTATGATGAATTTTGTACTTTTTGTCATGTGGAATAATATTATATTTTGTGTCTCATGATAAATGGAATTATTCCTATTTTTAATTCATTCATCCACTTTCTTGTTTGCAAAAGATTTTAAGTTTAATGTTAACATAAAGTAAATCCCCGCATCCAATAAAGCGCTATCTCCCTACACAGTCAGTTTTCACTTACGTTTGAGAAGGTTTTCATCCATCAGCACCAAATCTGGTTGTACTTCCTGCCCTGTTGTCTTCACATGCCTGTTACGTATTGAACCTTTCAGATCAAACACCTGAGATATCTTGCGTTTGTAGAAGAGATTCTCCATGACTAGCAGGTCCTGTTTCTGTGCTGTGTTGGTCAAAGGATTGCGATAGCCAACCTTGTATACACCGATAATCTTGGCAAGTGCAGTGGGTTTCTGAGTAAAGAGTGGAGAGATTTTTAGTTGTGTAATATAAATGTCATAAACCAGAAAAGACCAATTTGAAATTAACAATTGGATGTATACTTGATAAACGTGAAAGATTTTCTTATAGATTAAATATGGAATAAAATTAGAATCAGATGAAAATGTTAGATACATAAGGAAGAGAATACAATATTAAAATGTTTGTGTGGTTGCCAGAATAGGAAATTCCATCTTTTATTTTCCAGATCAAATTCAAAATCTTATCTAACTTACCTGTTCTTGATGTGCTTTCTGGATGTATTGAAAATAATGTGGCGCAAACTCCAGGAAAGATGGAAGCTCAAAGCGCGATATCTGCTTCAAAATGAACCGATTATCTGAAGGAAAAAAGTAAAAAGGCAACGTTTAGAAGGAAGGGGAGCTACGAGGGAAATGTCAAACATATGCACTATGGTACTGTTACCAACAATTTATTCTAGAAACTTTTACTACCCTCCTCCATCACTAGTTAAAAGAGACATTGGTCCCGATTTGCTCCCTCAAAATAGCCAATTGACACTTTAGCCCTCTAGTATGAAGAGACTTTGACATATTTAAACTATATAATATAAAGCAGTTTACCAACCCACAGTGTTAACAATTAGACAATAACAACAATATTAACAAATACCGGTGAATGTACCAACAAAAAATAAGCAAGGACCTGCACCGGCAAGGACTTGAACCCCGGTCTCCTGAACTCTCTAGGCAGGCGCCTTGTTAATATTTGTTGTCATTGTCTACACCATCTGCTTTATATTATATATATTCCAACTAACTTAACTCAGCATGACTTAAGTACAGTGCAACTTATCCAAATCTCCAATAACACAGCCAATCTGCAATATGTAGGATACACTTTGCTCATTTTCATCTCATTAACCAAAAAGCATCAACCGAAAGACAACATTTAATGCAAGCAAACAATTTGGCAGAGAGGATTTGCAAGATGCTGCTTAGTATAATCTCAAATTACCAAAATAAAATTTCAAGACACAACCATTGGTAATATCGCCATCATTCACACTCACCTCTAGTCTTGAGAAACTTTGATCCTGATTTACCCCCTCTAGCTAACCAGGTGACACATCGGGACAGAGAACGGATGTACGTCTCCTCACCATCAGGAAACACGGTCTTACGAAGCTGACGGAATTGTTCCGCAAAGTACACCCGACAGAAGAACTGGGAATTGGTAGGATCTGAGACTTCTGTAGATGGATGAAATAGGTATTATGTCACATTTGCTCTTTATATACAAACAAAACCACTAAATACATAAAATAGGGTAAAGACATGTTACTGTAGATGTAAAGCAGATTTCATGATAATGTTTCATTATTCAAAGCTTCATGATTTGTATCAGCATCAAGTAGATCATTTGTAAATCACTCCACAGAGAATTTCGAGATGAAAATGCAAGCTCCAGTGCTCCACTACAATGATTCCAATAAAGGTGTCTCATTCTTGCTTTTCTTTGTATCATTTCAATTAGAATGAAATTGGCATTCTACTTCATTCATATATAACTCTATGCGGTGACATCAGAGCTTATTTCAATGATCGCACCTCATTATCTTGTGCATGATTGCAATGCCCTGGCATAAGTGTTAGCCCAATCAATGATGAATCCTAGCACTGGTGTACAAGTGTTGTAACACTATCCTAGAATACGCTCTGATTTCACTGCAAAGTTAGATGAATTAGAAACCAACCTAATCAATCACATTACATGTCAATATTCATTGCAAAACAATCAGTAAAGTATTCTCAATAATTTCAGCTATTCAAAAATGCATACTTACGTAGCTCTATATGTGGCGAGTGCACATTGTTCTCAGAACTGCCACCAGGTAAATCAAAATCAAAATCATCTGTGTGATGAAATTTAAAAAAATGTTTAGACTTTCAATTTGTCGAATAACATGTTCTTTCAACAACAAAAATTGAAATACCAAATTGAACCACAAATATTCTTCAATCTGAACAGAAATTTATATTCCTATTACCTTGAAGTTATGAAGAAGAAAAATGACCGCAATAACATCATAACACCGCAACAAATCATAACAAAACAGCAATAAAACTCCCTCACAGTTTGTGTACATTGTTACCAATGCTACACCTTTGGTTGTGACTTTGGAATCGGTTACTTATTTTCATGCAAATTTAAACCCTTGAAGTACATTAAATATACCTTCCAATATGCAAAACCAAGAGCAGATAAGAACATTAGTAAATAATACTCCGGCCAAACGTGATTTGTGGGTAGTTCAAATACCACAGAGTGGCATACCAGTATTACGCGAGTGCTCTCTACTCTTCAGCTAAAAGAATAGTGTTTACGTAACCTTGGGTTTAATGGGCAATGAAGCCTCCTTAACCCTGCCACACATTTTACATAACTGGGAAGAAAAGAGGTGTGATATTTTAATGTCCAAGCTATGTATATTACCCCGTAAATTGGCCAAAGGTGGTTGTTTTTCACCTCTGTGAATGATGAAATATATATTATATCAATCCCATTCATCTAACACATATTTTTTTTATATCACATTTTGCGTGCACTAATGATGGATGAATAGTGCATAGTGAATATATTCCATAATAGTTTTTGTATGGTTTAGTAGGAAAAATGAAGTATTATAGTCTAATTAATAATTGAACAAACACTTGTGGAATAGCGTGGTGCGTAAACAAGTCCAAGCTGCATCCATAATACGTAAACAAGTCGAAGCTGCATATGCTGCGTCACAGCGCTTGAGCTCAAAAATACGCCCAAGTACCTGCACTATGTAACCTCGCTGCTTGCCCCCCTTGTGGTAGTGCTACTTAAATAATCAATTCCGTATCTCGTAGCTACGCTAGCAAAAACTTGTTTGTTCAATAATCAATCCGACATTAATATTTGTAGATCAAGCTACTATTAGTACAAATTTATGGTGCCACCTTGAGATAGTGCTCAAAATTATGTTAATTAAATGAATGAAAATACTGTATGTATCTGGCAGAGCAATAATTTTGCTATTTATTCAATAACTGCTAGAAGAATATCAAGACTTGAAAAGATAATTCCAATAATATGGCATTCTTCAAAGAGTGTCAAATTATGGTACGAGTGATTTAAGATTTTGTTTGCATAATGGTCTTTTTAATATCTAGTTACATATATAAAATACAACAATTAACTCAATATGTTCTAAACCTTCCCCATTAACCAATATATGTTAAAGGATTGAAAGTGAAGAAGACTCTCTTACAGTTGTGTGCAACAAAAGGGTGTTTTTGAAAACTAAAGTAAATCCCTGCCTATGTAAACAAACTGATATTTGGTAGGATTAAAGGTGTATGTTTCGATCACTTTTTTGGGCTATGATTATTTTTTCATATCAAGATATTTTGAAATCAGAAGAATCCCCATATTTTTTACTCATTATGTCTGTAAAATCTTAGGGACCAGAAATATTCCATTTAGAAATTATAGGCTAAAATGTGGGGAATTACTGCCAAAGGTGGTTAACCACCAGCCAGTTTGTGTACTACTCAATGGGAAATGTTTTTGTTACCTTGTGCTTCTAAAATAAGAACCATTTGAGTTATGCAACTCAAACTTTGTAATGTGACAAACTTTGTAATGTGACAAATTTAAGGATGACCTTCCATGTCAAATAGAAAATATCAAGTTGAAAATCGAGCCAGTAATCAGAACATCTACCTTTAATTTTAATTAGTTGAGTATGATATAGTTAGATTGATTCGTATGTTTCCCACCAGTATCTTATGCAACAATCAAAAGAATATTCCATACCTTCCCTCTTCCCAGGTTATACAATATTAAACAACTAAAAACAAGTAAAATCTTAAATTTATAGTCACAATTCTATTGATGGTTGCATAAGGCCAAGGTATATGAAACATTTCATAAATAATTGCTTATGTGAACAAACTGATATATTATTATATAGTATGATTCATAAGTAGAAGTGAGTTTTGAGTTAGTCAAAACACTACACCATTTCCGCTATGTTAATACACACAGATGAATTGAAATGAATCTAGACAATTCAAGACAATACCTGTTTCACCAAGTTGGTGTGTTTCTGCAATATCATCCAATGTCTCAGTATCTTGAACTGATTTCCATTTTTTATACAAAAATTAAAATAAATGCAAACAAATTAAAGCTGTATTATACTGTCAAATCAAACATCAATCATTGAAATAGGTTTATGCAAAAAAAAGTGAGAATAATTGTATGGCTCTTGTATTTGCTACAACAACTTCAAATCTGTTTAGTCATTACTTGTTTATCTATGATCAAGAAGGCTGGGTGTCTGTCTAGAGGAGTATTGGCGAATATTTCTGAATTTAGTTTCTCTTGAGAAATCACATTTATAAATAAAAACATTCAAAAACTTCTTTTTTTTAGTTTTTAGTTAAAACACTAAACATACAAATAAGTATTGGAAACAACAACTAATCTCATTTGATACACCAATATCCTTTTTTAAATAGATTGTGCATGCTCCAACCAAACAAATGTACACTGCATGTGTAAAATGTATAACACATGAGTCCATTTCCTGCATGGTGTTTGATATGTGTGCTGATAACTTTTCATGTACTATTTATTTGCCCATTTGGTGGGCCTCAATTAACCCAAGCGTCAGAATTCAACTGAAATATTCTAAACATACATTATTTTACAAAACACTGAAATTTCTTATTTATAATATTTGTTTTTAAAACCCAAACACCTTTTTGTTGTTTTCCCACCAAATAATTATTTGAAATTGTATAGTCAAATCCGATTCTACCAACCTTTTGCATCAGTAGGGGTGCTAGGTACAGAATCACCATCTTGTACCTGATAGTACACCCCTTCTATATTAGTGAATTGTCCCTCATCTTTCTTAGCTGATTGGACTGATACTGGGTGTGAGTGTTGCGGAAGAGTTGCTTTGCGTTGTAGGAATGATAATACACCTTTACTGGTCTTTCCTGTGAATGAATATATAGTATTCATTCATTCACTCATTCATAATATTTGTTAACACAATCCAACATCGAAATATATAACATTATTATTTCCAAACAGTACAATAAAAGTGTATATTGAATATTGTGCACCAAGTTACCGGACGTACGTTCAATATTCAAAAAGTCCAATATTTTGTGTGTGGTGCAGAAGATGTGCGCGTGAGTAATACCCAGAGAAGGTCAGTTCAAGTTAACTTATTTAGTTTTATCAAAACAGTCTGCTATATAATAACAATAATATTGAATGTCTTATTTTCGGGTGATACAAGAATATATTGTACTCGCGCAACATTTTTATAGCATTGTGCAATATATTGTTGTACTGTAAAACAAGTTAATTTTGCGGCATGTTTTTTTCGCGAATTGCTAATCATCACAAGTTTTGTGGCAACTTAATTTCGCGAATCTAAAATGTCATTTACTAAAAAAAATATTTGCCACACGTAAAAAGACGTCGAGGCTGCCAAATTTTGAACCCGAAACTCAATTATAAAAGAAGTACGATATGTTTTTTGGCCGAATTCTGAGCTATTCTGTGCTTTTTGTAAATTTGCGAAATTAAATTGCTCGCGAAATTAACTTGTTTTACAGTATCACCCTCAAAGCCATTCAATATTAAATAAATATTTAACAAGAAAACATACAATAATCAAGAAAAGTAACATGAAATTAAAAAAATGATACAATATAAAGTGTAAATAGTAGTAAAGGAATATACAATAAATGTGGGGTTGGAAAGTGTGCAGAGAAGCCATTAAGCCTGAAAAAGCTTTAAGTTTGGCTCCACCGCTGTGAAATATCTGGATTAGGAGGCGAACTACAACGGAAGGTTATATGATGAGTAAGGAGATGGTTTAGTGTGTGGAAATCAGTATGATACACAGTATACACAGCATTAAAACCCAGTGAGCAGTGGGCAAACATTTTCAAAGTTAAGCTCCCACTGGTGTGTAGAAAAATAAAAGATCAAAGTATATCATCCACTCTTAAAGGTGGGCGACCCGATCAAATTCATCGTTATCCTGGACTTACTAGTGAGTTGACCTATTCTTCTCGAGAGTTCCGTTCCTTCGACACCTTTTGAGCTCTCAACCGATGCTGCTTTCCTTTTTAGTGTTGGGCTTGCATCAGTAGAGCTGTGTGCACTTCCAGTAGTAGGTGTGGCATCATAAGGAGAAAATAATAGCTGACCTCTTTGCTGGTGTTCATACAGTTGAGTCTTGTACTGTTGGGAACTAAATAAAAACAAAAGAGGACGACTTAAGTGTGATTCTAAACTGTGTGATGTACTCATAGTAACTAGCTAATTAATTAAAAAGTAGTGCATACCCAAAAAGGTCTTATCTCACAAACCCCTGCGCTCTTGACCATTGTAACGTTATATATAGTCTATCATCAGGTTTTTAAAGGCTTTATTTTTGTATGTTATTGGCACTTGGTGTCTAAGGCCACTTATTAAAAATAAATTATCCTAAGTTGGATTTTTTTTTTTTTTTTTGAAGACTGCAATTTCAAACTGTAAAAGATGCCAGTTAAGATCTCCAACAGTTCATTACAAACTGTTTTTCACCTTTTGTGTAAAACATAGGAATGCTGTTATTCTTAATTACAATCATTCAATTAACATTGAATTTAAGATTCGTTTAAGCATTTTTGTGCGATTCATGGTGGTGTGAGCATAACTATTATGTAGAGACCAAAGTTTTTATGATTTTAATAATTTGGATTAGTATTTCTTTACTTTGCACTTATACTCCCTTTCATAATCCCTTGGACATAATTCGCGTTATTTCACGCGAGCGTATTTTGTTGTTGTTTTCGAGGCGCGGCGTCAAAATGCTTGACAGGCGCGATAAACATGAACAAGGTTGCGCGCCGGCGATCACGGCGTGTGACGATTTCACGATTGACCAATTAGGATGCGCAATTATTTTTTTAAAGGGACTGGTACGCACTTCCGGGTTTACGCACATACGCACCTACGCATTACTACGCGAACCTACGCACATACGTACGCAACTCGCACGTACGCATGATTTAATGGAATTATGTCCAAGGGATTATGAAAGGGAGTATAGTTTACAGTCAGATTCAGAATCCCTTTGACTAACACATCATGAACAAATGATGCCCGTGTGATGTTCAATGTGTACTTCATCGTTGTGCGATTCACTTGTGTTATATTCTGGAGGACATACACACATACAGTCCAAGGCATTGTGATTCGAACTATACGTTTTGTGAAGAATTGCATTTGAACATTTAACTTACCTTAAAGCATATGCTATTATAGAACTTGGTTCTTGATCATATATAACTATTGGTACCACTGTACAGGCTGGCAGGATGAAATGTTGACTAGCTGGGCTGAAAAACAAACACATGTAATCATTCAACATAAGAACGGTATAAAATGGTCTATACTATTTGTCACCTTAAACTTGGAAGGTTGACATCAGCACACATTTTATTGATCACAAGTAACTCAAATGCGATAATGATATTACTTGTGCTATCAAGGAAGAAAGTTGCCACTAGTGTGGAAGAACTTTGTATTTCAAGAATATTATGTGCTGATATCAACTACCAACTTAATTAAATATGATGAAAATTACCAAATTTGGAATGAAAAAAAAAATGAATATTTTTACTATATTATGGTGCCACAGAGTTTACAACAAATATAAGATAGATCACCACCTTAATTAAATTAGTTTGAAATACTATTATTCCTAACAAAAAATTATTAGATAATATATAGACTCGGACAAACTGGCATGGATTAAATTAACAAAGACCTTAAGAATACACTGTTTCGACCCGGTCCCTCTCACTATCAGAAAAGGATTACCCACTAGACCACAGGGAATGTGTTTACATGGGCACCAGAGGAACGAGCGCTAATGTATACAAATTCTTTTTATTGACATTGACAGTCTATTCTACCATTGAAACTTGGTGAAACATTTCAGTTTTAAGTAATCTTTCCTTTGCATGAATTATAACAAGGATGCTTCAAACATTGACGATCCATCTTTTATGATTTGGGGAGGGGGGGGGGGGGGGCGGAAGTATTAATCTGGAATGGGGAACAGAGTAAACCTATCTTACTTGTGTACTTACTATGGCATGGTAATATGGGCTATTCCTGCTCCTTGTGTGAAGACATTGAAGAATGATGACTTTTTGGTCAGAGGAGGTTTAGCAGGACTGGAATGATGTGCAGTTGGCAATGATCTTGGGGAGGGAAATATACCGTCTGGATGCTCAACTGGAACTGGAATATCAGAGAGAAAGTCATGGAAAATACTAAATTAGTTGAGGCAATTTCAAATGTGTATCTATTGCAATTAGATTGATGATTTACTATGTATGTGATGTGTTCTTTTAGTATTGTGCCAGTGACAAATTATCTGCCACTCTCACCAATGTTACCTCTTGGGACAGTGATGTCATTGTACGGGATGAGGCCAAAGTAATTGACAAGGAAGCGTCAATGAGGTAGCTCTGGTACCGAGCTGTGTGCGTAGTGAGATGCGACCAAAGGGAACAGCTCTGGACTTTCCACCTCCAATGGGCCCTCAAGTTAAAACATTCCGTTTCCCCCACACAGGGATGGTATTCAACAATATATCAATTTCAATTCTGGATGATAGTGACAGGCACCCAAAGCTGAGATTGGTCAATTTTAAAATCCAGCTGTCATTTGACTGTCATATCATAATCATTACAACAGATAAGGGAATATACCACCAAGATTAATGCCTGAAGGTAAAATAGTCTGGCCCCTTCTTAATTGCTTGCGTACAAACTTGCAAGCAAGGACGATACAAGATCTAGTGCCGTCCCAATCCAAACACTAGAGCTGGGTCTTTGCTACCAAGGTTTAAAAGGGCACATTTGTGGGCTATTGAGGAGGCACAAGTCTAGTGCTACAATGCGGTAGCAAAACCACTCTCTATACAAGAAGGAGATTTATCCCCTTAATTACTTCTAAGAACTCTATGCAACTTTTACATCCATGGTAGTCACTTTTTTTGTAAAATCAAACTATAAAAATTGAATTATTTTTAATTTCGATTTATAAATAGCAAATGGTTTTTTTTCCATTTGATCTTGTTTTGAATCGTGTTTTGGAAGTCAAGGTTCAATTTTGTTATAGCTCTATATAACCTAATCTTACCAGATTCTTGATTGGTTCCTTGTTGATCAAACGGTAATGAAGCAATCACTTCGGCTGATTCACTCCTTGATGACATTCCTGATGTAGGTGTGTCTTTACTTGAGCCAGAATCTGGTAAAGAATGAGGGAAAAAAGGATATAGCATGAATAAGGTGGTTTATATGTAGTGACATTGCTTGCAAAGCATTCACAAAAGAAAAATTGTCATTGCATTATTGGTGTTAGTAATAATTGGTGAGCCACCACAGGTCTCTTGTCTTATGGGTTTCTCCTTGATCGCACCAGCATCTGCACACATACACACACCGGTGTTTCTCAAGAATGTATTACATTGTCTTACATACGATCAAATAAAATAGTCAGTGAAATGTGGAATGACAAGGAAGCGTCAATGAGGACAGGACAGGTGTATTCACCTGATGATGCCACATGGTGTGCACAAAACCAATAGTAAGTAAAAAATAGACCAAACAAATTTGACAAACCAATGAGACACGTATTCAAAGAACAACTTATTCCGCTCATATGACAAAAGGAATCATTGAAATCGATCAATTATATCAGGAGCTATGCCTGTTTTAATAAAAGAACCCCTTTTTTTAGCTGTCCACGGAACGCTAATTCTCTTGAAATCTATCCAATCTAAGTGGGCAGCAAAATGATTGCTGATGTTTGTCCTCTAAGGTGTCTTAATTGTTTTAAGTGGGCTTCAATGTTTGATCATTTTCTTATTGTAGTCACTGATTTATTATTTTATGCACACCATTCCCAACTGTGTTTGAAACTCCCGGACTTTAATCTCATTTGAATATGAATGCCCATGTGTACATTTTGCTGCCCACTAGAGTGGAAAGATTTCAAGAAGATTAAGCATTCTGTGGAAAGCTAAAAAAGGGGTTCTTTTATTAAAACAGGCATATCTCCTGATATAATTGATCTATTTCAATGATTCCTTTTGTCATATGAGCAGAATAAGTAGCTCTTTGAATATGTGCCTCATTGGTTTGTCAAATTTGTTTGGACTATTTTTAAACAAATATTCATTCCCGTACAACTTCTTTTTGACTCACCCTGTAGAACACTTTAGCTAACAATAATATATTTTTGTTTGTGTTACACATACATATAGACCAATAATTACCATCCATACCTGTTGAATGAGATTTGTCAATATCCCTTTCAACTCCTTTAAATGCCAGTCCTGCATATAGACCTGGTGAGATGCCGTAGTCCATTCTTTGTCCCTCACAGAGGTAACCGCTGCCATCTATAGAGACTGTAGATACATCAATACAGAGAGAAATCATCAATAATTGGACTAATTGCTAAACAAGTTATCATAAAACAATTATGATACAAACATTCCTTCCCAATAAAGGGTGCAAGGACCTTTTCTTTGGCAAAATAATAAATAACAAATTGTTGTGTTTGTTTTTGTTGTTTTTTGTCATTTGAGAAACATTCACTCTACAAAAGTGTTGACAATTGGGAGGGGTGAATGAGGAAAAAAACTTATGTGAGTTTTTTTTTACATATTATTTCCATTTATGTTAAAAAGAAGGTCACTGGGACAGGTTTGCTTGTTAATGAGGTGCAATCTAATGTGGTGCAATTAATACAGAGTTGTCAACATTTGCATCAGGGAGATTCTCTTCATTAATCAGTGAAATTTAAAAATTACATGTAATATAATAGATAAAATGTTTCCCCATCGGGGAGGTTGTCACATTTGTGCGCAAAGGGACCTATTTCATATATTAAGATTCTTCTTAAGTGGACTTAAGAAGAATGATTCTTGAACTCTAAAGCCTTTCTTCAGAACAATATATATCAGAAGTATTCCTAAGTTGGGCTTAACTAAGTTGGACCCAAGACTAATGTTTGACATGGGAGTTGAAACTAAAGCAGAATCACTCTTCTTAAGATGAACCTTAACTTTAATGAAATATAACCTAGATGGAGTGCTGTCAGCTATGTTAATACAATCTGTGACATCATGCAGTCCTTCAATAATATACCAATATTTGCATTCAAGCAAACACTTTTCATTCAAAATGTAAGGCATACAAACTATTCCAGCCACAGAGAAACAAAATATAAATTACAGTGACACTTGAGAAATATCTTACCAATACTTTCATCTCTTTTACGAGGAGTTTCATCAAACACATCTTGAAGCTCACTTTCATCTTCCTCCTTAATATCCCCCTCTCCCAACACAAAGATTGGTGGTGGTGCTGCGAGTGGGGTATTTTTTTCAGCTGCATCTTGAACAATACCTGTTGTTGCTATGACAGGAGGAGGTTCAACATCTTTACCGGTGGATTCCTCTACATCATCTTGTTGAGATGCAACTGGGAGGGTGCCTGGTTTAGGCAGCTGAGGTACAATGGGGTTGATTCTATGGTGAGGACTGATAGACATAGGAGCTGACCCTCTTCTATTTGGAGATGACTGGGATGGTGAATTGCCACTCTGTAGATTATGTAATAAAATTGCTGGTTTTGAATATCACCTGATATTGTTCTGAATACACAAAAGTAATAGCACAATAACCAGAAACATGCTTATCGAGCGCATAACACAAGAAAGTTCCTAAGCACTATAATAAAATAACTAATAACAAATTAACAAGAACAAACATAAAAGTAACCAATGCAAAACATACAAGAACAAATTAAAGGAGGTGTCCTTCAAGAATAGCATAATGCATTATATGTTAGACAAATAATTATCGAGCCCAAATCGTGTAGTTATATAGAACAAAACATCATACTTATGACAAAAACGAAAAATAACTGCCATCTCTCAACATGCAATTTTTAAAATTCGCGGCAATCGAAAGTCCCGGTGTCGATAACGTCATGCTTATACAATGCACGTGGGCAAATATGAGCACAAAGAAATTGAAATAATTATCAAGAAATAAGGGTCAAGTATCTGAATTTATTGGAGCAATATGATGTTCGCATACAAAATATGAGACAAAACAAAAGAAAACATAACAAAATGGACATGAAAAACATGCACAAGCATAGAAATTGTGCAAGGCATGCATAATCTAGTGCACCAACCTGAAAGCTACTAGGTAATAAGTTCTTAGGAGTGCTTCCACCAGATGTCAGAGATCCTTGGCGATATGAAGATGGCTTTGCCTGCATTGAGTTGATTAGGTGAAAGCATGAGCTGCATGTTAGCTTGCATTAAGGTATGTTATTTAATACCCTGTCCTGGACTGAGGCATGGAGTGAGCCACAATGTGGGATTACAATCCTCAATGACACGGTATAGTGAGGAGATAGCAGTACCATGAGGCATAAGAGTATGATTGAACTTGATATAAATTCATCAGGATTGTTCATAAACATGGACTAAATAGTTCTCTTGACAAATCCCATAAAATTGTACTTACTCTAGTTACGTTTCGACTTCTTACTGAGCTGGAGTCTTCTGACTGGTTCTGTGGTTTCGATGACTCACGCCGATTGAGGGCTGACCAACTGATAGAAAGTCTGTTGCCAGCCTGATAAAGATTCCAGCTCAGTAAGTAGTCGAAATGTAACCAGTCAGTACAATTTTATCACAGATGGCACCATCTGTGATTTTATTGGATTCGTCAAAAGACCAATTTATTCAGTATAATTGAACTTGTAAGCTTCTATGATCCATCTTACTATGATCCATCTTCTCATTCATGAATCAATGAACAAAGAAATGGCCGGCCATCAATGAAATCATGGTGCTCTAGGCATCTATTGTTAAAATTGGAAATATGTTCATAAGTTCCTCCCCCTCGTTGCAGAATGAACTTTAAAGAAATGTTTTATTGATGCAGAGTAAGATAATGAACTAGCATTACTGTTGACATGAGACAGTTTAGCAGCGATAATCTTCCATGCATCAGCTTGAAGAGAGAATAGTTGTAAAAATTGCATAGCATAGTAATCAAGCAAAGATAATTCTGTAACCCAATGTACTGCCTTAAAAGCATTAAATAAGCATGCATATGTGTTAGTGTTAGCAGAGAATAGCAATTATAAAACAGCAAAAAGTACCTTTTTCCAGGGTAAATCATGGTCCCAATAATGCTTAATCACATTGGGCCCACTTTTGATTCAATGTGACCAAAATGCTGTATTGCAACCTTTATTTTTACCATTTGGTATGAGTGAGATAGCCAATCACCAGATTGCATAACAACAGCATAAAAGACACACACAAAAGCTACCTTGGAGGGTCTGTAAGACCCCAGTTAAGTGTGTATTTGCCTATGTTTCAAAAACTCTCAGATGGGTAGGTGTGCTAAGCAGTGATTGGTATTTGGCCAAGTGTTAAAATGTGTATTGCTAGTGAGTAATGATTACACTGCCATTGTTTTCACATCAATTAAAAACATATTGTGCGATTTGTCAAATTGAGCACAAGCTTTTGTTGCAATTGTTAGGTAAATAAAATACATACCCTGTCGACAATATATATAGAGTGTAAAGTTCTATTGTTTTGACAATATCTTTGATTTCATGCTTTGATTTAAACCTGATGTGTTGTTAAATTAATATGGAGCCAATCTTGATAGATTGTCTGATACACTCAGCAGTGCATGTATGCAATAAAACAAAATCTTATTGCCAAAGCACCAGTGATGCTAATTTTTCAGTTTTTTTGTGACATCAACAGCCTTGTATATATTACCATACCTGAAAATACAAAATCTTTAAACAATGACACAACAGGCCTTTAAATGCGATGAACTTTAGATGCAATGAGCACAGGGGCAGGGCTATACTTAAAATAAGGGATCAAATTGCTATAAATTTACATTCAAAAAGAATTGAAATATATGGATCAATTGATCCCTTTAACAACCTGTATAAATACATTGCACACTAAAAAGTTACAGATATGTGGCGTAGCCCTACCTCTGAATGAAAATGTATTTAGTAAGTCCTGTGATGAAACTGTCAGACAAAGCTAAACTTTCTGAAGACCTACCTCTTCCATATAGTCTGCTGGTACTGGTGTAGCATCTTTGCTTTCTTTACGGGCCATAGTAGGACTACCTCTCTTCTTGTTTCTCTCTTTTTCTTGATGTAAAAAGTCAGTAAACCTATCATAAAAAAAGTTTGATGAGTTTTAAAGTTTCCTATTTCATTCAGTTACTGTAAAGCATTGAATGCAGGTGAAAGCCAATTATGAATTCATTAAGTATTCATTTTAGCTTGGTATTACATGTGCACCATATTGAACGTAGCCAGTCTTGATTGCAGATTTCTTTGACTCAAATTTACTATTCCACTCTTTGTAACCCCCCCCCCCCTCCTCCCCCATCATCCCTTATGACATCCAAATTATTATACCCATGGAAAACAAGACATTTTCTAAGATCAAATGGTAAACTGCATCTTCAAAATAACACATCTGAAAGTTATGATATGAAATGTGATATGCAATGAGAGCATTGATTGTGTAATTCTAGACATTCATTTACCAAGATGGTAACTAAACATGTATCAGAGCATTCCAAGGCACAAGCATACATTTTAGGCACCATTAAGTTAACAAGAACTATGACAGCCAAGTCTGGTTTCGTTTACCTATGCTTACACCATTGGTCTATTCCCAGCAATTAAGGGAAGTGTCAACCCTATTATTTTGATGATCAACTTTTGCTTCTAAGTTTGAGAATATTGAATAAAAGTACATAAAAGTATACATTTTTAGAAAGGAAATTTGATAAGGAAGCCGATGGTGATATCAATGTGATACCAAATAAACTAAATTTTGAGAAATGAACCAAAAAGCCATTTTTTTACCCCAAATTTTTCAGACAGCATAACTATAAAATAAAAAATGGTAATTTGTTCTAATATACGTTTTTGTAAACAAAACAATTTTGTCTAGGAGGCAATTTTTTCTTTTTCCAAAATAAAGCTTGGTTTTGGAAATATTGCTAAAAACATCGGAAAGTGTAAAAGTCATGTTTTTTTGCGTACATTTCGCTACAAATGGATGCATATCTCGAGTTTAAAATCCATAATCGAAAAAATAAAAAATTGCCTCCTAGCGCTGAAAGTCCTCTACACAATGGTAGTAAAAGCTTACCTGATAGTTTGATATCTTTTTAGTTATGTTGTCTGAAAATTCGTAAAATTCCTTCAAATTTGAACTTCTAGAAAACATCGATTTAGTAAAAATATTGACATTTTCCACCATTTAAAGCTAAATGTTCACGGAACACACGGGCGTGTGACCTAAAAAGCGAGTTTATTATTATGAACAATCATAATAAACTATCAGATTCAATTTATATTGTCACAATGTGAAGAAATTGGAAGAAAACTGAAATTTAAATGATCGTAAGATTGGCCTTTGTTAACATTTTAGACATTGTTTTGCGCTCTTTTGTTTTTCGCGTCTACGTCGCGGATATTAAGCGGCGCGTCTAGTATTACGCGCGGGAAGTTTCAGCGCGCGACGCAATGATCGAACAGCTGTCGCAGCATTTGAAAAGCGCGGAACTCCGCTTAAATTCCCGCCAAATAACTATGCGCCTTTTCCTGACTCAAACTTACCAAAACAACAATTTAAAATCACCCAAAAGAACGGGAAATAATAGCTTCCGATTAGTAACTTATGATGGTAATGACAGAATACATATAAAAGTATAAAATAATAGAGAAATATGAAATTCAATTTTTGAAACAAGTGCCGGGTTGACACTTCCCTTAACCCTAACCAGTAAAGCTAGTTTTTTGTGCGTATCGGGGGGAGGGGGGAAAAAGTTCTATTTTTTTTACCCGAAAAATCACCCAGCACCCCCCGGGATTTGATCGCCGGACCATCCGCACCCAATTCTGTCCCTAACTCCCTAGGTCATATGCGGCCACAAACTCCGTGGCCACATATGCCTGCGGTAGGTGACGTCATCGCGGCAATGCAGCAGCACGTGCCTGGAGATAGTTTCTGGCAGTGAGATTTAGTGAGATTCAGTGTGGTTAGGGTTATGGGTATTCAGACAACATAAACAAGGCGGTTCTTGAACGGCGCATCTCGCCTGCTTGCGCGATTGTGTCTGATAACATGGTAGTAATGAGTGGATCAGTATTTTTAATAGCAGTAAATGTAGGATTGAGTGGATAGGCCCAGGTGGAGGGGGTTGGCAACAAAACCTCATTAAGCTTTATCTGCGACCACTCACCTTATATTCCAGTTAGTGACAATTTCACACAACATTCTCTTGACATGCACCATGTAATCCTCTATCTCAAATAGTAGAGCAACCACCTCTGCAAAGATTAAGAATTCAACTATTTACTATACGTTTTATTCTACAATATACAGGGTGGGCTAAAAAGGATATTTTTAATTTTGTATAAAGTTTGTTTTAGATAGTTGCTGTAAACTAAATTTGGTCTCATATTAATTTCAGATGCTATTCCATATGTGAGGGCAGACGACGGTGGCTACGAACGGCCGTTAATTTTGAATTTCCGTTGGTTTCAATGTAACAATGGATTTTGATTATATGACCCCATAAAATTCATCATAGGTTAGAAGAAAATTTTTCCAATCCAAAACCGTTCGAGATGGCTAATCATCCCAATTGTAAATGCTATTTTTTGAATTTAAACCGTTGTTAAGCGGTCGTCCCATTCACTTGATCAGGTAACCTCGTTCGCATATTTTAACCTGAATACTCTTGAATACGCCTATGTCCAGCGTCGTCTGTGTGAGGGAGCGAAGCGACCGAACCCCGAGCGCGAAGCGCGCGAGCCGTCCGCCGGGGGTCCAGGGGGCGGATCTCCCCTGGCGGGGGTGAAGGGGGCAGCGCCCCTGTTTTGATTTTTTGGGGGGATTTAGCACTTTAAATGAAGCAATTTCTTTGCTATTTTCAACATAAAAGACATGTTAAAAAGCAGTTAATAAATGTGTTTGATAATTTGAAAAACATATACATTGTACATAGGCTTACCTATTCTTGGTATTAATTCCTTAGTCAAATGTTTAACTCCATTATAATTCAAAATTTAAAGTTATTACATGTCCACCAGTTAATAGCTTTCAAATCATTATTAAGTGCAGGAAGAAGAAAAAAAAAGTTTTTAAAATCCGGATTTTTTCCGGATGTTTTGCTCCATCGAAAAATCCGGAAATCCGGATAAATCCGGAAGACTTACATCCCTGAACTATACTCTATTTGGCTTCCTCCGGACAGTGACATAACTTAACAGGTGCAGCTTTTACGCAAGCGTAGGTATCTTCCGTCTTTCAACGCTCGTGTTTATACGCCAGCACCTCGAGTAAATGTGCGCATTATGTGCTGCAATTAGTAGAATACACAGTTACGTCACTGTCTCGTGATGGCCAAATAGACTATATACATAAGTGTTTTTCAGGATTATCAATTTCACTCACCTTTCTTGGGCGGAATAGTAGTCTCAGCTTGTGTTTGTGGTGGCATAAGAGTTGCTACTGTGGCGATCTTAGTCTGTAATTCACCTAGGTGTTGTCCAAACTTATTGTGATCAGCCTGTAACATTTAAATATCAACATTATTCCGATATTCAAAGATACAAAAAAGAAGTCATCTAAATCTAAAACCATGGCTATTTTGGGTTGACTGAACTTCTGTACCATGACTTGATGTGGGCATGTGCCGGGGTGGGGGGGGTGCACATTGCACCACTTAACACGCTCTTGTTATTATACAAATTCACAGTGGAGGTTGTTTTTTATCAGCTGAGGCACACTGAGACTACACTATGAATGCCCCTTTATACGACGGAATTGGTTACAAGCCCTTTTCCTCTATTTTAATTCTATTGACATAAAAATCAAACTATAGGTTTGTATATTTACCTGATGCTGTATGATGAATTCTGTCTGTTTCTGTTCTATATATGGGGAACTAATAGCTCCTACTGTCAATGCATCAAGGTGATCTAATATACCACAAAATACTAGTTTGCTCCTGCAAGAATGGGATAAAAAGATAACTGCAGTAATCGTGACTGAAACAAATGTAAACTAATTAGCCAATATTATTCCCATGTTGCTATTTAACACTTTCAAATATTAACCAATTAAGGTTGGTGTCAACCCTGTTTGGCGCCAAATTATCAAGCACTGTAACTTTTAAATTATAAATGTGATGTACATAAAAGTATACATTTTTTGTAATGAAATGAGTCAGAGAATCCATTTTTAGTATCAAATTTTACTAAAATTAGTGTTTTTTACATTTTTGCCCAAAAATTACCTTTTTGGCGTCAAAAATTTTCAGACAACCTAACAATATCAGTTTTTGATAAAAAATTCCAAAATTTCACCAAAATCATCTAAAGTCAATTATCTAGGAGCAAATTTTTTTTTTTGGCTTAAAATTTGTTTGTTTTGAAAATATTGACCAAAAAGTGCCAAAAATGAGATTTTTAAGATAAAAAACATTTTTTTGGCACTTTTTGGTCAATATTTTCAAAACAAACAAATTTTAAGCCCAAAAAAAAAATTCGCTCCTATATAATTGACTTTAGATGATTTTGGTGAAATTTTGGAATTTTTAATCAAAAACTGATATTGTTAGGTTGTCTGAAAATTTTTGACGCCAAAAAGGTGATTTTTGGGCAAAAAAGTAAAAATCACTAATTTTAGTAAAATTTGATACCAAAAATGGATTCTCTGACTCATTTCATTACAAAAAATGTATACTTTTATGTACATCACATTTATAATTTAAAAGTTACAGTGCTTGATAAATTTGGCGCCAAACAGGGTTGACACCAACCTTAATTAGTCAATATTATTCCCATGTTGCTATTTAACACTTTCAAATGTTAACTAATTAGTCAATATTATTCCCATGTTGCTATTTAACACTTTCAAATGTTAACTAATTAATTAGTCAATATTATTCCCATGTTGCTATTTAACACTTTCAAATGTTAACTAATTAATTAGTCAATATTATTCTCATGTTGCTATTTAACACTTTCGAATGTTAACTAATTAGTCAATATTATTCCAATGTTGCTAGTATTTAACACTTTCAAATGTTAACTAATTAGTCAATATTATTCCCATGTTGCTATTTAACACTTTCAAATTTTAACTTATTAGTCAATATTATTCCCATGTTGCTATATAACATTTCTAAATGTTAACTAATTAGTCAATATTATTCTCATGTTGCTATTTAACACTTTCAAATGTTAACTAATTAATTAGTCAATATTATTCTCATGTTGCTATATAACATTTCTAAATGTTAACTAATTAGTCATTATTATTCCCATGTTGCTATTTAACACTTTCAAATGTTAACTAATTAGTCATTATTATTCTCATGTTGCTAGTTATCACTTTCAAATGTTAACTAATTAGTCAATAATGTTCCCATGTTGCTATTTAACACTTTCCACATGGCAAGCGTCTGCAGACGACATTCCAAAATTTCACAAAATATTTCAAAAATGTCAAAATTATTGAATTTCATTACCAAATTTGGAATCACCATGAGAAATGCATTGAAATAAGTACAAAAACATGCCTAGTATTGGTTCAGCAATCCTTGAGATAGACTTTGAAAATTGCTAAAGGTTTCTGAAAAATCTGTTTTGTATATGGTAAAACTAATAGCCACATGGAAATTATTTAAGATCTCAAGAGATTTGTGCAACATAAATTGCATTTATTTTATTTTATTGATTATATGATTTCAGTAATTATCAAATCCTTAGAAATTGTGCATGCAATATCCTCATTGTGATGGATGTGCATAAAAATGTAGCCAAGGTGTCAGATTTTCAAAAAAAATGCAAACTGTGCATTTATCAATAACCTTTCCAGGGACAGTATCAAAATCTACCCAATATTAACCATGGCATCAGTATTTTGTAGTTTGGTATGCAGCTCAAGTAATATCATACTATTACTATTGTTGATTAAAATAGAATTCATACTATTCTTGATAATGAAGCAACGATTCTCTATTTTATGCGTAAGTACTTTGCAAATATATACTTTTTAAGCATGCAGTATACATTGAACCCAAAACCTGTACAAATGTGATCGTGTTAAACATTTGTATGTTTCTGAGGTGCATTATAATATTCCCCATTATTTGAACCAAGACTTACTTATCAATGATGATATTGTACTCCTTCATTGCAAGAGGTGATCTGTAAGCTTCTTGATGAGGCAGAGGTAATGGTGGCAAGACTAACTCACGCAACTGAATTGCACTGTACCTACAGAAATAAAAGATAAAGACAATACCAATATAAATTAACATCTCAATCTGTGATTTATAGGTCAATAAATGCGTATGTGTTGTTTCAAGAAAAATTAGACAAATCAATGCACGCGCGCTGATGTGGATGTGTGAATAATGGCACGACCCCGAAGGGGAAGTGCTATTGTGAGCATATCAACAGTGTGCAAGTGCATTGATTTTTCTAATTTTTCGAGAAACAAAACATACGCATGTATTGACCTAATTCATACACGACACTTACAAATCAAAATTCACAATTTAAGCATAATTTGTTATCTATGTAAAAACGAATAAAAACATGTTTTCAAGCTTGCTAACACCCGAAGTGAAAATCGGCGAACCTACGATTCCTGAACAACGAATCAAAGCAAAGCGTGTGGTGCGTGCAGTGAACGGCGCACACGCGGAGTGCATTAGACACTTTCAATGCACTCCGCATATTTTAGTTTCTTGCCTTCTGACTGGTTCGACACCACTAAGAGTGTATGAATAGTCATCAAACCTTCATAGTTAAAAAAAACTCTTTTTTATGTTCTAATCACAGATAAATTCTCTAGACTGGCAATGATCACATTCATCAAGAAATACCTTTTGACAGATTTCCAAGTTTGCTTATAGTCACTATCATGATCCTTTAGTCATAATTCAACTAAAACTTTGCACCCCTCATTTATTGAACTTCAGTTGATGCATACTCAAACATGTCAAACAATTAGGTAATCAGATCAGGGGCACAACATAATATATATTAGTGTAATGCATAAATGTCAGATTATAATCCTGGTCAGTTTCTAACAAAAGCAAGCAGATCCTTTAGTCATAATTCAACTATAACTTTGCACCCCTCATTTATTGAACTTCAGTTGATGCATACTCAAACATGTCAGACAATTAGGTAATCACTTTAGGGGCACAACATAAAGCAAGCAGATTTATTACATTACAATAACTCCACTGAACATGCTAACATTCTCAATTCATAGTAACAAATCAACATCCCGAGGTTCAGACAGATTACTGTAAAACCGCTTAATTTTGCGAGGGATTTATTTTCGCGGGGGATATGGATTCGCGAAATTAAATACCTGCTAAAATAGCAGTAATTTAAAATAAAATTTTAATAAAATCCACAAAAGTGTTTTACCGTTTATTATAATGCTCACCACAGATATCCTTTAGACAGTGCTGATATTTTTTGAGTTTGTGTACTTTTGACAAGATGCTATCACACTTACTTGAAAGATGCCACCATATTGTGTTGCCCGAAATACTGAAAATGATGCCTATGTAAGGAATGTTGGCATGGTGATATGCTACCACGACGAGTGTACTCTCTCCCATAGAAACGTAATTCTATATATTTGCCAAACGATAGATGCCAGGTGTCATTAGACACTGGTTGAACAGCACTCACCTACCAATTAAAAACCAACATTATAAAATCAATGCTGTGTTCCAATGACCATTACAACAAAATTGTGAAATGGCTACACATACAACAAATTGACTAGATACTCAAGTTATGAACACATGTTTACATGCTTAGCTTGAGTGGTGTTCTCAATTTACAATTATTCTCTCCAGTCTCCTGTCCCTGCATTGCTATCTTGATTTTGCCAAAGGTTTTCTGGCTTAACACTTTACACGCGGCTATTAGTTTTACCATATACAAAACCGATTTTTCAGAAACCTTTTCCAATTTTCAAAGTTTATCTCAACGATTACTGAACCAATACTAGGCATGTTTGTATTGATTTCAATGCATTTCTCATGGTGATTCCAAATATGGTAATGAAATTCAATAATTTTGACATTTTTGAAACATTTTGTAAACATTTGGAATGTCGTCTACAGCTGTCTGGGAAAGTGTTAAAGATATAGATGTGGAAATAAGTTCAGCTCTCTATGATTTATCTATTGAACCTGTGTTGACATGGACTCATGTTTGCTTCTACGTAATGACCATTAAAGCACAACTTTCTATTTGTCTCATGGTCTCATGAACATTATGCACTGTATCCCTATCAGTATCAGTTTGAATGCTGTAGTTAATCAAAGTCAAAGCCACCATTACGTTGTTGTTAACATTTTCCACACACCTATTGGTTTTTACAAAATACAAACCAGATTTGTCAGAAACCTTTCCCAACTTCAAGGTCTATCTCAAGGATTACTGAACCAATACAAGGCATATTTGTACTTATATCTCATGGTGATTCCAAATATGGTAATGCAATTATATAATTTTGACATTTTTGAAACATTTTGTGACATTTTGGAATGTCGTCTGCAGATGCCTGCCGAGTGGAAAGTGTTCAGTGTGTGTAGACAGAGCTTGGGGGTAGACTGTATGCTTATCTTAGAATTGCACATATAACGCTATGCTAAAATTGTTAAACAGTAGTTTTGATTTTAGATTAAGAAACAAATAACGCTATGCTAAAATTGTTAAACAGTACTTTTGATTTTAGATTAAGAAACAAATAACGCTATGCTAAAATTATTAAACAGTAGTTTTGATTTTAGATTAAGAAACAAATAAACCAAAACTAACTAACAAACCTGTTTACACTTTCTACACCAGCTCCATGTGAGTATCTTATCTGTAAATCCTGGTATAGGACTCTCTAGTTTACGTAGTAGTACATAGATGGCTCCTGTACCATGCACAAAACGACGTACATGGTTCACCATAGAGGTATCACATGTAGGACTTGGACAGATATATCTTTGACTGTAATCAATACAAAGTTAATAAAAGTTATTCCACAATGGATAAAACCAAACCGATTTATTTTGCACCTTTAGAATATGTTTAACTCTGATGGTGTTGGAAATAACATAACAAATCTCCATATAATCTCATCTAACAACCTAAAGGTAAATAGAAAGTGTCTTCAAAGTTTCTTGAATGACTATTTAGAGGTTAATGACTGCATTACAGGTTGCTTACAGGGTTCTGTGGAAATTCATAACATTTCACATTGGTACTAATGAATTTCCTGAAGGGCATATCCCTGAGGGAAATATCAAGGTCTGAAGTTAAATGTTATGATTTTACACAGAAACTGATAAATCAACTGATTAAAGTCATCAGTTAAAAACCTCATTCATAAACGTAATACAATGAATCTGTTTTTGGAAAAACACGTAATTTGATTTTAAACATCACAAAAATATTGAGTTTTTTTTCATCATATATAAACACATTCCCTGATTTAATTGAACAGCCCACTGAGAAAATGAATCAACAATGGAGCATCAGGGCTTGCGATGTCATCTTAACATTTAATTCAGCCGAGCATCAACACAATGGAATCCAAAATAAATCTTCATGCTGCTATGTTATGTTTGAAACAATATCAGTTTCATAGTTCAATTAATATAAATGTTTATACACTAAAATATTTCACTGTCCGTAATTATGGGAATAATAATATATTTACCTGAAACAGAATTTCTCTAGAAACTCTCCCAGCGTCAAATCATGATTGCCATAGAATTCCATAGTGACCACCCATGGATGCACACAATGGGCAGGTGCATTACTAGACATATGCGAATAACTTGAGAACTGTAACGCTATATGCTGATGAGAGTACAAATCTAGACAATCTATACGTCTAGGCAATGTTACTTCTGGACTTTGTACTGTGTGTGTTTCTGTTGTAGGGGATGGTAGTAGTGGATTTGGTTTACCATTTTCCATAGTGAGGTAGAGCTGCTTACCATCAGTGGTGCTTTCAGATTGTTTGGGAACAATACGCCCACCGCGGGCTCTAAAATCAGCTAATAGAGCACGAGTTGAATCTTCATTTGCACTGCGGGTGAGTTGTGAAAAGGTGAAGGGGTGTGGGTTACGAAAGCACACGGTGTTGGAAGTACGTGTGCATCGATCTATTGATCTGAGGTCATTGTCTTGAAGATCTCTCTCAAAAGATGATTTCTGCTGGCTTGGTGTGTTGAAGAATTTGTCTGACCAAAATAACTCTGGGGAGAGGTATTTTTTTAGTTTAGATGCTTTACCAGTAGAAGTCTCCATGTATGGTATAGAGTATTTGAGAAATGGTGACACTGATAGAGTCATTGTATTCAGAGCATCTGCAAAGTGAGATCCTTTTTCTCCAGTTCCTGGCACAGATGAGTGGGTTCCTAGTATATCCTCATAACTTGCTATTGATATCGTATCAGAATTCTGATCCATATTGGGACCCAAATGTTGGCTAGAGCTAACTAGTCTTTTTGTAGTTGCTTCATGGTCAAATTCTGCAGAAGTGACACTAGCTTGGCAATCAACTTCTGAGACTTTCCCATCTGTATCCTCTTTATTCTCAATGTTTTCAGATACATTTTCTCCCTCAGCATATTGTTGTATCGCAACAATGTCTTCACTTGTTAAGATTTTAACTTGCGGCGGAATGTCCTCCTGTGGACTGTCATGCATCAAGTCTTGATGACTTGGATCCCCTTGTTGCTCTTGGCATAAAGCTTTCATAGACGGCTTATCAGTATCCGTCATTGCTTCCGCAAGCTCCTGGGAGATGACCTCCTTGGATTCAACACTCCCAGCTTCTGCATCATTCTCAGATAGCAAAACAAAGTCTTCATTTTTCCCATCCGTCTCATCCACTGATGCCTTTGTTTGATTTTTCCCAGATGTTTTGGTCCCAAATAACTTCCTCATGTTGCTCATCTTTTCTTTAATTCCTGCCTTGGCTCCCTTTTCTTCTTTCTTCTCCTCTGGGGCATCTTTGCTATCCCCTTGCATCAGTGCCAAACCTTCACTTATACTCTCTGAGCCAGTGAGAGGTGTTGTGATAGAGGTACCACTAGGGGTTTGCATCTCATCACTTGGGTCAGATACTACGGGAGGCATAGCAAACTCATCCATGAGGAAGGATGTCTCTAAACGCGAGTTGTAACTGGCATAGATCATGAATTGGAGGACCTTCTTCACCTAAAATAAATGTAGAACAATGCAATGATATTGATTAGAATTGTTCCTTCATATGATCAGAAAAAACAGCAATAGACATCTGGTCATGCTGCCTATCAAGCTGGCAACAGATCTAAGCCCAGAATTCATCTTTTTTTATAAACCAATTTATTAAAATGCGATCTTATAATTGTGTGAATGTATGATAAATATAATAATAATAATCAATGACAACTTTGGATGACTGACACTACTTTTAACATGGTTACTTTACCTTTCTTAGTTCTGCTAATGTCCCTCCCCTAAGCATAATGGAACAACCCAGATGAGCTGGACATCCGTCAAAGAACATCAATGTTTTGGTGTGACCTAAAAGTGAAAATAGAGCCAACATGTTTATAACTGAGCAAAACAGTAAGCTTGTTGGACTTCTTACAAGCATTGAGTTCAAAAATGATGGATTATTGATTGATGTATCCAACAAGGTAATTACAAATATAAATGATATACAAATCAAGAGAATTAGGCAAACCAGTGATGAGGCTCACAAACACCAATAATTATAAAAATGTGAAGATGAACAATGGTGATACAGATGAGCTGAAAGAGATACCTTTCGGGAATCATTGTAATGGTGTAGTGTCATAGAGCTTTGAAATAAAAGAAACTAAGGTCTATTATTATGCTGATTACATACCAGCCAATAACAGCTTGTAGCGATGTGGACTTTGAAACACAGATCGCTCCCTTATTTGTCATTTTTTTATTTGGATTGAAGTCAACTGTAGCGATTTGGGTCTAGCAAGTATGCAACCTGTCCCAATTTTTGGCAAGTCGTATGATGAAAATATGTCATCAGCGACCTTAGTGTGCAATCAGCATTAGTCTTCGTCTTACCATTTGGTAATTCATATCTATGCAGATGAAATGAAAGACATTTTCCTAGTGTACCCTGAGACACTTGGTCTATAGAGGATATAAGACTACTTTCTGTACAGCGACTGATTCTTTCCATCACACTCTGTAAAGAATCAAAAACATCAATTACAGGATTAGTCCCAAATTCACCCAGCCCTTGAAACTTCCCTTATCACATTGCAATAGGCATCCACAATTAGGTGTATCCTTGGTGTACGATATTCATGAATTAGACTATACTATATCAGTGACGTAACTTAACAGACACAGCTTTTACGCCCACGTATGTATCTTCCGTCTTTCAACGCTTGTGTGTATACGCCAGACCCTTGAATAGGCGCGCGCGTTATGTGCTGCAATTAGTAGAATACGCAGTTACGTCACTATCTCGTGATGGCCAAATAGACTATAGTGTAAAAACCCTATTACTGAATAAAGCTGTATAATCCTTTTAAACTTTCACGAAAGATTTTGTGCTAGGCTAATTTCAAGCATTCTTACACCAATGATAAACCCAAAATTATGTCTATTGTGATACAACTTTCCAAGTCTGGTGCAAAATTGGGTTATATGTATTTGTAGTTCCGAGTTGTTGCAAAATACCATTTGCAATCCATGAAAAGTAATGGTTGCACCTCAAGGTGCAAAGCATGATATCCAAACAGCAACACATAGCAATTCGTTCATCAACGTTTAATATTTCTCAGAGGAAATGTTATGCATGATAACCATCATATTTGTATTGATTATCAGGTTATGGTTTATTTTAGTATGTATTAAATAGTTATATTGATTGTATATATTTCTGCATATGTCCTGTTGTAGCTTTTAAGATTTTTCTGTAGTTTTAAGATTTTTCTGTGCAGCGCCTTGAGGCTGTTTACATCGTAAGGCGCTTAATAAGTCCCATGTATTATTATTATTATTATTATGTAATTTTAGCTTCATTTTGCTCAAATTGTGATACTGTTATCAGTGGTACCTCTAAGATCTCATTGCATTAAATTGGACAAGCATTTTGAATATTTTGCACAGAGAAATATGAGAAAAGTATATCCTATATCCTATTATAAAATGCTTTTTTAGTTATTTGTTGGGCCAATATTTCCGCAAAATGACCTAACTGCTACAAGCTCAATTTTTTTGAAGGAAAACCGACTGTAACAATTATAAAAAAGTTTGATTACACAAAAACTTTACTTCAGGTACTAGTACTTATCTGGTAGAAAATAATGCTAGCATTAATGCAGGACATACCATCAAATAATTATTAACTATATCTATATGTGACCTGTCACGTCAAAATGGACATCTTGGTGGCCCGAGTCAAATCTGAGTAATTGGTATAACTTGAAAGAGCAGATTTTAAACTTTGAAATGCTACCGTAACCATGTTGAAAGTAATCAGACTTTTTAATCACAAGATATGATTTGAAGAAGCATATTTGTGTCTAGTATTTTCTGTATATTTCACCAAATATATTGCCCTCTATCTCAAAACTATTTTTGCCGACATCAGGTGCTCTTTGATGGGACTAGTCATATATTAAGAATTCATACTCAACAAAATTGCATACAGGCACTGGATAGGGCAGTCATGCCACACAATGTAACACACAACAGTGTGGCTCCACAGTGACCAACAGATGCTTAAAATATATGCTTATTTACTGGCAAAGCAAAAGTTTTAAAGCAGCTGAACATATATATGCACTAATGGAAATACCCACATGTCTCTCTACCTGGAGTAGACGATCATGTTTATCGCAGCTCTATTCATGATATTGTGTGTGCTGATCATAATAGTCGTATCGCTTTATTCTGTAATAAATAAGAGGGATCAAAATCATGTCCTGGCTAATTCACCCCTCGTTAGTCTAGTGGTTCAGAGACATGCTTTGAAATGCAGTGGACCATGGTTCGATTCCCACTAGGACCACTTGTTCAACTGATTTATTTCCTTTTGTATAAGTTGGGGTTATAAATATATTCCAAGTCCACAAAGTATGTAATTCCTACCTAGACAATCCGGGTAGGCAGTCATGTGGATATTTTCATTGCTGCATATAATTATATATATATCTATTTATGTGCACACAATTTAATGATGATAAATGTGACCGTAAAACCAATAATTGCTTACTTAATACTGTATTCACATATAATAGTTAATTGATTGTTGAGCTGTTATTGTCGTCTGCTAATAGGGTGATCAATCAATTGATCGTGGCTTATTAGGAAAAGACTTACCGGTTTAACATTCAATACTACTGTGATGTCATTGGCTAAAAGGAAATCCTGCGCTAATCTGGCAACTGTCTTCTCTACAACCAGGATATTGGGCTTTAAAGCAACCATCTTGGCAACACAATTCCTTAGATATTCATGCTCCTAGAAGAAAAATATATGATGGGATTATTAATCAGCTATGATTCAATTATATAAATTAAAACATGATCAAAATTGACATGCAGATATGGGGATAAAACAAAACAATAGTGAAATACAAAACTTCAAAGTAATTCAATGTGACTGGAAATTTACTTGATGCAAAGGATTACAATACAGACTATAATCATAATAAATAATTGTTGATCATAGCATCACAATTCTATTAGGGTCACATGCGTCTGGTGCATATCGCGACAGCTGGTGAGCCAGTTGTTTTGGAATGCAGTGCATCGCAAAACTACATTCAAAGTTGGATGAACGCGAGTGCTCAGATAATGACGCTATGATCGACAATTTTTTATTTTGATTATAGCTGTGATATGAGCAAAATCTTGCCTTGATATCTATAAACCCACCTACCTGTAATACAATTGGTTCTAGGGATGAGAATTTATTTTCTACTCGCTGATGTTCCACTGCTGCCTGTAATAACAGTATATTAGGGTCGCTCAAATTTCTAGCCATCTGTAAAATAGGAGAGAACAAATCTTGATAGTCAATTTGAACTAATACTTCTAATAATTTAACAACATATATTTTATAGCTCTTTTCATCGAGAAACTGATCTGAGTTTTGCTTATATTTTTAAAATATATGTATGGTAAAGTCGCCTATTTTCGGTCAGCGCCTATTTTCGGTCACTTGGCCCAAATCGTTATAAACTGATGACTAAAAAACCCCTGCATAGTTGATGCCCGGTATTGCTTTTATAATGGCGACGACCGATGCAATTACACGATTTTGACCAGTGACCGAAAATAGGCGCTGACCGAAAATAGGCGACTTTACCCTATGTATAATTTTTTTACAATGGCACTGTGATGAAATCAGCAGCATACATAAAAACAATATGGCTTGAGAAAGGTCGCAGTGTCATACACAGGGATGCCAGTATAGTAGGCCTGAAGGAGAAAAGAAACACCTGAAAAAGCGTGTGAATTTAGGCCAAAAGCCCCAAATGGGCTGAAATAAATGAAAGTGCAGACATTTTGGGTCAGCAAAAAGTAGGAAATGGCATCCCTGCATACAACAACTCCCTCTCACTTTTGCACAATCATACACAGCATCAGTTGACATTTTAGTTAAATCAAGACTAAATAAAGAAATAATTAAGAATGTAATCAGGATACAAAATCTCTGACAATGGCATAAACAAGCTCTGCCCTTCAAATTATAAAGGACCAAGTATAAGATCACCACTATAACATAGCAATTGTGAACCAGCAAATTGATGTTGCAGACATACCTTTTTATTTGCTACATTCTTTGTACATATCGCACCATGTACAAGATAACAGTCTCCCCTAGTGCCACCAGGTACTTTCTTGATATGAACATATTGACGGATATCAATACCATCTCCTAGTCTCACATCAGGCTTCACCTGAAATGATAATATAGGGAAAATGTTTGGAAATTGAAACAATCTCACTGCACTCATCTCTCTGAATGAGGAGAGACATCTTCTATTCCATGGCTCCAAATCGAAGAGAGACATCTTCTGTTCATTAAAGTGGTACCTCTGAATGCCAACCATATGAAACACTTCAAATATTGGATATATTTCTGGTACCTGAAGTACACTATTGACGTTAACAAATTCTTATAACAAGTTACACTTATTGATGCCTTTTTTTTATAGACATCAGCTCTTTATCCAGTTTTTCATTCATTAAGGCAGATTTTGTAACTTTGGTATAACCATGGGTCAACACCCGGGTGTCCTCTAAGGCTTAGGTCTATTTGCTTGAGACAAATTTTATAAAAAAATTGATTCTCAAATTAAGTCAAAACCTTGTGACCAGTGTCTCAAGAAGGATATGTTGCCA
Source organism: Ophiura sarsii (assembly GCA_035610835.1). NCBI lineage: Eukaryota > Metazoa > Echinodermata > Ophiuroidea > Amphilepidida > Ophiuridae > Ophiura > Ophiura sarsii. The sequence continues at coordinate 39,230,716 of CM069442.1, forward strand.
GGGGAAAATTGAAACAGAGGCGAATACTGTTGGTGAACTATAAAGAAAATAATAGGTAAATCTTTGCTGATTCATATTTAATCTTTGATGATTCAAATTCAAATCATATCTTGTGATTTAAAATTCCAATTTCCTTCAACAAGGGATCCTATTAAAGCTGAGAATGTTTTCTTCCAAATGGTATCTGCAACCCAGATTGGGAGTTTTGCCTCACCTCTAACATGTCCTCTTTTATGTGACAAATCACATTTTAAATATAATATTTGTAATTTTTCATTATTCTTCTGTGCAATGGTCATAGCAAATCAAGTCAATATTGGGCAAAAGAATCTAAGCGTATTATTGTAAACTGAAGCGGAATATGCCTCGACTATTTTCCATACTGTCCAAACCACCATGATTCCCATTTGCCCTGTTAAAACTTACAATTGTGCATATCCTATGAGCCAATGTCATGATAGTCTCTCCCCAGGTATGGTCCAGTTCCTCAGCCTCAAGCTGTTGTTCCAGGACACATATAAGCTGTCTAGATGTTGCCAGATGAAGGCGTTCAAATGCTTCTTGCTCTCCATTATTTGGATTTAGATTAACCTGGTCAAGCCAGCCATGGATGACATTGGTTTGACCTAATGGTTGTGCTGGTGAGATGGCAACTAGTGGGAGAACACCTGCAGCAGAAATATACACACATATTGGATACAATTAGTATGGTATAGCACTCAATGGTTCAAATCAGCCAAGGATGGCATTCGTTTGTCCAATTGGTCGTGCGGGTTAGATGGTAGACTCTATTTTAAACACGGCCCCTGCGAGGGTGCTCAAATGTGAAGACTGGACAAAATACAGTTCCAAAAGTGTGCGCTGATAAACTCGTGAATAAGCATGAGCTTATTCACTCACCATCACGCCTCAGTGCACCGGTAGTTTCATAAACATAAACTTTCTTTTATTCATCATTCATTTCCCAAATCTATTTAATCTTTCACTTTCATAAAAACTATGATATTCATATGAGTATGAAATGTTGTTTAGCTTTGTAATTTGTTAACTTTAACAAATAGTCACCATAGCTTATGTTTACTAATTATGTGCATGTATGACTACCATGAAACATGCTTCAATGTCCAAGACTTATATGATTTTGGGTCCTTCCAAAGAATCACTATATCCCCCCCCCCCCCCCCCCCCCCCCCCCCCCCCCCCCCCCTCTTTCTGCCTTCTGAGCCTCTTTTCAAACACTCTCTCTTAAAATATTTGAGACTAACACGTCTAAGCAAACGCAAAATGAATCAATGACAAATGTTCCCAATAGCTTTTAACCCTAACCCCAGTTTAGGGGTTTTATCAGGGATCACAATTTTCAAAGAGAAAACACAAACTAAATTGCTGGTGATCTTCCGGACATCGGCCCGTCGTCCCACCAAATAAGCCATGACCCTCACCAGACATCGGCCCATCGTCCCACCCACCAAGCCATGACCCTCAGCTACTCGTTCGCGCAGTACACCGAGCTCACTATAAAGGCGCGGTTGATTACGTCATCAAAAACCGTCCACACTTGCGCTGAGAGATAGGCAGTCTACCTGTTGTATTTTTTAGGGTTAATAAAATGCAAAAAATTGGGATTTTTTATACCATAACCCTAACCCTGGTCTTGGTTTAAACTGGGATCAACATTTTCCAAGAGAAAACACCAACTAAATCGCTGGGGAACAGCCGGGAAACAATCTGGGGACCTTCCGGACATCAGCCCGTCGTCCCACCCACTAAAGCCACGACCCTCAGCTACTCCTTCGCGCAGTATACCGCGCTCACTATATAGGCTCGGTTGATTACGTCATAAAAACCGTCCGCACAAGCGCTTGGAGATAGGCTTAGAAGTAGTATTTTTTAACATTGGCAGGGGGGTTTACGATTAAGATAGGAAATGTGTTCACGATTTGGTCATAAATGAGGTTAAACATAAATATCTGAGTTTTTTAGTTTTTTTACTCATGAGGAAGAATAACAAGTGTGTGGTGCAGTCACACCTGTACAAAATATTCAATAAAATGCGTTGAACCACATATACACTTGAAATGTTCACCAAATATTTCAAACATACCAAGTAATAACGTATATCTGAGTGGTTCACGCTTGTTTTATAAATAGCTATATATTTGAATGATTTGATTAAATTGGGTCCACTCATTCCGACTCACAGGGATTGCAATTAACATATAACTTGAATGTTATCCTAAGCTTAATGAAGCTTTCATGTAACTGATTCCATGATACATAACAACATTCAAGTGTCAATAATAAAGGCACTTCATTCCTATTAAAATATCAATTTTATCAAGTTGCAGATTTCTGCAATAACATCAAATGTTTCAATAGTCCGCCTCCCTATTTAACCAAATTGTAGACATATTAACAATAGATTTGATCGATATTTCCCTTTTATCATGAAATCTTTTTCATTTTGTTTACATACCATGAATAGTTGCCAACTATGATTAAAAGCTAATAATTATGATTAAATATTCTCAGTTAAGTCAACCATAGCTTAAACCTAATTATGATTAAAAGCTAATTATGATTAAAAGCCCATTATGATTAATTGGTATTTTGTCCGTAGTAAAATTAAAAGGCAAGAAAAAGGACAATATAACAAGCGACGGCAATTTTCCGCTCAGAGTAAGCGTAAATTACAGAGCATGCGCTCCATTCCTTGACGCTGCTCAATGGGATCAAATCAATACATAATTATAGGACAATTTTAAGTAGAATCTAAACAGGCTTTTCAACTAAGGCTCACGCAATTTTATGACATTTTTAAAAAGAATTATCGATCAAGCCTTATGCCAAACTATATGTGCATTAATATCAACCCAAATTGGCTGCAGTAGTGCCTTGAAAAGAGCCGCTGTTTGTTAAATGTAAATAATATAAAGACTTGGAAAAACTGGCATGAATGATATTTAAAACAAATTCCTAAAAATAAATCTCGAACTCAGTCCCTCCCAGTATCTTGGCAAAAGAAAACCTACTGGACCATAGAGGCTGTGTTATGTGGGCATCAGAATTACAATAGTAAAATACACAGTTTTGTTGACAGCCTCAAGCACCCAAAATAGTAATTCAAATATAGATAATTGTTGGCTATCACAAGGATTGCCCAAAGCATGCAAAGCTGAGTGGGTTGGGTTTAAAGATACAAGCTGCGTGGATTGGGTTTAAAGATACAAGCTGAGTGGGTTGGGTTTAAAGATACAAGCTGAGTGGGTTGGGTTTAAAGATACAAGCTGAGTGGGTTGGGTTTGAAGACAAGCTGCGTGGGTTGGGTTTGAAGATACACGATGAAGGAGTGGGTTGGGTTTGAAGATATAAGCTGAGTGGGTTGGGTTTGAAGATATAAGCTGAGTGGGTTGGGTTTGAATACAAGCTGCGTGGGTTGGGTTTGAAGATACACGATGAAGGAGTGGGTTGGGTTTAAAAATACAAGCTGAGTGGGTTGGGTTTAAAGATACAAGCTGAGTGGGTTGGGTTTGAAGACAAGCTGCGTGGGTTGGGTTTGAAGATACACGATGAAGGAGTGGGTTGGGTTTGAAGATAGAAGCTGAGTGGGTTGGGTTTGAAGATATAAGCTGAGTGGGGGTTGGGTTTAAGGATACAAGTTGAGTGGGTTGGGTTTGAAGATACAAGCTGAGTTGGTTGGGTTTGAAGATACAAGCTGAGTGGGTTGGGGTTAAAGATACAAGCTGAGTGGGTTGGGGTTGAAGATACAAGCTGAGTGAGTTGGGCTTGAGGATACAAGTTGAGTGGGTTGGGTTTGAAGATACAAGCTGAGTAGGTTGGGTTTGAAGATACAAGCTGAGGGGTTGGGTTTGAAGATACAAGCTGAGTGGGTTGGGTTTGAAGATACAAGCTGAGTGGGTTGGGTTTGAAGATACAAGCTGAGTGAGTTAGGCTTGAGGATACAAGTTGAGTGGGTTGGGTTTGAAGATACAAGCTGAGTGGGTTGGGGTTGAAGATAAGCTGAGTGGGTTGGGTTTGAAGATACAAGCTGAGTGGGTTGGGTTTGAAGATACAAGTTGAGTGGGTTGGGTTTGAAGATACAAGCTGAGTGGGTTGGGTTTGAAGATACAAGCTGAGTGAGTTGGGTTTGAAGATACAAGTTGAGTGGGTTGGGTTTGAAGATACAAGCTGAGTGGGTTGGGGTTGAAGATAAGCTGAGTGGGTTGGGTTTGAAGATACAAGTTGAGTGGGTTGGGTTTGAAGATACAAGCTGAGTGGGTTGGGTTTGACGATACAAGCTGAGTGAGTTGGGTTTGAAGATACAAGTTGAGTGGGTTGGGTTTGAAGATACAAGCTGAGTGGGTTGGGGTTGAAGATAAGCTGAGTGGGTTGGGTTTGAAGATACAAACTGAGTGGGTTGGGTTTGAAGATACAAGCTGAGTGAGTTAGGCTTGAGGATACAAGTTGAGTGGGTTGGGGTTGAAGATAAGCTGAGTGGGTTGGGTTTGAGGCCTTAGGTCTTGTAATTTCATTTACACCAGTTTGTCAGAGTCTTTATATATCTATTCATTTACTCAGTATGAAAATGAGTTTTGCAAGCTATAGGTTCTGCTAGAATCATGCTTATATATGCCAAATATTATCTCTGTCTTTGGTAAAATATGCACAATTTTCTGTCAATGGGTGAGAATCAATTACCCTATACACCTACCCCACCCCCACCCCTGAACAGATATGTTTTAAGATATGAGGCAAGATAACATTATTTTTAATTTCATGTACCTCCAATATAATTTACAATACTTGTATTAACTCTAAAGAATTACAAGCTTTCCATTATTTGAAAATTTTGAAAATTTTAAAAGAAATCACTGAAAATAACCGTACGATTCATTTAACATCCATTGTCTTTTTAACATATGCAGTGAAGTTGATTGGTTACGAGTTTTCCATGAAAAATTGTGTCATGCCAAGCTATATTTGAATTGACAAGGCACCAAATAGAAATTTGAAATTATTGATGCATGCAGCAAAATGTGTGGTGTTACCAACGATCGGGTAGCGTAGTTCTTTTTTACATCGCATGCTTCCAACCTACATCAGAGGAACACAAGCAGATATTATAGTGGAGCGGATATGTAACAAAAAATGGCCAAGATGTTCACTTTTGGCAGGAAGCATGAAAATTGGCAAATACGGGTGTTTTGATGCGCTGATTTCAAAAAACCACGGAACCACATTTGTTGAGCAATGGTGCGGCGGCCATCTTGAATTTCAAAATGGCCGCCATAAAAATATACGAGATTTAGTAAAATTGCTCTAAATCAAATACTTTTGAGATTTATACCCCCAGATTTCACCAATATGTTCTCTATAACATGATGCATAATTTTAGATGGATTGGTTGTGCCAGTTGTATTTTGGTTATTACTTGTTACCATGGAAACCATCAAAAATAGACATTTTTGGGCAAAAATACCTCTAAAATCACTCTTATTTGGAGATTTTTGTTATCTATTCATCATGATATTGCTTTTAGTATCATCTGCAATTATACATAATTTGGATGAAAAATTAGCATTTCAATTTTGAGTGGTATCCATGGAAACTTTTTAAATGGCGGTTTGACGAAATATATGTCAAAATCACTTCTTTTTCAACCATTTTCACCAATCAATTGCTGGTAAAACACTATTATAGTGAATCGGATGTGAATAAGATGTTCACTTTTGGCAGGAAGCATGAACATTGGCACATAGGGGTGTTTTGATGCGCTGATTTCAAAAAACCACGGAACCACATTTTTTGAGCAATGGTGCAGCGGCCATTTTGAATTTCAAAATGGCCGCCATAAAAATATAGGAGATTTAGTCAAATTGCTCTAAATCAAATACTTTTGAGATTTATACCCCCAGATTTCACCAATATGTTCTCTATAACATGGTGCACAATTTTAGATGGATTGGTTGTGCCATTTGTACTTTGGTTATTGCTTGTTACCATGGAAACCATCAAAAACAGACATTTTCAAGGGAAAATACCTCTAAAATTGCTCTAAATCAACTATTTTTGAGATTTATACCCTGATATTTTACCAATATGTTCTCTATAACATGGTGCATACTTTTAGATAGATTGGTTGTGCCAGTTGTACTTTGTTTATTACTTGTTACCATGGAAACCAGTGAACCAGTTTTCGTGTTTTTATGTGTATTTTAGATAGATTGGTTGTGCCAGTTGTACTTTGTTTATTACTTGTTACCATGGAAACCCTCTAAAATCACTCTTATTTGGAGTGTTTTGTCAACTATTCATCAAGATATTGCTTTTAGTAGAGATGTTTGTATTTGTGATATATTTTTTAAAAACGAAAGAATATACATCGGACATTATTTGCAGCGCAAGTTTCGGAGCATTCTCCATACATTTTCTGATTTTCGGAGTTCATATCTGAGGATCGAGAGGCGATATATCGTCAGCCTGCTTCGATAATTGCCTAACTCATTTTTTCTAGTTTTGAGAAAACAACAAAAATAGGAAAAGTGAGTTAGGCAGTTATCGAAGCAGGCTGACGATATGTTGAATAGCGCCATGAATAGTGCAGGTGAATTCCAACAGGAGCAGTACATGTTGGATAGATTTAGTTTGGGGATATACCTTTAAGTGAAATGTGGCTTGTTATAGGACCCATTTTAAACATTTTACCTAATTATTACAATCTGCCTAACTCACAATGCTGACTTAGGCAGAATTGCAATTGTGCATTTATCGATAGTTAGTACACAGAGAGGCAAAAGGGTGCCTAGACTGAAAGATAATCATTTTTCATGTTTGGTGTCTAGACTGAAAGCTTAGAGTAGTTTTTTTAAAGAGAATCCGGCTAAAAGCTCTGGAGAAACCGGTACTCCTCTCCATTTCTTTAGACGGATAATTCAGAGCCCCAAGTTTTCTGCTTTGTCTTTTAGAAGACAGAATGTCATGTTTTTGTTTCCAATGTTGTCAATCTAAAAAATTCACAAGCAAATCGTTTTGCCTAATATGTCATATACATTAATGTTTGCCTTGGTCTAAACACTCAAAATATACAATAAAAGAAATGTGTATCCTAAATGAAGGTGTGTCTATTGAGCTATACCTCAAATAGAAAACTGAAGAAGGCAAAAGTTGAATTTACAAAGCAGAAAACTTTGGGCTCTAGGATAATCATTCAAACTATCCTTAAAAGTAGGATAACCTTTTACTATATCATGGATGTGGCACAGCTGCAATCTTTCTTTCTATTTTTTATTTAATCCCTATTATTCCCACCCTGTTTCTTAGACGTGTGTTCCTTCTATGCACCTTCATCATGTTCATGCTTTGCTTTTACTTAGAGAATAAAGGTATTGTTTTATTTTAGACCGTACCCGTGCTATATTGTCTGACATAAATGCGGACGATAGTAGGCGTCGTTGTTCTACGCAAAAAAATACTACTACCTTTATTCTTTTTTAAACAATCATACTTAAGACATTATCAAAGAAATAAGTACACGGCGGAGTTGTTCTACGCAAAAAAAAATACTACTACCTTTATTCTTTTTTAAACAATCATACTTAAGACATTAGCCAAGAAATAAGTACATTTTATTGTCCACATTTGACAAATTTTACCCCTGCTAGGATCGAATAACCCACAAACATTCCATCCAATCCCATGCGATGAGTACACCATGCGTAAGCGTCGCGGCGCCGGCATAAACGCAAGAAAGGCGCCAAAGACGCACTGCAGAAGTGCGCGTTATTGAGCAAACCACGCATTGTGAAGGACGGACGCATTGTTAAAACTTAAGCCCACCTCCCCGTGTTCAATTGTCTCATCTAAATGTCGCCGATTTCTCTAAGAACCAATGAGATTGCTTAAACTTTCTTAGCTGTTTAAGAATATAATTTCTTAAGATGGTAGATTATTAAGGTTGTAGATAGTCTAAATGAGTTCTTCACTCTATCAACACCCAAATGCTGAGCTACTTTGGTCACATCTCAGACGACGCAAGGGTAACAACTTAGAGAAGGTTATTATGCAAGGCATGATTGAAGGGAAGAGAAAGAAAGGCAGACTTTGGTCCTGATGGTTTAACCAAATAAGATCTATGACTCCCTCTCTGTGATTGTTACTCATTTGCTGAAAATCATCATCTGTGGCGCAGTCATCTACGTGGTCACGAGCTGTCAGTCATGACAGGAACCAACCAACCAACCAACCATCCATTTCATCACCTTACTGCAGTAGTTCCACAGGAGTAGCTCTAACTACTACTGATCATTGTCTTACTTCCATCTATGGGTAAATTAGGTAGATGTAGGGAATTTGCGGTTTTTAAACTAAATATGCTGCCTGGTTTTTGAAAAAAAGTGCATATGTTTTGCAGAAAAAAGCACAAGATGGCTGCAACAAAATGTGATGTTCGATGTTTTTATCGCATTTTTCCGATTGCTGGGGTAAATAGTTCTAACTACGGGCTAAATAAGTTTCCCCGGAGCAGAGCTTATCAGCGCTGATCACTCGTATAGCTTGCCAGACCGGGCCAAAATAACCAGTCACTATGTTTGATTATGAGGGCGAATCAGTGCTCCAGCTACGTACACAGGATAATACTTTCTTTATTGTGTTATGCCATTCTTTTCACCACATTCTTAGCTTCCTCTTCCATACATTTCTTGCAGGCTTTTAAGATATTAGCCGTCTTTTGCATGTCTGTAGTAACAGTACAGCTAAAGTTTATCCTCTAGCCAGATTTCTTTTCGCTGAGAATGTCGGCAAACTCAAATCTCATGGCATGCTGAACTATAGGTGACCATTCAGCTAAAGTTTGAGACGGATGAGGGCAAAAGACGCTATGCTACCTTGTCTCAACGTTTAGGGCAATCCAGAGAATGATGGAAGCACATGAACGCCCATTTAAACAAGTATTACAAGACAGATAAATCAAACAGATAGAAGATCTTCAACGGGCTGACATGAATGGTGACTATTCCACCACATCAAAATGATCTCTCAAATTCCATCCGATCACCAGCTGCTCAGGACCTGTCAATCCACATAAATCCTCCCACACTCCCAGACATAATTATCCAGAAAGCCATTCATCAAACACGGCTGCCGCTCTTGACAGTGCAATCAAATCTGAAGCATTCCAAGATGGCAGTGACGTATTGGTAAAATGTGTCCATAAACACTATATGGAAGTCGATCATATCTACACCACCCTCAAAGCACCCAATCTACTAAAGAAAGGGGACCTCTCTCTTATGAGCAACTATTAAAGAGGAATATCTCTTCTGTCAACCAAAGTTTACAGTTTTACAGAATTAAAGATCATGTTGACCCCATTTTGATGAATAAACAGACTGGCTTTCGTCATGGCAGAAGCATTGATGTGATGGTTGATGGCAGTATCTCTGATCCCTTTGCTGTCTCCACTGGAGTGCAACAGGGTTACATGCTGGCTCCATTCCTCGTTGCAATATTTGTAGATTACAATTATTGAAGAAGGCTACACGTGATCTTGACTGCGGAGTTGTGACACATCTACCAATGGCACCCTGCCCTGCCTGGCACAACGGCACCCTGCCGTTATTCTAAAACGACCTACATTTTGCAGATGACTTACTTGAGACCACAATTCTGTGAGCTCCGCTGACAACTACTGCTACAGCAGCAAAAGACCTTGGCCTCATCATTAAGTAGCATATCCCAAACAAAGTAGATGACTGCCAACTGATGCAGTCCTCACCTAACACTCCAGGTCTATTGTCTATCCGTTTCAGGTATCTTGGGTCTATTATGGCACAGATTTCAGGTATCTGTGGGTCTATTACGGCACAGATTTCAGGTATCTGTAGGTCTATTATGGCATCGGGTGCAAGTGACCTTAAAATGGTGTGCATTCGGGAAGTTAGAATGCCAGTGGAGGACCCCACACATAGCTATCAAAAGTGAAATTATTCAACACGTGAGCCGCCAGCTGGGAATCCTTGGACATAAATTTCAGCTCCGTCTCCTTGATGAAGAGCCTACTAGAATGTATGCCACCTATATACCAATTGCCGAAGGTTAGGCTTGCACGACCTGGTCGCCCGAAGGAGACCTGGTCGTCAATGTACATTATATTTGACCTACATATATACAACACGTATGTAATAGTGGACAATGAAAGCATGATTCAAGAACGACTGTGAAGACTGACACTCTTGCTGAAGACTGAAGGATCTAGCTGAAGGATCATGATACATGTATATATATTATCACAAAAGCGCTTTTGCCCCTTAACATTATCACAGGCATTACGGAAGATTTAAGGCTACAACGGGACAGAAGAATTTTTGCAATGCGAGGACACAATTTGTTTTGTGTGAATTAAATTAAATTCGTTATATAGTGGGTGTGGTTTAGAATTTCAGCAGAAGATTTGATTGGTTTTTGGCTAATTTTCAGACAATGGTGTATAGTTTGGGGCAGGGTTTAATTAATTCAAATAATAATACCTTCAGTGCGTATGATCTCCACGTTAGCGAGCCCTACACAACGTATGCGTTGTGCGTGTAACGCAGCGTTGCCATGTGCGTGTGTGCTAAAGAACGGGATTAATGCGAAGCAGGAAGTTGGTAAACAGCTCGCTGGATTCGATGATTTTATAAAGGGGGAAATTTGTTGTTGTTTGATTAAAATAAATCTCATTACGGTTCCGTTACCTGTATATCTTAAAACTTTCCTGACCACGGCTTTGATGCTGTATCCGTTGTTATAAATCTCGACCCCCCCTCCTAACTCTTTGAGTTATTGCACCAGTTGTTAGTGCCTACGGTGCTTTGGGTACCTGCTCCGGCCGTTCGGATGCAGGTTTTGACTAGGGTTTTCTGTAGCAAGGCCTTCATACTAGTGGGGATAATTGTAAAATTAATGTAATTAAAATATTTATAATTTGTTTAATACCCGTCGTATATGCCTATTATTTCTATGTATTACACCTCTACAGGGAGGACGGCACTTGATTTACACTTGTATAGGCCCGAGCTACTCCGGGTAATACTTGTGGCAGGAGACTGGGAAACGAAATCGCTTAGGTTTGAATTTCAGATGCTTTACCATACGAGGTCTTGTGGCCCAATGGACAAGGCAGTTGACAAGCAATCAACAGATCCTGGGTTCGATTCCCGGGCGAGATCGTTTTCCCATTATTGTCTCTTTTCTACCCACGACGGCGAACCTGGTTAAAATATTTATAATTTGTTTAATACCCGTCGTATATGCCTATTATTTCTATGTATTATACCTCTACAGGGAGGACGGCACTTGATTTACACTTGTATAGGCCCGAGCTACTCCGGGTAATACTTGTGGCAGGAGACTGGGAAACGAAATCGCTTAGGTTTGAATTTCAGATGCTTTACCATGCGAGGTCTTGTGGCCCAATGGACAAGGCAGTTGACAAGCAATCAACAGATCCTGGGTTCGATTCCCGGGCGAGATCGTTTTCCCATTATTGTCTCTTTTCTACCCACGACGGCGAACCTGGTTAAAATATTTATAAAATGTAGATTTTGTTGATTTTTCGTTATTTTAGGGACAGGAATGAATAAATGACATAATACACCCACAAATTGGTTTTCGAACGAGCACAGTTCGGAAGTATATATACATCCGATGTTATGAAAATGAATTTCATTTTGCGGTTATAAATTTCAAATTCTCTCTCCCCCAACTCTCTGAGTTATTAAGACACCATGGCGCTTTGGGGTAAATCTGCTTCGGCCGTTGTTGCAGGTGCGACTTGGTCTTTCAGTAGGCTTTTACACTAGTGGGGTTCTTGTGAAAATTAATAAATACAGATTTTGTTGATTTATAGACAAAACAAATGGGATAATATAGCCACAAATTGAACGGGCAAATATGGTGGTATATATCGGAAGATATGAAAAAGAAAATATTTCATGTTCACATTTTAGATTGAACAATGCAGCGGGCCATGATTTCACCGCGTGTGGTTAATTAAAAATATCTCCATCAGATCGCACCGCGCTGTAGTAGGCATACATTTAGTTTAGTTAACAGTGTTGAATAAAACATCAGAAAAGCGCACCATTGGGCTAAAAAAGAATCTTGTGCCGCCAAAGAGCAGTTGTGCTATGCCAGGGTTTGGGCTAAACAAAATAGGGCTACTGTGTGAACTCTCTGTACATTTACCCAGATTTACCTGGCATATGACATGCCCGATATTCGTTTTCGGACCAATATGAATGGAAATGGGAATGTATTGTTTAAAATACCGTCTAAAGTTCAAATATGTTATGGTATGTCATGGATAATATGGATAAAAACATGTTTTTTGTTCAAATTCAACTAACTATCAACATTTAGTAGGTAGATTGTTATTTATTTCATTGATTGTGTTCAATTTCTTAGTGACGATTCTAATAAAAGAGCTCTCTTCAGTTGAAAAGTGGCCAAAGCTGAATTTGAACATGCCCGAGTAAATTTGCCATAATTTGATAACGGCAGCTCGTTGAAAATGATTACTAGTATTTCGCGAACAATTTGTATGTCTTTCATGGCCAAAACAAATATCATGTTTCACATGGGTCACTTTTTGACACACCCTCTACCAAATAAAATCAATTGGGAAAGTATTTTGTCTCTTCCTTTCAAATTGAAGTAAAGTGAAATATTTCCAATTTAAACTGCTACATCATCATTGAATTTCAGGTAATTCCATTCTGAAGTCTGTAGAAATTATTTATGATGACAAGTGCCATTTGTGTTTAGAGAAAGAAAATATTGAACATGTTTTGGCTATTCCCAATTATAACCATTTTTTGGCAAAATGTTGAATTATGGATAAATGATACACTTAAACCTAGCATAAAAGTTGATTTTAAGGATGTACTAAATAGTATTTGTTAAAAGTATATACATGTACGTGTCACTAGGTTTGCCTTAAAAGTGTTTATGAACTGGCCAAGATTTTTATAAGTGGCCGAAATTGTCAGCTTTATCGCAACTTTGGGGAAATGTGTCGATTTTGCCAAACTTTAGGAATTTAACCTCGTGACATACGGCCTCGACCTACTTTCAATTACAACCAACGGAATAAATGCGTACATCAATAACTGCCCTTGAATCAAGTATTATAAAGGAAATTGTCAGTGTTTTCAAATTTTCGAAGTTATCGGACAAGTATTGATGCACCGGTAACCGTTTCGCAATTCGTTGATATTGGCATTTTATTATGATAAACAAAAGAGTAATTTAAATTAAACCCGCTGTAACCTAAACTAATAAGTTGTACACTATTTTGATAACGTTGAATCTTCAATAAATCTTGGATAATTATTTGATAATTTAGTGTTACCATAGTAACCAGATATAGCGTAGTTTTCAAATTTGCTTGCCCATCCCAAATTTCATCAAATTAATTGCTTGTTGTTTATACAAAGAATATTATATTATTGAAAGATTCTATTAGTATCTCGTTTGTTATTAGGAAGGGGAAAGAAAGGAATAAAGTGGAAAGAAAAAATCGTTTATCGTCAGGACGGTGTTTAATTTGGGGGGGGGGGGGGTTGTACTCAAGGCCGGATCCAGACGATGGCACGGCGCGTGAAATCATAGTTGCAAGACCGTGCCCTGTTTCTTGAAAAGGCCGTATTATTTGCAATTATATTTCAGTGCCATATGTCAGAGAAAAAACATTTGGAAAGTTTAAATACAATTCCATTGTTTAATTAAACAAAGTAATTTGTGACAAAAAGTTGAAAGGGAGAAAGAGAGAAAGGGGAAGGGGAAAAGGGGTAGAGAGCCAGTGGCTTATCCAGGGGATGGCCCAGCAGGCCATGACCCCCATTGACGAAAGAGTAAATAAAGGAGGAAGAGGAGAAGGAGGAAGATGAGAAGGAGGAGAAGAAGGAGGTAGGGAAGGAGGAAGAAGAGTAGGGGCATATGCGGCGCAAAGGGGTTAGGGTAAATTACTGGTTCACGTTCCCCTAATTTTAATGTGGGGCCGTTAAAACATTATACTGGACCTTTTTAGTATTACAAATTCCAATTATTGCGTGCTCCGCGCGTATGAGTGTCAATGTTTCATTTAATATTCAAGGTGGCTTCCGGAACGTTATGTATTTACCTTTTTTTTCTCGCCTCGCGCACAAATCTTTACAAAAGGGTTTCAACATATATAATGGGTCCCGAACCATCGTAAATATTCTAAATATCATGTGGGGGACGTTAAAAATGTCATACTGGAGCAAGTGTTAAAAATGCAAATTTGTGCTCGCATTTTTTCTACATGTTTCAACATTATAATGGGTCTTGACCACACCAAATATTTTATATATTATGTGGAGGGCGTTAAAAACGTCTTACTAAACCTTTTTAGTGTTAGAAAGGCAATTTTGTGCGCGCTTCGCGCGTATTAGTTTCAATGTTTCAATATATAAGCTTAACAAGATGGCTTCAGGAAAGTTTTCTAGACCATTTTAGTTTATAAACTGAACATTTTTGCGTTTTCCACAGGTTTCAACAATATAATGGGTCTCGAACCACCATAAATCTTCAGAATGCTAAATATTTTCCTTGATAAACGGGAACCTGTTTTTCAACATAACCATTTGGGGAACCTGTTTTTCAACATAACAATTTCAACCATCTATACTTAAATCAAGAAAATATCTGTATAATGCACAACTTCTTTCTTACATAACAAAATAGCTATTTAGCATTTTGACAGGATTGATAAAAACCAAAATATTGATTGGAAATGAAGTGGTGGCTTTTCAATAAAATATTGGTCAAAAGTATACACCAGATCGCACCAAATTGTGCCCCACGCTACGCCGCTGTATACACCTGAATAAAGGGGACAACGACCCATAGCCTACACTTTCACAGTGGCAAGGTGCTATATAATCTTTATATCCACAAGCTTTTTATTTTGTTATCGGGGATCAATGGGGTTTGTTGAGGGGATTTCAAACAATCTGGTAAAGGGAGAATCGCAGGAGGAATCACGCACTGGACGTGTTGTGTGTACATGTAGCAACGGGAGTGAATCAAGAGTTAATCACATTTAGGAAACTCCACCAATACATGTAGTCATTTCTATCGGACATAAACCCTGCCATAAACCTACTTGAGTTTAAATGAAAAAAAACAATACATTCATCTTTACTTCCATGATTATATACACTCCCACAGCATGCTTAAACCCCCAGCAACATTTCCATTTTTAAACTTAACGTTGCATTTTATGCTTTTTAATTTTACGCATAGTGGCACAGTTGAAAAAGATTTTTGAAATATTAAGGAGTTATTATTATTTAAGCAACAATACTTCAGTTCAAATGTTCAGACTAACATTTTAATACACCAGATCTGTTTATAGTGTCACAGCAGTCACACCGTGTGTAAAAGTAGGGCAGTGCGCGCCTGGGGTTGACTGCTAATTATAAATCTGGACCACTCTACATGTGGTCGATGTTACATGTAGCTTTATGACCTGTCAATGTAGTTTTTGAGCTCTCAAACCATGGTCAAACCATGGTCAAACCTTGGCTGAGAATGTAAAGGCAAATGGAACGTAATGTAACAAACTGCGTTATTTTATGATAAAAGATCAACATAACCAATAAACTAAATAAGAATGAGAAAACCACTTAGAGAAGGTTATTATGCAATGCATGATTGAAGGGAAGAGAAAGAAAAGCAGACCTCGGTCCTGATAAATTGACCAACTTAGATCGATTACTAGACTCCCTCTCCGTGATTGTTACACTTTTGATGACTTTGGTGTAGTATCTGCGCGTCACGAGCTGTTAGTCATGACAGGAACCATCCAACCAACGATTTTTTTTTTAAATCGAATTTTGATGGTTACCATGACAACAAATATGGTAAATACAACTGACACAATTAATCCGTTACTAGCTCTGTATACAACTTCATGCATTTTGTACATACTGAAATATTATATTGAACTGTTGTGTTTAGAAACTAATACTAGAGTGGTTAAATTTTGATATCGTTGAAAAAAGGAGTGATTTTGACTTTTTGTTCAACAAGCCGCCATTTAAAAGAGTGACTTAAGAGATACTTTTGCCCAAAAAAATGTATATTTTTGATGGTTTCCATGGTAACAAGTAATGAACAAAGTACAACTGGCACAACCAACCTATCTTAAATTATGCACCATGTTATAGAGAACATCATTACATTCCAGTTGCCTGTAAGGTTTGAGCCCAAGTTTGATCCATCCAACACCATTTACCGCATGCTGGGGGACCTTGAGTGTGGCAGCGGTGGAACTAGAAACAAGCCTGAGGGGCTGCAGTATTGCCACATGACTATTCCACACGTGGTGATTTTCCGCAGATTTGGGCTAGTTTTAACACTGAAATCTGCTCTTTGGATAATATAATGTGATTTTTTTTCTCGAAATTTGAACATTTGTTTTTATAAAATATGATATAGCACTAGTTTTTTATGACAAATTGAAATTAAAAGTTGGAATTTGTTATCACAAGAACATTTTCAAAAGTAGTATATATGGCTTCTAGTTACACCAACACCAAAGAGCCTTGAACTATGCTTAGGATAGCGGTGGAAATGGTAGCACGCATGCTGGCAAGACACAGTTGGTGTAAAATAAATCAGATAAATGGTGTAGGAGGGGATATTTTATTACCCTGGATATGTCATCAAAGACGTGGTCAAGAAAGTTGGATTTTATACAGGGCACGGAACCGTGATGTATTGATGAAATATCGGGGTATAAATCTCAAAGATAGTTGATTTAGAGCAATTTTAGAGGTATTTTCCCTTGAAAATGTCTGTTTTGCTGGTTTCCATGGTAACAAGTAATAACCAAAGTACAAATGGCACAACCAATCCATCTGAAATTGTGCACCATGTTATAGAGAACATATTGGTGAAATCTGGGGGTATGAATCTCAAAAGTATTTGAATTAGAGCAATTTTACTAAATCTCCTATATTTTTATGGCGGCCATTTTGAAATTCAAGATGGCCGCTGCACCATTGCTAAAAAATGTGGTTCCGTGGTTTTTTTGAAATCAGCGCATTTTTTGAAATCAGCGCATCTTTTTTGAAATCAGCGCATCAACCCTATGTGCCAATTTGCATGCTTCCTGCCAAAAGTGAACATCTTATTCACATCCGATTCACTATATTAAATAGTGTATTACCAGCAATTGATTGGTGAAAATGGTTGAAAAAGAAGTGATTTTGACATATATTTCGTCAAACCGCCATTTAAAAAGTTTCCATGGATACCACTCAAAATTGAAATGCTAATTTTTCATCCAAATTATGTATAATTGCAGATGATTCTAAAAGCAATATCATGATGAATAGATAACAAAAATCTCCAAATAAGAGTGATTTTAGAGGTATTTTTGCCCAAAAATGTCTATTTTTGATGGTTTCCATGGTAACAAGTAATAACCAAAGTACAACTGGCACAACCAATCCATCTAAAATTATGCACCATGTTATAGAGAACATATTGGTGAAATCTGGGGGTATAAATCTCAAGAGTATTTGATTTAGAGCAATTTTACTAAATCTCGTATATTTTTATGGCGGCCATTTTGAAATTCAAGATGGCCGCCGCACCATTGCTCAAAAAATGTGGTTCCGTGGTTTTTTGAAATCAGCGCATCAAAACACCCATATGTGCCCATTTTCATGCTTCCTGCCAAAAGTGAACATCTTTTTCACATATCCGCTCCACTATTACTGGACAATTTATGATTGGTAAAAATAACCTAAAGAATTATGAGTAAAAATTGCCAAGAAAAGGAGAATGGTGTAAACATGTTATTATGCACAAAGCGTCATATTTATTCAAATGCAACAATTAAGATGTCAAATTGACTGCAGGTAAATCGGTGTTTACCTAGTTTTAAGAAGAAAAAAGAATTATCTGAATATAGGAACATTTTTTATGGCTTGATTATTTTATTGAGGTATGTATAATAGTGCATAAATAATAGTAGAATATTGGTATCTTATTCCTGGGTAACATACATCATTGATCATATATTTTATTCAATCATTTGCATACATAACAAAATACAAGCAGACAAATCAATGCAAACATTTGAATAGTATCTGATACAATATATCAATTTAACATCAATCTACGAACAATCCATTCAAGAATAAGAGCATTAACACTTTCCATACGGCTATTAATTTTACCATACAAAACAGATTTTCAGAAACCTTTTAGAAATTTTAAAATGTATCTCGAAATTACTGAACCAATACTAGACATGTTTGTACTTATCTTAATGCATTTCTTATAGTGATTCCAAATATGGTGATGAAATGCAATAATTTTGACATTTTGTGAAATTTTGGAACAGTCATCTGCACACTACTGCCAAATAGAAAGTGTTACATTTCCCTCCTGTCCATTGTCTCATTTTATCAGCCCATTGCAATCTACCCTCTTTTTAATAAGCAAAGAAATAGCATTCCCAGGAATTATATATAATTGGCTAACAAAAACTATGACATTGGCAAGTTTTCTTTCAATTTCCATAAAACTACAGTCCGGGTTTCAATTTCCATAAAACTACAGTCCGGGTGTACTGAAGCCCAAAACTACTGTCAGAAAAGCTAAACTTCGGTGCAGGTTATCTGTCGGACAACCCTATTTTTAAATATTTATACTGTACTGACTTTAGCGGACCACAAACACTTAGGTGGACAACATGATTTCATATAACATGGCAATCTGATGTACAACCTGTCTTTTTGAATTGAAGACTGAATTGAATTGATCATTAATTTGAACACTGAATTTATTTTCGCCTAATACATCATACCCTTCCAACTATTAGAAGCAGCACCCAAGACAGCTTGTAGAGGTAATATCTAATTTGGTATAAGTTATAGGAAAACTATACAATTCTTAGATCTCCTTTTTTTACAATTAAGTCAATTTGAATCTGTATTGTTTAGTACAAAAAATGGGTATGTTTTGGAAAGGTGTCTTGATAAAAATGGGTAATTACTTTAAAATGTCCTTGATTTTGGGTAATGAAGAGGCTTAGATTGCTCTTGAAACCCTGTGAATTAAAGTTTTGAATTTTCTACAACAATTCAATTATGTATATCCCTACAAAAATGAAGTGGGATTTAAAAATTGCTGTAGTATTTTACACTGTGGCAATGTCTTCATGCCTAGGTCTCTGTGTTGACAAATACCTTCAAACGAGGACGCACACCCGTTTTTTACATTCCAACTGCGGACACACCTGCAACCGAGGACGTCCTCACTCCTCGGTTTCCTGATACATGCAATGTATTGCAAACAACATAAGAAACACTATCTAATCGAGGTCCTCTTTTGTGATGCTCTCCCCATACACCCTTTAGGCCTCTTGGATAGCACAGTCTAGTTGGTGGTTTGACACCCAATTATTTTTCTTCAACCGCCATTTTTGTCCTCGGTGGGATGGTGTGTGTCTAGGTTGGTGGGTCCTCATTTGGATAGTACCACGTTTGGTCCTCATTTGAAGGTCATTACAAACAGGGGTGTGTATTAACTGTACAAGTAGGTGACATATCAAGGGTTATAACCTGATCTGGTGGTCTATCATTGGTGTTGTTAGCAGTAGTAGTGGTCATGGGTTCAATTCTATACTTCCCACACAATACCACACGTATAATTGCAGACCGAAAGTTCTTATTTAACCATGCATAAAGATATGGATTGATGGCTGAATTTGTCAGCAGTAGCAGAACGCAGAATCGCATGCCAGTCATTAGTTCAGGAAAAGCATTACCTAGCATGTACACTATAAGAAGAGGTGCCCAGCACACTACAAAGAGGATGAATATTATCAATGAAATTTTGGTCATCCGAATTTCCCCTTTACTGATATAGGGTTTCCTAGAACCCTGTCTTGTTAAATTGCCTTGTGATAGCACATCATCTCCTTGTACACGAAGTCGACTCTTACGAATTGCATGGAATGTCAGCCAATATTGCATTGGGATAACCACAAAACAGATTATAAGAGACAAGGCTGACATTACCGGTGCATAAATAGACATTGTGGGTGTGTCATACACGGTGGCACACATTCCCCAATTTGGATCATACTTCACTTCTGATCTCAGACAAAAATGAAGTACTACCACTGTCAAGAGTGCATTGAACCATGTACAAATTATATAAAATGTTACAGTAGAGGGTCGACAGTACTTCCTGAAGGTTACATGAGGTTTGGACACCAGACAGTATCTACTAAGAGCAATAAGCATGAGACTATTTAGAGAAACACTTATGAGAATCCAATTCACATAAGCAACAAAATAGCAGGCTATCGCACTCAGTGGCCAGCCTTTATCTATAACAGTCAGAGCTGTAAACGGTGCAATAATAACACATACAAGAAAGTCGGACACTGCTAGATTCACAATGTACACATTGACAAGTGTCTGTAATCGAGGGGTTATGGCAACAGCCAAAAAGATGAGTGCATTACCAATGGCTCCTGTTACAGCACAACAAATGAGAACACTGGCATGAATAGCAACTACAGCAGGACTGTCCAAAATAGGAAATGTCTCATGAACGCTTTCAGTCGATACTACCATGGAAGAATTCTCAAAGTCTGAACTGACTCTTTCCATTTCGAAGTTATAGCTTTGTATAAACGTTGTCAATCTCATATGATAGTATCCCACCTTTAAAGCTCCAAAATGATTACACAGAAAGTATAATGACACAGCTTGACGCTTGCATTGTCAAGTATGGCTGAATCTTTTTGGGTCAGAATACAGATGTGTTCCTTTTGCACAACAGGAAGAACTTGGCTGTGATGTGAGTGATGTTTCATTGATGAAGTTGATGAAGAGCATTCAGAAATTGTTTTTGGAGGTGGATGCTGTGATATATGTATATGCTGCTGCACTACACAGTCTTTTAAAAATGTTATACATTTCATTTAGAATACAATATGATAGTTGTCCTGTTGAAATTAATCTTCATTGTCAAAGTGCTGAAACAGTATTCCACACAACTCCCAATGTATTACACACATATCAACCATCGTCATCAGAGAATGTTGTACCTATCACCAACCCTATTTAGCCCAAGATTGAATTTGAGATTGAAGAGCTCTTTCAAGATCGTGTGTACCCGCATTTACTAATTTCATCAAGATAAGGCATGTCACGTTGTACCGCAAACATTTTGCATAGGTTACAAACTCTCTCAATTTGCAATGCACACACCGCCTTCGGTCATCTGAGCCAAAATAAGTCCGGAAATTTGTTGGATTGTTTACACTTTGTCAATCACTGCCCGCCTTATTAATAATGATGTATCATACCTGTATGCAGCAAGTTAATATGAATTATCAACCCTTTAGGCCAATATACTTTCAGAGGTACACAGTTTTGGTTTTACATCATAGATATGAAGTAGAGTGTCACATGAATGTTGTGATAAAATTAAAGGGCCCCAGGACATGACTTTTATGAGGTCATTCCGGGGCCAAATGGCATTGAGGAGAGGACCAACTTGCCCACGAGAACTGCTATTTGAAAAACCTTATTTAAAAATCATAAGTAAAAGTTGGTCAAAAGTATGTTTGTTAGCACTAGCACAAACTGATCATTCAAAAGCAGTTCAGTTCATAGATGACTTATTTCCAATTTGCCTTATTAATAGCATCATCTTTAATCAATCTACTACACAGCAAATTCCCAAGATTACTCCATCCATTTCTCAATTTACCTAAATGTTCACAGCATAATCCAATCAAAATCAAACACATTCAACGGAATTTCTGGAAGTAGGGCAATGCTGCAGATTCCAACTGAAATTACTTCACCATTTAGCATATTATCCAATTAAACCACTCAACAGGCTGTATATATACAGCTGTAAATAATGATATCGCAGG
The DNA here is from genome assembly GCA_035610835.1 of Ophiura sarsii. Lineage (NCBI taxonomy): Eukaryota > Metazoa > Echinodermata > Ophiuroidea > Amphilepidida > Ophiuridae > Ophiura > Ophiura sarsii. The sequence goes on from CM069442.1 coordinate 39,252,695, forward strand.
CAGGATGAAATATACACCAAGTAAAAGTCACCGAATGGAGTTCCTTTTTAATCACAAATTGTGTCAAATCAAATGCACCAATATGGTTCCGTGTATCAAATGATGTGCACGTAACGCTTCGGCATTATTGACACAATCAAATTATTGGAGTTTTTGAAGTGTTATTTATCACATATCTAGGGCAGGCACTTCATAATAACCACATATCAAAAGGGCCTTATTGAGAGCATGCAACACAAGATAAAGGTCATTATGAACTTCTTATAAATATAGCCAGGGGAAAAGAGAGAAAGTGACGTAAATGTTTCTTAATTATTTTCTGACAACAAAGAGGTAACAATATTGTAAACTTGTTTTATTTTATTTTTTCAAAATAAACACAATTTTGTGTTGAAAATAATTATTAAACCATGATCACCATAGCCATGTTGACACAGTTTCTACTTACAATTTATTGGAGTGGCTCTTTCTGCCGCAGTCTTTTCTTGTATCTTGTTTTTACTTTCATTTCATACAGTCATCATGCCTATTAAAGGCTCATTTTAGTGTTGTTTGTACATTTTGCCCAACTCTGGCATGGTCCCATCAGGACCCAAACAAAAACCAGCCAGGTAAATAAACAAACAAACAAATTAGCACAATCAAATCGGTGATAAAGTCACAAATTCAAGACTACTTCTACCATTAATCAAAACAAAAAAAATTGATTATTCAGTTTAATGTACAATTTTCTGCTCATAAAATTTGATTGTGTTTTTGATCAATACAACATCAAGTTCAAGCAATATCATACATCAAATAATAAATCTCAATTTGTTCCAACATACAATTTGAGGAAAGAAGGAAAACATTTACGCAATACCAATATTTAACACGCAAAGTTTATCAATAGTAGCTATATTATGTAGTTTGGCATGCTTCAATTAACAATTACACAATGCTGATAGGCTAGTTGTGCAAGGGATTTCAACATGATCTACCGTATTATCCTATTAAGCGCCCAGGGCGGTTAGCAAAGTCATTATGGGTGGGCGCTTATATTACCTTTTTAAACTCGTTTATCGTACTAAAAACAATACAAGTGGTCATTTGAAGATGCTGACCATTTGATGGTCATTTGAAGATGCTGACCATTTGATGGTCATTTGAGGAGGCTGACCATTTCATGTACTAAATGAAATATATGTACAAGTGGTCATTTGAGGATGCTGATCATTTGAAAAGGTGGGCGCTTATAAGGGATTGTTTGTTGGTAGTAATTGAGAAAAACAGGGGTGGGCGCTTATAAGGTCCTGGGCGCTTAATAGGGATGATACGGTACTTTAAAATCATAGCTCAGAACCTCATAGGATTTTATCATGGGGCAAAGATTGGTGAGAGTGAAAGTAGAACTTTTTGAATCACCTTCATATTATTTTTTAAAGGATAAAGAGTTGGGACAGTGAGGGAAGAACTTGTTAAATGACCCTCACTATTTTATCCAGGGGCAAATAATAACGAGAGCATCAATGATGCAGAAGCTCAGCTAGAGACAAGCTATCAATTTCATGTATCCATTAGTGACAAGCTATCAATTTCATGAATTGGATAGATTGAGCCCATATGTAATGGTCGAGTTATCAGGTTTTTTTTAATATTTTTAAAACTCAGCGAGACCAATACATATTCGGCGTAAATCATCCAATTTTAGCATTATCATGTTTTGGATCCAATGTTATTCACACTTGAACAGCTCAAAACATAATAATGTATGAAAAAGAAAGGTCATTTTTTGATGTTTTCAGCTTATTTCACAACTTGACCTCAGACGACCTTTAACCTTAATATGTGACCTTTGACATACGAAGGTTCCCATGATGCATGTATGATACAGGTTTGATATAAAATTGGATGGATTGAGCGTGATACACAAAGATAATGGTCGAGCTATGAGTTTTAAAAAATATTGTGCGAGACGCAGTCGAGCACAATATTTTTAAAACTCATAGCGAGACCAATATATTTGTGTATCATGCGAAAAAATCCGTCCGATTTTATCATTATTATGCAGTGAGAATCTGACTTGAGCCTGTCAAATAAATGAATAACACTGTACTAAAAAAAGTAATAGTCTGTAGGCCTACTTTCCAAACTGTTCAACATTTCTGGTACACTAACAGAATGACAGAACAAAAGCTCCAAAACAAATTCCAAACACGTAACAAGTTCAAGTTTTACAGTTAGCAATAAATTCAAAAGACATATTTCGGCGATCGTCTGTTTTCAACATTAAAAAACACACACGATTGTTTATGTAAAGCTTACATTGACTTACAAGTTACAGTACAAAACTTTGACGATCGCCATTTTTTAAGCCAGGAACGTCCCCATTTATACAGATAGACACACTTGTATCGGTGCTTCTTCGCGTTGCAGAACTGTCGGCCTAATTCCTGGAAATTCTTTTTCATTTAGCGTAACAAAACGTGTGCTCCCGGAACCAGTTGCCATTTTTAACACAAATGACCATGACCCGATCGATGACCCGATGTCGATCGTAATTAATTAAACCAAAAATTAGTCTCGAGTCTCGACTACATTTTTTGCACGCTACGCGTGCGGTCGCTACACATCGGCGTATTAGCACATGCTTTCTGTGGATTCGTGCGTAGGCTTTAAAGATCACATAATATACCTTTAAAGAGGCAGGTAACCAAATCCACTGACATAATGTGCAGAATAATAGGCCTTTACTAATGCATTGCATGTATAGGACGCAACGTTGGAAGTAAGACTTTTTTGTGTAGCAAAAAGTGCTACACAATGATAATTTTAGCAATTTTTAGCAATTCCCACATTTTGTGTAGCATTTTTGCCCCGGAAGAAAACGCAATTTTTTAGGCAAAAAACGAGAGGCTAGTTTTTTAAAACCGAGATTTCCCGAGATTTCGCTTTTTGCAATCAAAAAATAAGAAATCGCGCGAAAATAAACCAAATGCAAGATTGTGTACCGCTATCAAAATCTGTCACTCACGCACCGAAAGATCACCCCAAAATATCGCTCCTTGAATTCTATTTTAAAAGTAAATAAGCTTACTTTTTAGTCTGATTTTCTTACCTATATGACAGCATATTAATTTTGCAAGTTATTCCTGATTGCGAGGTTTCATGATGTTCGTTATATATCCAATTAAGAGCTGCCTTAATTCAGCTTTTTTTATTTCAAAGATTTTTCTATTTTCCGATTGCACAATTCGCACAAGGTTTTGATGACGATCCAGAAATGTCCATCAAATTTGGGGACCAACTAATTTACTGCGATAGGCCTACATCGGATATCCAAAAAAGATATCGGGAATAAACTAGTAACAAAAATAAGAATGATGATAATGATGGACAATATAATAAAAAAAACTACAAAATTCCGACTCAATCAAATGCTAATAAACGTACAGTATTTAAAATGGTATTATTATTGGCGTTGGTGTGATTATCATCGCCGATAAAAAACCAAAAAACACCCCTATTAAAAGTCGACGTGTCCCGAAGAAAAACATGATCCTGCTCCGTGACTTGCCGCGCATCAACAACAAGGCCCAGCGCTGACAGTAATTTCTGATACTCCCCGAAGTATTCGCACGTGCAGCGATCCATCAATGGAAACATCGTGCCCCAAAAAATAAAACATGTGTCAACATTATTTTGCGGGGGGAGTAACGTAATATGATTTAAACTACAACAACAAAAACGAAATGACGTGTCGGTGCATGTTGGAGTCTGGATGTTTTGATCATGGTGTTGATGATACCGGATACGACTGCAGCTAGTACATAGATTCGATCGTGCAGCGTTAATATTAATGAGGTTTATGATTCAAGATTGGCGATTTATTATTGAACTTTGCTAATTTTCTTAACATTTATCTGCTTCTGGACAAATAATACTGTAAGTGAAATGTTTGATGGTCATGTCGGACTGGAAGAATAGTGAATTTAATGATGAATCTGGTCACTTTTTTGCTTCGCAATTTTTCGCGATAGACTTGACAAATTGAGTAGCAACATAGCAAGAATGTATCGCGAAATGCGATGCGATACCGGCTATTTCCAACAAGATTCGAACTGCATAATAATGGTTGTAATCTGTGTTTGTAATATTGTATGAAGAAATGTCATTTTTTTAATGTTTTCAGCTTATTTTACAACTTCATCTCAGATGACCTTTGACCTTTGAAATGTGACCTTTGACATATGAATATTCCCATGTTGCATGTATGATACAAGTTTGGTTGTAATTGATGTTTGTATGAACCAGACATTTCATTGGGATAATGAAGCGTGTCAGTTTGTGTTTATGCGTTTCCATCATCAGTGTTCATTACCACCAAAACCCATCGAATATTTAAGCGGATGTATATTATGAGCAGAAGAAATTACAATAGATGATCACTTATAATTTATGTCACACTCTTTATATTTACCATCTGATCCTCTTATCGACAGCCAGCGATCGTTTAAATATTCATTATGTTTATTGCCCAAGCGCTGGCTCCACTTAACAACATCTGTCTTAAATTGCACGCATTATACACATATCTTTACAATAACGAAATATTTGATCATACAGTTGATTGATACGGCAATTACTTTAGTTGGCCTATTATTTATTTACGTTCAACATACTATTGGCAATAGGTTATTTTTCGAATTTCAGGCACTCATGATATTGTTCTGTATGAGCAAGGCGAAAACACTCGCGACCCAAATTAAGTTCAGTTTTGTAAAATGTATTTCATTTTTATTACCCTCTAAGTGTATGAGGAGATAGCCCTATCCACTCAAGAATTGGAGTGCTGTTTTGTCGAGTCCGCATTAGGCAACAACAAAAAATTGACTTGCGCTTTCCAACCAACCTGAATTTTTGGAAATCTAGGGTCGCTATTTTTTTTTCAAAGTAAAAAAAAAAGAAAAATTGAAAGAAGCACACAACAATAAAGAAAGATGAAAACGTACTTTTGAGTAGTATCTGCTCATGTAAGGGCAAGTCAACTTTTTTTCTTTTTTGGCCTTATGACACAACATGATTTTTACTGATCTTTTAAACTTGTTTTGGTTACAAAAGTTATGGTGAAACAAAAATCAAAATCAAAATTAGCTTGGGTACCGTCTCGGGTTCATCGATGGTATGACATTACGGAAACAAATAATATGCGCTTTTTTAATATTTTCTAAATCAGTTTTGAGCCGAAATAGGATTGTCATTTGATCACTAGAACATTGTAGTCCCTACGCATTAAAAAACCCTCTTTTTAAAAACTGGCTTTTGCTTAATTATTTAATTGAAGATATTTACGCAGTACCGATTCTATTTAATAATTAGTATTTTGATTCTTTATTATTAACAAAAAATAAAATATCTTTGGGCTCTATTGAAGTTAAGTCCTTTTTTTTTTTTTTGACAATGTAGAAAGAAAACACGCCCTCTACGTGGAAAAATCTTCAGGCAAAGTTCATGTATCTTTCAGAAATTAATCTTGAAGTATTGTGATTTAATATTTTTAACAGATAGGAATATATCTTTGTGCTCAGTTTGCCAGCAAAATCGATTTAAGTAAGTCCTTTTTCTTTCGTTTGTTTGCCAATGTAGAAAGAAAACATGCCATCTATGTGGACAAATCTTCAGTCAAAGTTCATGTATCTTTCAGAAAATAATCTTTATGTGTACAAATGTACCTTATTTGTGTACTAATAATGTACCTTTTTTGTGAAAATGCCCCCCCCCCCCCCCCCCCTACCCTGTTTCCGGAACCCCAACCCCCTTTCCCATTGTGTAATGCATTTTTCGGGCCGGTTTTGACTCAAATATGTCCTAACCCCCCCCCCCCCCCACCCATGCTAGATATATTAATGATACTACATATAAGATGCATTCCCTGACGTTTTCCCCTTGCATTTTCATGAAATAAACGTTTTGCTTCACTGACCTGTATTACCTTCCCCGCGCGATCATAAAAGCTCTACCTACTACGTAGGCTGAGCTAACAAAAGTGACAGTCATGATTGGTCTATTTTGTATGTGAGTGAGCCGATGAAACAATTTGCACAACCTTACAAATAAATATTAAAACCAAAACTAAATGATCATCATATACAGTATTGTCACATTTTATTTCACAAGCACAATACGCCATGCAGATTTATATTATTTTGCCTCATATACAAATTGTAAATGTGAATTCATTAACTTATCATAATTATTAGGGAAATTTCCTACCAGTAATAGTGCTAACTCCCTTGTGGCGGAAATAGGCATACCCATTACAAAAGTAGAAGTTGCTGAAACACACTGTTGGTTAGCAGGTTTCTTCAGGAGAGGAATTTTTCTTGCACTGAGTCTGATGCCCTATGTATTTCTGGCAGGATATGTAAATTGCTTTTAACTACTATTTTCAAAAATAGGTTTTCATCTAAAGTAAATAACTCGGTAAAGTCTGACAGTCTAACAACTGTTCTTGGTGCATTGTGCGATCACAACAGGCTATTATGTAGCAAAACAAAAAACTTATTTTGAGGCATGACATATCTGGTCCTGTGGCTGTGGGCTTGGATTTTCACCCAATGACCTGGGTTTGTTCCCCAGCCCCAGCTGGTCTCACCTTCATGGACTGTTCTATTGGCATATCTCTCTCATGATTTATTTTCATTATAAAGAGACCTGGTTTTAAATTAGTACTAGGGTGCAGTGGCAGTAGAGTTAGTAGAGTTGTGTGTATGAATCATATCACGCATCTTGCCACAACTCAAGATGACTTTATAAGCTTTTCTGAAGTTACTGTTTAGCCAAGCATATAAGTACGGATTCACTGATGAGTTGCTGTATACAAGCATCACAGCGAGCCTTTCCAGGGGGACAGGCACATCAAAATCCTTCTTGAAGAAATGCACTACACAGAACGGGGTCCAGCATATTACTATCAGCATAAATATCAGTACCATCAATTTGGTCATCCGTAGTTCTCTGTCGCTAACCAATTTAGCATCATTCCCATTAGCATTTCTTGATGGAGCAGAAAGTTTAGGTTGGACTCGTCTGTGACTTTTTCGCACAGCTTTGAATGTCAACCAGTATAAGGTTGGAACAAGGATAAATGAACTAAAGAATCCATAGAAGATGAGAGCATTGACATGCCAATATGAGGCTTTGTCAGTGAAATCTGCATAGCACTGTCTCAAAGTAGTGTCATAATGAAATGTACCAAATCCAAACTCTGGTAATGTAATCAGGAATATAGTGCTAATCCATACATACACCAGTGAAGCCATTATAGGTTTGATGCTGCAATACTTGTCAAATTTGGCTCTTGGTTTTACGATGAGACAGTAACGATTTAGCGCGATCAGGAAAATAGTTTCTAGAGAAATGCTGATTCCAATGCAGAACAAGTAAAACATCATTCTACATCCGATATCACTTGGTGGCCAACCAGGTCTGAACATTGATACTATAGTAAGTGGGATAACCACAAAGTTTACTCCCAAGTCTGCAATACCGAGGTTTGCGACAAATATATAAGATGGTGTGCGAAGCCTGGGTGATATAGCTATTGCAATAACTACTAATAGGTTCCCAAATCCACCACAAAATGAAAGTAATCCAAGATATACTGCCATTGCTACGAGGGAAGCCATGTCGGTATCATCAGTTGCGTATGGCTCACTTACTGGTGAAATACTTATTGTTGATAGTGTCACATTAACATCCATATTGAATGTTAGTTGTTAGCGGTATTGTCAAATTACATCAGAAATAATGGTGCTATAAGGAGCAGTCGTATTATTCTAGTTATGATGAATAAATAATGCACCCATATTTGCTCACTATGGTTAAACATTTGTTGCATTTCTTATTCAACATCACTTACAAGTCAATTCATTGGTATACATAGGTTGCCTGATCAGTTTATCAGCCATTCCAGTGAGTCCGCCCTCCAGCATTTGCAGCAATGCATTGCGTTATATTCGCAAATTGAAATAAATTTACATTATCACTTCTCTAGATTCGTTACACAATACATAAATAAATCCAATTGACAACCCATTCAAAGAGGGCTGCTAGGCTCATGCCGTGCTGCGTTGATCCAAACAAAAACGAGCATCAATGTTATTCAGTTAATTTCATTATATGCTAATAATAAGATCAGTATGTATCACCAAGCAAAGGCATCATCAATCAAAATCAGAAACAACACGTTTAAAAACCTGATGTATAAGTGGACATCAAAACAAACAAAGCTTACGGGGGAATCTTTACACTAAAAGCTTCTAGTTTCTAGTTAAAATGGTCACGTTAAAAGCTTCTAGCTTCTAGTTAATAATGTCACACTGTCAATTAGGCAGGCTAATGAACAAAGATATTAGAATTGAACTTGGTTGGCATAAAAGCCATGCATTATACATAAATGTAAGCCAGGGTCGTCATGGCAATTAATGGTAGCGGATTCATATCCTCTTATGGTACCCAATTAATAGTGGTCAGAGGAGAAAGCAAAGTCACAAGTTCAAGCACTGAGACACGAAAATGATTTTACCCTAGATTTATATGAAGTATGGTTTTATTGGTAGGGTAAGTAGGGTTGCTATGAGACATATACATCGAGGGTTGAGAGCCAAAAGGGTATAACTCACCTGTGGGAAAATTGAGATTTTGATTTTGATATCAAAATAATCTACAAGGGTCATTCAATAAGTTCAACCTCCTCACTCATAACATCGCTAATATAAATGTCAGCCTCATGACATTTGACATTTGTCATGATTACAGCTCTGAATGATAGCTACACATTTATAGTAGATCATAATTGATATCTGTTTCATTGTTCTTATGATGCGGTCAAATCTAGAGAGAGATTTTGGACAACGGAAACGGAAAATTACCTTTAAAATAAATATTTTGTATGGTTAGATATAAGAGCACGATTTAAATACTGAAAGTGGGATACAATATTGAATGATATCTGGATATATTACAGTATTATCATGTATGTAAGATTGTGAGCAATATTAACTTGTGTAGGCTTGCAAATGGTGTAATATCAACTTGAATGTACATACATTGCTATGCCTATGGCATACTGGAATACTGCTATCAGTCAAATTTTCATTGTTACAAGTCAAGCTACAGTGATGCCTCGTATGTTCAATCTTTAACATGATAGTCACTTATGAGTATGAGTTTTCCTTATGCGCAATCTTCAGAAAAGTCAATCATGTAGTCAATAGTAGAATATTATCTCTTCGAGAGACCTGTAATCCCTCCATTTAGTCCTGTATTGAAGATCTCTTAGTTCTTATGAAAATCAAATATGACTTTTGCAGGATTCTTAGGGGAGGGTTTTTTTTAATTTTTTTTAACTTTATTATTTTTTGAATTATCAAACAAAAAGTGCCAACAAATATGATTTTTTACCAAAAAACGTGATTTTCACGATTTTGGAGGTTAAAAAACAGGTTTTTTGGCACTTTTTGGTCTGTAATTCAAAAAATAATAAAGTAAAAATTAAAAAAAAAAAATGATTCCTAGGGAATTGCATGAGGAATATAATAAAACTAGTATGACAAAATTTAACAAAATATATTTTGAGTTATCTTTTCCAAACCTAAAATGGGTCAAAAAACATGTTTTTTATAATTTTCTCCAAAATGGTCAATTTCATGATCATAGTTGGATTCATTGAACCCTTTCCTGCAAAAAAATGTATACTTTTATTAAGATTAAATGAATAATGAAGAAGTTACGGCAGTTTTACGGAGGCTATGCGAAGGTGCACAGCCCCCTTAAAGAGATCTGACATTTAGAATGGTAATGGCCTGGTTATGATTGACCAATATGTACATTTTGTCCCTTAAGGCCCTGTCACACCATAACGTATCGCCTCAACGTATGCCAACGTATGCGAAATATCGAAAAATACGTTGGTGTACGTTGGTGTACCCTGATATAAGTTAGGGGTACGTTGGAGATACGTCTTTTACGTTAAGAGCACGCTGTGATACGTTGTGACAATTTGGACCACGAAAAAATATTGAGCATGCTCAAAATTTCTCGACGTACTCAACGTGTGCTTAATACGTTCTGCATAAGTTCCCGGTAAGTTTGTGGTACGTTAAATATACGTTGACATACGCTGACATACGTTAGTGGTACGTTACTCGTACGTTACTCGTAAGTTGGTATACGTTGATGAACGTAGGCTGGGGAAACGTACAGCCAACGTAGTGATAACGAGTTGATAACGTATATGTGCCGTATGTCTAACGTATGCCTGACGTATTTCCAACGAGTTTTGACGTATTCTCACGTATTCACCTTATGCCGGGCGATCGTGTAAGGCCCTGTCACGTATCCATAGCGTATCCATAGCGTATTGAACGTATACATAGCGTATGACTAACGTATTGATAGCGTATCACTAACTTATAACATACTTATAACATACTTATGACAGCGTATGCGAGCGTATGACTAACGTATGCTTACGTATACTTAACGTAGCGCAGCGTATTCGTAGCATATGATGGGTTGATGTGTTCAGCACGACAGACCATGAAGAAGTGAGGATGAGATACTCAAGGGACCCATTTATATACTCAAACCCTCCATAAGTTCCCAAAACGCCGAATGCGCGCTAGCTGTACGGTAGCCCTGTCACACCATGGCGTATCGCCTGAACGTATAACAACGTATGCGAAATATCGAAAAATACGTTGGCGTGCGTTGGCGTACGTTGGTGTACGCTGATACAAGTTAGGGGTAAGTTTGGGATACGTCGTATACATTAGGAGCACGCTGTGATACGTTGTGAAAATTTGGAACACGTCGAGCCCGCGAAAAATTATTGAGCATGTTCAAAATTTCTCGACGTACTCAACGCGTGCTTAACTTACGTTTTGCATAAGTTCCCGAGGTTCGTGGTACGTTAGACATACGTTTACAAACGCTGACATACGTTAGAAATACGCTCACATACATAAGAGGTACGTTAATCGTCTTAAGTTATAGGTTGGACATATAGATTTACCCTTCTAGATATTTATATTGGTTTTGCGCAGCAAACCAATATACTGTGCTCCTCAGATTTCTTTCTTCCAAACGCTCCTTTAAAATGCTACTTCTCCTACAGTTTACATGTTACAATCACCATACTTGGTCAAATGATTCCTTATGACCATGTGCATATAGGGTCTCCTGCTATTAAAATTCACATGTCATATGGGGTCACTAGGGGTCATTGAACTTTACAGGCATAAAAGTTAAGACATTGTCCGATTTGGACCAAACTTTGACATCTTGTTTGGTTTGATGAGCCAAGAAAATAAGTCAATCATTTGAATTAGGTCAAAGGTCAACAAGGGGTCACTAGAGGTCAAAACGTGAATATCCTTAAAAACGCTACTTCTCCTACAGTTTACATGTTACAATCACCATACTTGGTCAAATGATTCCTTATGACCATGTGCATATAGGGTCTCCTGCGATTAAAATTCACATGTCATATGGGGTCACTAGGGGTCATTGAACTTTACAGGCATAAAAGTTAAGACATTGTCCGATTTGGACGAAACTTTGACATCTTGTTTGATTTGATGAGCCAAGAAAATAAGTCAATCATTTGAATTAGGTCAAAGGTCAACAAGGGTCACTAGAGGTCAAAATGTGAATATCCTTAAAAACGCTACTCCTCCTACAGTTTACATGTTACAATCGCCACAATTAGTCAAATGATTCCTTATGACCATGTGCATATAGGGTCTCCTGCTATTAAAATTCACATGTCATATGGGGTCACTAGGGGTCATTGAACTTTACAGGCATAAAAGTTAAGACATTGTCCGATTTGGACCAAACTTTGACATCTTGTTTGGTTTGATGAGCCAAGAAAATAAGTCAATCATATTGACCAGGTCAAAGGTCAAGAAGGGGTCACTAGGGGTCAAAATGTAAATGTTTACTACATTAGGACCCCTAGTGACCTTTTCTTGACCTTTGACCCCAAAAAAATGATTGACTTTTTTTCTTGTCTCATCAATGCCTACAAAATGAGCCATCACCGGTCAAAATCGGAGCAAGTCTTACATTTTACCCTGTGTGTCTTTATATTGGTTTTGCGCAGCAAACCAATATACTGTTATCCTCATTTTCTTTCTTCTTCCAACGCATGCTACTGCTCCTACAGTTTACATGTCACAATCGCCACAATTGGTCAAATGGTTCCTTATGACCATGTGCATATAGGGTCTCCTGCGATTAAAATTCACATGTCATATGGGGTCACTAGGGGTCATTGAACTTTACAGGCATAAAAGTTAAGACATTGTCCGATTTGGACCAAACTTTGACATCTTGTTTGGTTTGATGAGCCAAGAAAATAAGTCAATCATTTGAATTAGGTCAAAGGTCAACAAGGGGTCACTAGAGGTCAAAATGTGAATATCCTTAAAAACGCTACTCCTCCTACAGTTTACATGTTACAATCGCCACAATTAGTCAAATGATTCCTTATGACCATGTGCATATAGGGTCTCCTGCTATTAAAATTCACATGTCATATGGGGTCACTAGGGGTCATTGAACTTTACAGGCATAAAAGTTAAGACATTGTCCGATTTGGACCAAACTTTGACATCTTGTTTGGTTTGATGAGCCAAGAAAATAAGTCAATCATTTGAATTAGGTCAAAGGTCAACAAGGGGTCACTAGAGGTCAAAATGTGAATATCCTTAAAAACGCTACTCCTCCTACAGTTTACATGTTACAATCGCCACAATTAGTCAAATGATTCCTTATGACCATGTGCATATAGGGTCTCCTGCTATTAAAATTCACATGTCATATGGGGTCACTAGGGGTCATTGAACTTTACAGGCATAAAAGTTAAGACATTGTCCGATTTGGACCAAACTTTGACATCTTGTTTGGTTTGATGAGCCAAGAAAATAAGTCAAACATTTGAATTAGGTCAAAGGTCAACAAGGGGTCACTAGAGGTCAAAATGTGAATATCCTTAAAAACGCTACTCCTCCTACAGTTTACATGTTACAATCGCCACAATTAGTCAAATGATTCCTTATGACCATGTGCATATAGGGTCTCCTGCTATTAAAATTCACATGTCATATGGGGTCACTAGGGGTCATTGAACTTTACAGGCATAAAAGTTAAGACATTGTCCGATTTGGACTAAACTTTGACATCGTGTTTGGTTTGATGAGCCAAGAAAATAAGTCAATCATAATAACCAGGTCAAAGGTCAAAAAAGGGTCACTAGGGATCGAAATGTAAATTTTTACTACATTAGGACCCCTAGTGACCTTTTCTTGACCTTTGACCCCCAAAAAATGATTGACTTTTTTTCTTGTCTCATCAATGCCTACAAAATGAGCCATCACCGGTCAAAATCGGAGCAAGTCTTAAATTTTACCCTGTGTGTCTTTATTATATTGGTTTTGCGCAGCAAACCAATATACTGTTATCCTCATTTTCTTTCTTTCTTTCTTCTTATATTAGTCGAGAAACGACTAATATACTGTATTCTAGCTGTTTCTTCTTTCTTTCTTTCTTTCTCCTGTCATTAGGCCTATAGCTCCGTAACCATTGAGCCGATTTTGACCATATTTGGTCATAAGTACCCTTATGTGCACCACTACTCAAGTTGTAAAGCATAAGGGGTCAAAGGTCATACAAGGGTAACTACGGGTCAAAACGTGATTTTCACTTAAAACGCATTTGCAATTTATTGAAATGACCTAGGATCTTGAAAATTGGCCAACATATTCCTTTTGACCGTACGCATATATAATAGTTCGGTTTTTTAAATCGAAAAATGTTTGGGGTTACTAGGGGTCAAAATGTAAATTTTACTCCATTCACTCAAACCCTACTTGTCCGAGGGAAAATGACTGATGATACTCAGAATTAGTCAAAAGATTCCTTCGATCCATGTACATATAGGGTGCTTCTCCACTAAAAGTGGAATGTCAAATGGGGTCACTAGGGGTCATTGAACTTTACAGGGGGAAAATATAAGGCATCCTCCGATTTTGACCGGATTTCTTTTATTATGTGGGCATTGATGAGACAAGAACAAAAGTCAATGATACCGTTAAGGTCAAAGGTCAAAAAAAGGTCCCTAGGGGTCAAAATGTACATTTTCACTCCGCGCACTCAAAATACTACTTGTCCGAGACGAAATGACCGATGATTGTCAGAATTTGTCAAAAGATTCCTCTTATACATGTTCATATAGGGTGCTTCTCCATTAAAAGTGACATGTCAAACGGGGTCACTAGGGGTCATTGAACTATACAGGTGTAAAACTGAAGACATGCTCTGATTTTGACCGGACTACTTTTTTCTTGTGCGCATTGATAAGCCAAGAAAAAAAGACAATTAAAAGTTTGGGGTCAAAGGTCAAGAAAAGGTCATTAGGGTTCAAAATGTATTTTTTTAACTACTTCAGGGCTGAAATTTATAAAAACAATTATCAAATATAGTACAACTTAAGGTTATTGCCCTTTGACAACATATAGCAAGGACAAAGGTCAAAGCCCTCGACTAATATCCGTGATCTAAGATCACAATTATCTCTAGTTTCTTCTTTCTTTCTTCCAACGCATGCTACTTCTCCTACAGTTTACATGTCACAATCGCCACAATTGGTCAAATGGTTCCTTATGACCATGTGCATATAGGGTCTCCTGCGATTAAAATTCACATGTCATATGGGGTCACTAGGGGTCATTGAACTTTACAGGCATAAAAGTTAAGACATTGTCCGATTTGGACCAAACTTTGACATCTTGTTTGATTTGATGAACCAAGAAAATAAGTCAATCATTTGAATTAGGTCAAAGGTCAACAAGGGGTCACTAGAGGTCAAAACGTGAATATCCTTAAAAACGCTACTTCTCCCACAGTTTACATGTCACAATCGCCACAATTGGTCAAATGGTTCCTTATGACCATGTGCATATAGGGTCTCCTGCGATTAAAATTCACATGTCATATGGGGTCACTAGGGGTCATTGAACTTTACAAGCATAAAAGTTAAGACATTGTCCGATTTGGACCAAACTTTGACATCTTGTTTGATTTGATGAGCCAAGAAAATAAGTCAATCATTTGAATTAGGTCAAAGGTCAACAAGGGGTCACTAGAGGTCAAAACGTGAATATCCTTAAAAACGCTACTTCTCCTACAGTTTACATGTCACAATCGCCACAATTGGTCAAATGGTTCCTTATGACCATGTGCATATAGGGTCTCCTGCGATTAAAATTCACATGTCATATGGGGTCACTAGGGGTCATTGAACTTTACAGGCATAAAAGTTAAGACATTGTCCGATTTGGACCAAACTTTGACATCTTGTTTGGTTTGATGAGCCAAGAAAATAAGTCAATCATTTGAATTAGGTCAAAGGTCAACAAGGGGTCACTAGAGGTCAAAATGTGAATATCCTTAAAAACGCTACTCCTCCTACAGTTTACATGTTACAATCGCCACAATTAGTCAAATGATTCCTTATGACCATGTGCATATAGGGTCTCCTGCTATTAAAATTCACATGTCATATGGGGTCACTAGGGGTCATTGAACTTTAGAGGCATAAAAGTTAAGACATTGTCCGATTTGGACTAAACTTTGACATCTTGTTTGGTTTGATGAGCCAAGAAAATAAGTCAATCATTTGAATTAGGTCAAAGGTCAACAAGGGGTCACTAGAGGTCAAAATGTGAATATCCTTAAAAACGCTACTCCTCCTACAGTTTACATGTTACAATCGCCACAATTAGTCAAATGATTCCTTATGACCATGTGCATATAGGGTCTCCTGCTATTAAAATTCACATGTCATATGGGGTCACTAGGGGTCATTGAACTTTACAGGCATAAAAGTTAAGGTGGCTCTATTGGCCGAGTCAAAACTTTAGATTTCCTTGATAATCTAATATGTTGTAGCCCTTGGTCTGACAATTCCGGAACTGAAAATTTTATTTCAATCGGACATTCGGTTGCCGAGATATGGTAGGTCAAAGGGGCATAATACCAACATCTTTGGCAACAACTTTCTTTTTATTTTCTTTGTTTTTCCCAATTCCAGTTGCCATGAAATGTCTTAATTATGGCTAATTATGTATGCATGAAATATGCAAAGTAAAGTTTGTGGACTAATGAGAAGACCCATGATGCTGTGACTTGGTTCATAGGTAGTACTCTTGAAGAGCTAAAAACGTATGTTGGCTTTTGTCTAATTTCCATTTGAATAATTAATTAGGCCCACTAATTAAAATGTTTAAACATTTTTTAATTAGGCCCTAATTAATTATGCAAATGGAAATTAGACAAAAGCTAACGTACGTTTTTAGCTCTCCAAGAGTACTACCCATAAACCAAGTCACAGCATCATAGTTCATCTCATTAGTCCACAAACTTTACTTTGCATATTTCATGCATACATAATTAGCCATAATTAGGACATTACATGGCAACTGGAATTGGAAAAAATGAAGAAAATAAAAAGAAAGTTGTTGCCAAAGATGTTGGTATTATGCCCCTTTGACCTAACGTATCTCAGCAACCGAATGTCCGATTGAAATAAAATTTTCAGTTCCGGAATTGTCAGACCAAGGGCTACAAGATGTTAGATTATAAAGGAAATCTAAAGTTTTGACTCGGCCAATAGAGCCACCTTAAGACATTGTCCGATTTGGACCAAACTTTGACATCTTGTTTGATTTGATGAGCCAAGAAAATAAGTCAATCATTTGAATTAGGTCAAAGGTCAACAAGGGGTCACTAGAGGTCAAAACGTGAATATCCTTAAAAACGCTACTTCTCCTACAGTTTACATGTCACAATCGCCACAATTGGTCAAATGGTTCCTTATGACCATGTGCATATAGGGTCTCCTGCGATTAAAATTCACATGTCATATGGGGTCACTAGGGGTCATTGAACTTTACAGGCATAAAAGTTAAGACATTGTCCGATTTGGACCAAACTTTGACATCTTGTTTGATTTGATGAGCCAAGAAAATAAGTCAATCATTTGAATTAGGTCAAAGGTCAACAAGGGGTCACTAGAGGTCAAAACGTGAATATCCTTAAAAACGCTACTTCTCCCACAGTTTACATGTCACAATCGCCACAATTGGTCAAATGGTTCCTTATGACCATGTGCATATAGGGTCTCCTGCGATTAAAATTCACATGTCATATGGGGTCACTAGGGGTCATTGAACTTTACAAGCATAAAAGTTAAGACATTGTCCGATTTGGACCAAACTTTGACATCTTGTTTGATTTGATGAGCCAAGAAAATAAGTCAATCATTTGAATTAGGTCAAAGGTCAACAAGGGGTCACTAGAGGTCAAAACGTGAATATCCTTAAAAACGCTACTTCTCCTACAGTTTACATGTCACAATCGCCACAATTGGTCAAATGGTTCCTTATGACCATGTGCATATAGGGTCTCCTGCGATTAAAATTCACATGTCATATGGGGTCACTAGGGGTCATTGAACTTTACAGGCATAAAAGTTAAGACATTGTCCGATTTGGACCAAACTTTGACATCTTGTTTGGTTTGATGAGCCAAGAAAATAAGTCAATCATTTGAATTAGGTCAAAGGTCAACAAGGGGTCACTAGAGGTCAAAATGTGAATATCCTTAAAAACGCTACTCCTCCTACAGTTTACATGTTACAATCGCCACAATTAGTCAAATGATTCCTTATGACCATGTGCATATAGGGTCTCCTGCTATTAAAATTCACATGTCATATGGGGTCACTAGGGGTCATTGAACTTTAGAGGCATAAAAGTTAAGACATTGTCCGATTTGGACTAAACTTTGACATCTTGTTTGGTTTGATGAGCCAAGAAAATAAGTCAATCATTTGAATTAGGTCAAAGGTCAACAAGGGGTCACTAGAGGTCAAAATGTGAATATCCTTAAAAACGCTACTCCTCCTACAGTTTACATGTTACAATCGCCACAATTAGTCAAATGATTCCTTATGACCATGTGCATATAGGGTCTCCTGCTATTAAAATTCACATGTCATATGGGGTCACTAGGGGTCATTGAACTTTACAGGCATAAAAGTTAAGACATTGTCCGATTTGGACCAAACTTTGACATCTTGTTTGGTTTGATGAGCCAAGAAAATAAGTCAATCATTTGAATTAGGTCAAAGGTCAACAAGGGGTCACTAGAGGTCAAAATGTGAATATCCTTAAAAACGCTACTCCTCCTACAGTTTACATGTTACAATCGCCACAATTAGTCAAATGATTCCTTATGTCATTCACATGTCATATGGGGTCACTAGGGGTCATTGAACTTTACAGGCGTAAAAGTTAAGACATTGTCCGATTTGGACCGGACTTGTTTTATCTTGTTTGATTTGATGAGCCAAGAAAATATGTCCATCAGTACAATTAGGTCAAAGGTCAACAAGGGGTCACTAGAGGTCAAAATGTGAATATTCAGTTATTTCACGTAAACAGCTATTAAAATTAACATGTCATATGGGGTCACAAGGGGTCAATGACCGCTTGTCAGATTTTCAATGTACATCTGGTGACTAACTAACAATCACTATATCCACGGACAGTCTGACGATTATGAACAACAACTGCAACTACCGTATACAGTCTCGTGGCTAATAAACACTCATTACACCTATCTACAGTGTAGAGGTTAATAAATAAATAGTCAGGAACAACTGGATTTATTTTAAAATTGTATACAATAACACGTTTGTAATCTAAGTCTTTTTATGTTCTATGATTGGTCACGCATTGTATTTTATGTAAGTTATTAACAAGTTTAATTGAAAATAAAACAATTTCTTAATTAAAAAATGCTTCTAGGGTCACTAAGGGTCATTGACCTATTGTAATTAATTAACAAAACCAATATTCGTGCTTCTCGAAGCACAAGTCCTGTCTAGTTTAATAGTTATCATCTAGGCTGCGTTTATTTGAACTGGCAACACTTGTCCCGCCGTGTACGAAACTCAATTTCTGCAACGGCATAAGTCACGTGTTCGTTGTACGCCGAGGATACGCTGAGGATACGTCGAACACGGCAGACATACGCTACGAATACGTTGGTCATACTCTCGCAGATCGCATACGCTGTGATACGCTGTCATAAGTTTGTTATAAGTTAGTGATACGCTATCAATACGTTAGTCATACGCTATGTATGCGTTTAGTACGCTATGGATACGTCCATTCCATCACCGATGTTGACGCAATTCGTTGGGAAGTTGGACGTTCTTGGACGTTCTCGGACTCTGACAATTTTCGAGCTATCTTTTGAATATGTCGGCATACGCTCTGGCCACGTTCAGGCCATACGCTATGGTGTGACAGGGCCTTTAGAATAAGCCAAATGAACTGCACTTGGGCGATATTTTGCTGCTAAATGGAAGTTTGGTTTTCACTGCATCTTCAGAAAAGTACAACCATTACTCAGATCAATTTACAATGAATTAGTAGCTGAGGTTCCAAGCTACAATTGTGTAATGTTTCATAAGACTGGCTTATACAGGGTGTCCCAAAAGTCTATGCACGTTTTTGAAGAGTCATATCTCATAAAATATAAATCATATGGTATAAATTTAACCATATTTTGGTAGACGAGATTTGGGAAATTAATTTGATACCAAACACAACCCTATTGGTGAACCCACAACATTTTAAAAGTGGTTGAAAGTTTTTGGCCGTGTGCCAGACCCACCCACACCAAGCACACGATGTTGCTAAAATCAGGTGCGCATAAATTAACGGTAAGAAAGCAACGTTGCGCATTAGTTAACAAATTACAGTTCATTGCAACATTAATGTTATTACCAAACTCGGTCACTCGCAACATAAATGGGCGTAGTAGACAACAGTGCACAGCAAAAGTCTTCATTCAAGATGGTTTACAGCATAGATAAGCGAATACAAATTGTATGGTTCTACGCTGAAACAAATTCAGTTCAACTTACACAACAAAAGTTCAGTAAACATTTCAAAGTGAAACGCGCACCAGGGAGAATATCCATTCTGAAGTTGGTGGATACATATTTTGAACTGTGCATGATTTGTCTCGATGTGATAGAAAAAAGAGTGGTAGAACAACAAGTCACATTGATGTCATAAGACATGCAGTAGCCAAAAGTCCAAAGAGATCTATTCGCCGACTTTCCGCAGAAAACAAGATTAAAAGATCAACTGTTCACAAAATTTTGCGTCGTAAGGACTTGAAGAAGTTTCCATACAAGATTCAGACCAAACAAAACATTAAAGCAGCGGACAGAAAAGCAAGAGTGGTTTGTGTGATATAGTTTGTTATTATGATAGGATCACTGTAATGTAAAATTTTTAATATTACAATTGACGGATCACTTTCCGTGTAGCCAACTCTATACCCGTCTTTTTGTTAATCTCAATAAGGTATGGATTTAACTTTATTCCTCCGAAGTATAAAATTACATTTTTGCAGTAATACATATTTTACTTCTAGGGTAGCATTACAAACAGATATTACTCCAATGTTTGGTATCAAAATTATTTCCCACATCTCCTCTTTCTAAATATGTATTAATATTTTCAATACGACTTATATTTTGTGAAATACAAAGCTTCAAAGTCGTGCATAGACTTTTGGGACACCCTGTATAATAACAAAGTTATGAGGTAGAAGGTAGAACTTATTGAATCACCCTTGTATCAAACCAAATTTGAATTCCTTTCAAGCCAAACAGAACCTGTAAAAATCCACCTAAAGGCGCTGTAGCGGCCGCAATGGTTGATTGCACTTGAATACCTCTTGCTCAATGCACACAACGAGATAAGCGGGCGATAGTCTGTAAATAAGTTTCCCAGTGTTTGTGCTGCGTCTGTGTATCCAGGCATGCAAGGCCATTAAAGTGTGTCAACAATCACATCACACAAAAGACTCAGAGAAGACTACACATTTGATCAACGCTGCTGAAATGCTTGAATGTAATATACAATTTCATTGGTTGATGATAGTTTTCATGGAAATGCGGAATGTTAACTGTGTGTAATAAAATAAATTTAATATAAGTAGATAGCCGACATAATTTTAAAGATTCACTTTTTGCCACTAAGCAAGCAGTGTGTCTAGTAATGAACTGTCGTAATTTATAGGCCACAGATACGAGCTGAACGCAGGTGTTTGCAAACAAGTCAGATTTTTTCTTCAAATTGTCGAATGTTAGTAATTAATAGTATATTTCTATAAAATAAATACTTCTGAAAGAACACAAACTCAGTGAAACTGTATCGGTGATGCTAAGGAATACTGCGAGCAGTTAGTTTGCAGATGCGATAGATGTTAAAAATAAGCTGATTCTCAATTCTCTCTCATAGAACTGTAACTGTAATATATCTCATTGTGGCTTTATAGTATTATAAAAATATTATTTGAATATGAAAATATCTCATTTTCACCAAAAGTGAGTAAAAGTCTTCTGGTGCTCAACCTTTGACATTTATATTCATGCAATATTTTCAAAAAATTGTACTAGTAAAAATAATCTAATCCACATTATAGTGATGTCATATATCATGGTTGCAGTTTCATGCTTTGATTCCTCACTTGTGCGCAACCCATTGAGTTTTTCGCGGTGATCATTTTGAATGAGGTTCTCAATTAGTCTATACTGACTGGGTGGCTGAGCTACGGTTGATTTGTAACAGTAAATATAATAGTAGATTAATATATTAATCTACTAATATTAAGTAGATTAATATATCAATATAATAGTAGATTAATATAAAGAGGCTGTGTATAAGTAGAAGTCAGTAGCATAATTAGAGCATGCATCAAAAAACATTGTGAGCCATTAACATTTTATGTGCCTTTGGCACTTATAGTTTGAATGAAGCAAGTCAAAGTCAAATTAATAAGTACTTTTGGTTGCAGCCATTCATTTAGCCAATCACAAGTACTTTTGGTTGAAGCCATTTATTTAGCCAATCACAAAGTATTTATTGGCATAATTTCATAAAAAACATAGCTCATGCTTTGATTGAGTTAGTATTGAGAAGCACCTTTCACATGTCAGTGAGTTATTAGATGTTTGGATTACATATTTACATGCTATGCTGATAATAATTAATGCTTTGATGAAGTCGCCTACCTTGTTGCATGGCAGAATGGTTCATTTTAACTTGACATTTTATCTTAAAATCTGATATAACTCCAGGAAAATTGAATAAAACAAAACCTCTTCAATGGCCGTCTCATTTCAACAATTGAAACATTTACTTTCACCAAGATAACATGCATTTGCTTAATCCAAAACACAAATACTATATCATCTTAGTGCATTCTCTTCAGATGATAGCACATTGCCCAATACTCTGCATAAAATATTTCAGTCAATAACTAGCACTTTTCGTCACTTCTCCATCATATTGGTTGTACAAACAAAGCACTGTACATCACTATGCGCTGTATCTATAATGGATTACAGTGGCAGTTTTTCTAATTTGACACTTGCTAACATGTTGCTATCTTCAGTAGATAATTATAATATAGACATTTGCTAATGATTTGCTATCTTTAGTAGATAGCATGCAAACATAGTTTCTCTGATATCATCAGTAGAAAGTATAAATAATGTATCAGAGTTCTACCATCATTTCACAATACAGATTGTTCTGTACTATCTTTAAAAATTGAGGACCCTAGATCTAAAAGGGATTAAGTCACATTGAGAAAAATGGCAAAAACTGGGTTTCATTATGTCCATGTGTGGACTTGACCCACTCGGGTTGTACCTCCCATGGACTCTTACATAGCTTTACCACATGACTTAACTGCAACATTTGAACAGAGGGTGCAGATATCCTCCTTGTAGCAGAAACTGATACTAACTACAATTTCACAAGATTGTGACTTAACCCCCTTTTAGATCTAGGGTCCTCAATTGTATGCAATAGGTTGCATCTTATAAAAGGTTGGTAGGGTTGGCAGGCCAGTAAATAACATTCATACTTAATTCATTGTCTCTTTGATAGATATCATCTACTATTATTCCATTTACTCAAAATACTCTAATGCTGCTTCTATTTGTCTGGTTCTACACATTTCATTCATCCACACATATATTGAAAATGTAACCATTAACAATCTTCACTTCATTAAAGAAAATACATTCAAATACAGTTTAATTCATGTCTTCTCATATCACCACTCACAATCAAACCATTTGGCATGAATACATCTTTACACATCCGTGAATCTTCAAACCTTTCAGCACACATTTCATTCATGGCTGCAGTGAGTGAATCATCCAAAACAATGCAAACAAAGCAGTTCTCGAACGGCGCATCACACCTGTTCATCAAAACAAGTAAGGTAAGGTGTTTCATGGTGTTTCATAGTGATTCATAGTTTCAAATGTTGTAGTTTCTGAATTATAGCCATTCGAAGTTCGGATGGTACCATGATGACCACTGAATCACTGATAAAATTAATAATTGTTAGATAAGAATCCAGGGTATTGCTAGTCTACTCGTATGCCTTGTATAATTTCACTGTCACACAATCGAATAACACCCCTGTACTTCCCATCCGAGAACCGACCAAATACAATTTTTCCCGGGGTGAGATCAGAGGATGGGGAGCGGTCCATGGGGAGTGAGCCCTCTATCGGTACAAGGAAAAAGGTATACTAAAGCAGACTAGGGTATTGCAAGCCATTAAAGCATTAATCAAACAAATCACTGTAATAACAAACGGGGTCTAGCATTAATATCACCATGCTAATTTGATCCCTGGACAAGTGCATTGCGTTAAATTTAAGTGCAGGTCTTTTGAATTTCATATGTATGCAAATGAATCACTAAGTATGCATATTTTTTGCCCTAAATTTAATCAGCTGACAAGAGGCCCGCTATTCTACTTTCCTGACAGTTTTTAGCTGTGAACCTTATGGTTTTGCTTCATACAGGGTTGTAGCTACGGAAGTGGTGCCCAGCGTCTGGCACTCTTAAAAAATAAGGGTAAAAAATCTGGCACTAAAAAATTTTAAAAATAAAAAAATCTTTTTTTTACAGTTTGTGGAAAAAATCATTAAACTGCCTCATAAAACAAGAAATTATGTGTGGCAGGAACCCTCAAAGTGCATTTATAACCTCTTAAAAAACATTAAGAAGGCCTCTAGACCCCATTCCATGATCCACAGCACTTCATTCGCTAGACTTACTCCGTTCGCCATCAGTAAAATTGTCCGGCACTCAATCTGGTCTAGCTACAACCCTGTTTTGCTTATAACGTGTAACCAAGGTTTCCGCAGGTTTTCGCAAAAAATATGCAAATGGGGCCCTCATCCCTCGCATATTTTGGGCCCAAATCGACATCAGATCATGAACAGTAACGTCCTCTTTATTTTGCACTAATGCACACATTCATAACTGTTACCATTCTTAACAGGCGGCTTTCACAAACATTTCACGGCATACGGCATACGCCGGACAGACAGAAATAGTGAGTACATGGTCTCATCTTGATTATATCAGGCGAGACAAAAAAGGAAAGAAATAACTTATAAAAGTGTAAAGTTTCACATTTTAATTTGGTAAAACACATCAATAGTCTTTCATTGACCAGACTTCCTAAAATCTAAGTAGAATTTTCTGGAGCTTTCTTTTAGAAAATCTAATAAAAGAATAAATTCAATGCAAGTCAAATAAATTTCATTTAATGAATCAAACTGCCTATGATGATGTATTGCTGCAACAATACAATCTAGTCACCTTTTTGCATTTTTAAAGTACTAAATCAGTGTCCGATTTAGAGGGGTTTTAGATGCACAAATGCAGTAACTTTGGCTCTGTGCATGTAAACATTTGCCTGTGTGCATGTAAGATTGTGATATTCAGCCATTTTTAAGGGGGAGCAAAAATATGTTTTTTCAAGGAAATATTGCTGTTGTGCAGGTAACTTTTATTTTCTAAATCGGACACTGTACTAAATCTAAATGAGTTAAGAGTAAAGTCATTGAATGGATGAATACAGCCCTAAAAAATAAAGAAGCTGAGGTCACACTGCTGCAAATATCACTTACTGCATATGTGCAATGTCTGAAAACATTCGTTTTCAGAAAAGAGGAAAGTTCATCATAATAGTTCTTTTAATACAGGAATTTGGGAATGCGAGGCTAATCAACACCACTTGCTAATGCTTACATTCAAATATTATTATCAAACTCATGTTCGTTTTTATATTCCCATTCAAGATCATTGAGCGATTTTAAATGATTAATTCTTATGCAGTGGCATGGAAATTACTTGATTGAGTCATTTTAATTGGATCCAGCAAGATTTCTGCCATAGAGTGTGAGGCTGTATTTATTAATGGATGGCAATTACGTCATCTGTAACCTGGTTGCACAAAAAGAGATGATCTATTTTTGTATTAAAATATTATGATTACTCACCCCCAGTCACTTTCTCTTTTAACTGTTACTATCAGATGGGCAAAAATGCATTAGAAAGTGAATAAAAGATGGAAATAAATTTTCAAATTTCTCTAATTCTACTCCCCCATTTTCGAATGAGGATAATATATATATTTGATATACTCAAAGTGTTATACTAAATACACTTTGTTTTTAAATTTTGCAAGAATAACTTGTATAACATATAACTCAATCCATTGCCTCAATATCCAAACACAAATGCGAAGGTCGTGCATATATATAAATTTATATATCAAATTAACAATTCAAATTTCCTGTCAATTTTATACAACACATCTATGGCTGGATCCATTACAGCTTTAATTTTATTTGCAATTATTTTCACATTCAATCTAATTGTATTGTACAGATCTATTGTAATGGTTCAGAAAGTGTTTTGCCTAAAAGCTACATGTATCTTTAATTAAATTATGACAATATCCTTTTTCTTTTATTCCTTATTTACTACATATTGTGTACGAAAATCAAAAGAAGCAAGCCATATCAAATTGAAAACAAAAATAGCATCCATTTCTTTTGACTGTTAAAATCTCAAAAGTTGCCAGCTAGTAAAGCAGTACTCATTTACTTGACATTTCTAACATTTCCATTTCAATGTGAGTTTCTTTAGTTCTGTGTTTGTGTCATATCAATAGATATTAATATTTTGAATTATTGGTACGAATGAAAGATATAAAGAGAACCATTCTGTCATACAGTCCAATTTGCTCATACATCATCAGTTCCCATGAGCTATACTATTTAGCCAAATAAAACAGCTTTCTCCTATTGAGAAACCTTATTTGATTTATAGAAGGTCTAAAAATGGAATAGGATAATCAGAACTTTATTGCAACAGTAAAATTGCTACCAACCAAACTCTTTGCATGGACTTGAATGTTATATGGTTATTGTGATACATACAAGCATTTCAAATCAAATGTTCATATACAAAGTTCTGTTCATAGAACAGAAATGTTCAGGTAATTTACATCATATGGCTGGGATTGTTACCCCAAACTACAGTACGAATGGCACATGCTACCAGCCTCACTCATTCCCTAGTGTAACAATGGTGGCATTAGTCATTTTGATTGGA
The DNA here is from genome assembly GCA_035610835.1 of Ophiura sarsii. Lineage (NCBI taxonomy): Eukaryota > Metazoa > Echinodermata > Ophiuroidea > Amphilepidida > Ophiuridae > Ophiura > Ophiura sarsii. The sequence goes on from CM069442.1 coordinate 39,279,328, forward strand.
ATCTTTCCACAGGACAGGATCTTCTTGTATGCATTGCGAAAGTTCTTATTAAGCCATGCATACAGATATGGATTAAATGATGAATTGGTGTAAACCAGTAAAACGGCTAATCGTTGAATTGCCACAGGGACAGTGAAGTGTCTTTTGAAGAAATGTACAAGAAGCAGTGGACTCCAGCACACTACAAGGATAAGAAATATCAATGCCGTAATCTGTGTTAATCTGATCTCATCTTTGCTGATTCTAAAGGTTTTCCTTTTCACCATGGGTCTTGGTTGATGTTGTCCGTTCCCCTCTGGCCCGGTTGTATTAGCATTTTGATGTGGCTGTGCTGCATGAACTTTTAGTTTACTAGCTCGAACTGTACGAAATGTGAAGAAATAAAGTACTGGAATAGTTGAAAAGAATGCTACAAATCCAAAAATGATGAGACCATTCATATGCCACCATGCACCCAAGTCCGAGTTATCAACATAACAGATACGTAGGCGTGGATCATAGTGAAAGGCTCCAAAACCTAATTCTGGAAGGATGGACAGTCCTATTGCCATCATCCAGAGGCTACATAGAGTTGCTATTATTTGCTTTATGCCAAAATATTTGGCAAATGTTGCATGTGGCTTGCTGATGAGACAGTAACGATTTAGCGCCACCATTGTAAGCGTCTGTAATGACACGCTTATTGTGATAGTGTACAAGTAAAAGATGGTGCGGCATGCAATGGGATTAGGTGGCCAGCCATAGTTGAATAGCGATACTAGTCCTAACGGAATGACAATCAGATTCACACCTAAATCAGCAATACTCAAGTTAATGGTGAACGCATAGGAGCTATTCTTGAGTCGCGGTGATATTATGATGGCAAGAATAACTAAGACATTACCGAATCCACCAATGATCATGAGAAATACCATGTAAACAGCTGAGGCAACTATGCCTGTGTAGTTAGGTACATAGACTGTATCCAAATCAGTACTGTTTATAGACTCGTTCATTGTTACAGCCATGTGGTCTGGGAACCGATGATATCATGTGAATAGATCAGAGAGTCTGTGATGTAAGCGTAATATTATATAATGCAATGCTCTGGATCCTCTTCATGGTCAGTCATCTGATTAAGCTTTTTCCCTTTGCCAGGAATTATAGCTTGTTGAGGCGCATATCACATTCTGCACATGCTACACTTGTTTCTCAGCATGCTTCCCTTGCGTGAGTTTGTGACGTCATATCAATCTCAGAAATATTGATACTAAACAAGGATTTTACCCAATCTTTTCCACTTGAGAAGTATATTGTTCGATTCACATATTATCTACTATCAACAGATTACAAGAGATCAGTGTAATGTTAGAACACCAGGTTGTACCAAAAAGTCTGTATACAATTCTCCGTAATTATATATCCTGTAACTGAATGCTCCTTCTGGTTGATTCTCTTGGAGTGTACTCACTTCACAGCTCTCTGTAAATTGACTCATATCAAAGTTAATCAATGAAACTGCCTTTGTTCTTTCACATTTCTGTCAGTAGCATCACTTGACAGAAATCCAGCCTGGTCTTGAGTAAAACTGTCCGATGAAGGTTATGGACTGCTAACCTATTGAAAATTGATGAGTTTTCAATCAACATATCGTCTACAATTTAATCTCATTAAAGAGTATTTGGTATAAATGTGCCTGCAACACATTTGATGAAGTCTATAGAAACTCACAAGCTATTTTGTGTACAATTCAATAAGAAGTCTAGTCAATCTTATGTCCATCTGACATGATGAAAAAAAATCCACAACTAACTGTAGCCAGCATGTCTATGACACTACTCACCAAGAAAGATGCCTCACTATAACCATAGTTTGGGTCTGTCTGGAAATCATTGGAGCCGTCATAGCAGCAGACAAACGTATCAACATTACCATAGAAATCTAAATGCATTAGTTGATTACAATAAGAAACAAACTTCCATCAAGCAAGTAATAACGCCGCTATAACGCCGCTATATAAATATCCAAATTGAAAGCATGCAGTATTGCAGTTGACCTAGAGGGAGGAGAGACAATCTAAATAATGAAGTATCCTGTGTGTCGTTGTCAATTTGTGACTTGGCATAACGTCTCTTGGAGTTAACGAACCTGCTATGCTCATAAAACTTCTCATCAAATATTGTCAATTCACAACATTTAGGTATCATCCTCCGGCATTGGTAAAACCATGTTTATTGCCGTGGTGTGATGTTGAATGTTTTTAAATTTGATTTTCTTAGCTTGCTTGCTGAATCTCAAATTAGTAACACCTTCTTTAAAGGTTATTTCCCCTAATATTTCCATATACCTATGATTGATCATCATCCACAAATAGTATACAAATGCCTACAGTCATGTACACCACTAAGGTTGAGAAATCATACACCTGCTATCCACACAATTTCAGTCTCAATTAATACAGTAATTACATCAACAATTTATACAGACAGTAATTGAAGATATAATTGATTTGATTTGACTGATGACACAAGACTTGATGAGCCCAGCAGTCTAATCTTAAAAAAACAATAATTGCCTTGAACCTGAAAGTGAATGTAGTGTTGCTAAAACATTGGTCAAAAATAGTCCAATTGTATGTGACAAAGTGCCCAGTTGCATCAATCATTGCTTAGAATGGGAACCGATTGTCAATGGTTCATTATAAAACATAGCCCAATCAGTCTATACTTTCTTAAAGGTGTATGTTCTGATCACCCTTCTTTTGACTATGATTTTTTTTTTCACATCAAGATATTTTGATTTCAAAAGAATCCCCATATTTTTCTCATTATGTTTGTAAAATCGTAGAGGCCAGAATTGTTCCATTTAGAATTTATATGCTAAATTGTGGTGAATTACTGCCAAAGGGGGTTAACCACCTGCCAGTTTGTATAGATGATATGACCTGTGATGTAATGCTTGGCGGTATGCGTGCGCACCTACAGGGAATGTGCTTTGTAAATTAAATTCACACTTGATTGATCATTACTTACATTGTAGAATAGTGTAGTAGTCATGGTCTGCATCCCTAGCACAATGAGAGACTAGGTACTAAATATGGTTGTCCGGCTGTATGCGTACGCACCATAAGGGCAGGTGCTTTTAAAATTGGTGCTCAGTGATGAGTATTTTGCTAAATTGTGGTGAATTACTGCCAAAGGGGGTTAACCACCTGCCAGTTTGTATAGATGATGTGACCTGTGATGTAATCCTCGGCGGTATGCGTGCGCACCTACAGGGAATTTGCTTTGCAAATTAAATTCACCATTGAATGATCATTAGTCAAACAACAAAAAAGAGTTGACTTGCCCTTTCCGACCGACCTGAATTTTCGGAAATCTAGGGTCGCTTTTTTTTTTTTTTTTTTCCCCAAAAAATAAATATTGATTTTTTTTTTTTTAAATTGAAAGAAGCACATAACAATAAAGAAAGATGAAAACATGTTTTGAGTAGTATCTGCTTGTTTAAAAATCAAAAAAAAAAATCAAAAATCAAAACAAAAAAAAAATTCAAAAAAAATTCTTTAAAACGTGTTTTTGTGCAGTACATTTTCAAAAATGTTCAAAAAACAAACAAAAATCAGACCGTCCGACCCTGACTTTGACCCTGAAAGGGCAAGTCAACTTTTTGTTTTTTTGGCCTTACTTATATTGTAGAATAGTGTAGTAGTCATGGTCTGTATCCCTAGCACAATGAGAGACCAGGTACTGAATCTGGTTGCCCGGCTGTATGCGTACGCACCATAAGGGCAGGTGCTTTTAAAAATTGGCGCTCTGTGATGAGTATTTTGCTTTTGAATAGTACGTATGCAGAATTCATGGACTAGTACCACTAGCATGTCTTCAAACCAGGCGCTAATCAATTTGTAAACACTACTGTTGTTAACAGCGGTCACATCATCTATACTACTCAATGGGCAAATTTCTTGTGACCTTGTGCTTCTAAAATAAGAACCATTGGAGTTATTTAGTTCAAACTTTGGAATGCGGCAATTATAAGGATTCACTTTCATGTAACATAGAAAACATCAAGTTGAAAATTGGGCCAGCAATTAGAACATCTACCTTTCTTTAATCATCAGGGTGGTAATTTTCTTGTGACCTTGTGCTTCTAGAATAAGAACCATTGGAGTTATGCAACTCAAACTTTGGAATGCGGCAATTATAAGAATGAACTTTCATGTAAAATAGAAAACATCAAGTTGAAAATCGGGCCAACAATCAGAACATCTACCTTTAATCATCATGGTGATGCTGAAGGGGTTTAACATAATGCATCAACAACATAAAAGCAGAAAACCAATTAAGGCAGGATGTTTCATAGACTGCTGCATCTGATCCATTTTCCAGCCTCACACAAAGGAATCTTAAAGGTTGAATTCATTAACTGATTTTGCCGCCACAATTCACACTTTTCAAGTTCAAGTTGTCCTAGTTTACTGCTTCAAATCAAATAAAAATTATATGTATTATTATTTAATCCTTGCTTTTAAAGCATCAATACCCTACTACAGAAATTAAAATTGATTGAATGAAATAAAAATTATAATTCTACCAAATAATTTAATGGCATTGTTAGCACCCAAAGACATTTTTAATTTGTGGGGCAGCTATTTAAATGATGTTTTGATGGGGATTTATACAATTATATTAAGAATCAATTTGCAACAAAAGACAAATGTAGTATCTTTATGGAATTAGGCCTAAATGTATTTGTATGGAATACTCAATCATACTGTGCATTTTAAAAATTAAAATAAATCTCTTGTGACACTTTCATGATAAAAGTATATCTAAGAAACAATCTCTACAAAATGGAAATACAGTGGAACCTCGTTAACACAAAGTTGCTTGGGCCTCACATTTCACATTTTTGTTAACAGAAATTTGTGCTATCAGGTTACATAATAATGTAAAATAGAAGCTTGGGACTTGAAAAAAACTTTATGTTATGAGGGATTTTGTGTTAACAGACTTTGTGTTAACAAGGTTTCACTGTATACAGCAATTGGGAAAAATTAAATTAAATTATTGCATAAGAAGTTTCCAATGATACATTTCATTTTAATTCATGTTGTATTCGTAGGCCAGACAATACATATTACAATGGGACAAAACTACAAACAGTGACATGAGAATCAAAACAAAAATATATTTTTTAAGATCAAATAAAAAAGGCAAAAGTGGAGATTGGCAAGGCATGTAGTAAACAAGATTAAAAATGGTCAGACTACCTTATTTCTATCAAAGAACACCATGATCCATTTAAAAAAGTAAATGCCCTCCCCCACTTTATGGTATGATCTGGACCAAGAGACATCGCTAAGGAGATTATTAGGAGGGCTAGTTTATATCAATCCAACGCAAGTTGCAAAATACACAGGTTTAGGGGCCAGTGCTCTGCAGACTAATGATGTGTGTGATGTCTGCTGCACTTTGATGTACGCTTGTGCCAAATAAGGTTCGCGCCACGGTCAATTGTTGTGCTTCAAATATCTGCGTCTGCGTAGTCTATTTACGAATGTAAGACATTTCATTGGGGTGCATCTGACATACATATTCATGAGGTAATGAATGTGAGATAAGGCACTGAAGGTAAGACAAGGTACATTCACAGAATTATAAAGGAGAATCCGGACGAAATGTTTTGCCCTATCTCTTTACGTGTAACGGGCGCCATTTTGGATTTCCACCATGGGGGAAAATTTGGAGGTATATCGGTATTTTTCGGAACTGCACGGAAAAGAACGAATGAAGGAGCGTGCACGTACTAGAGCCGTCTCTCTCTCTGCGTAAAAAGCAGTAAGTGCGTCCCCGCGCTTCGGCACTAACGCACGGCCGCGAGAATGTCAATCAGACGTGCCAGTGGCGCGTGTAAAGTATTCCCATCATAAAAGGTTTAGGCGGCCTGATATAGTTGGTACCACCTCCAGGGTATGAAGAACAACGCAATATAATTAGTTCTCAGTGATGTTGTCTTCAAAATGGAAGAATAAGGTATTAATTTATATAGAAAAGTGCGTGCTTTGAGTTCACCCCACGGTCGAACCTATTAAGACCGTTTCTGTGATGATATGAACCACGATAACCAAACGAAACCAAATTATGTAATCTAATAATTTTACAAAATAAGATTTTACTTCAATAGACCGTATTATTCCCCTTTACAAAAATCACACAATAGCTCACTGCATGCATTAGTATAGAGATGTTATGATGTATGAAGTTTTTTAAGCTTATTCTGTAATCTAATATAAGTTGCAGAATTTTAAAAATAAAATGTTACTTCAATAGACCTTATCATCCCCCTTCAAACAATTGCACAATAGCTCACTGCATTAGGTAGATTTTACACGCCTAAACCGCTTCAATTCTGTAATCAAATAAGTTGCATATTGTCCAACAATAAGATAACTCAATAGATCATAAATATCCTACAACATGAAACACTACTGCTTTACAAAAATATTCTGCTTTACAAGAATATTTCAATATTTATTTGTCAGTCTTACTTGGCGTTGCAAAGCCTTCCTCTCTAAATGTTGGAACATATTTTGTAATGCATATTGTTCGAATAGGTAAATTCAATTAAAGTACTATTGTCATAATAGTCCTGTCCTTGGTATTTTCAAGTATGTCTGTTTGTCTCTCTCGAGCTATCTCTCTTTTGCTAGATTATGAGTTAAATTTAGATGTGGCATTTTGTAAATAATATTATTCTTAAAGAAATTGGGATCATCATGCCCAATCCATATGACTGCGAACAAAATAAACGGCTAAAAACGTCAAGAATATTAAATATTATCAACAATAATAATAATAATAATAATAAGAACGCTAATGATAACCTTAAGGGGAATAAGTACATGAGATTAACTAACAATAACATTCATTTACATAAATTAATTAGTTATGCTAATTTATTCAAATATTCACAAAATTTGCATAATTTGTACGACGGGCTGTCTTTAGTCACTGTTAGAGACAGCCCGTCGTACAAATTATGCAAATGTATTGAATATTTGAATAAATTTGCATAATTAATTAGCTCATGAATAGTAATTTACTTTGTTATTTATAACGGAATAAAGCGCATTATTGTTTATGAAAGAAATTACGTTTAGGGGAAACATTATTTTCGCCCTAACGTAATAATGAATGAATAACAAAAACCTCTTTCCCCCTAAGGTACCTGTTAGCAATATAATAATAATAATAATAATAATAATAATAACAACAACAACAACAATAATAATAACAACAACAACAACAACTAGATCTTGCTCCGGTCTAAGACCAGGCTACCTTGATTTTTTTATGAGAAAATGATCCCTAGTGACCCCTTCTTGACCTTTGACCTGATTAAAATATTTGACTTATTTTCTTGGCTCATCAAATCAAACAAGATGCAACAAACCCGGTCCAAATCGGAGCATGTCTTAACTTTTACCCCTCTAAAGTTCAATGACCCCGTATTGACCCTTCTTGACCTTTGACCTGGTCAATATGATTGACTTTTTTTCTTGGCTCATCAATCCAAACAAGATGCAACAAACCCGGTCCAAATCGGATCATGTCTTAACTTTTACTACTGTAAAATTCAATGACCCTTAGTGACCCCTTCTTGACCTTTGACCTGGTCAATATGATTGACTTATTTTCTCGGCTTATCAATTCAAACAAGATACAACAAACCCGGTCCCAATCGGAGCATGTATTAACTTTTACCTCTTTAAAGTTCAATGACCCCTAGTGACCCCTTTCTTGACCTTTGACCTGGTCAATATGATTAACTTATTTTCATGGCTCATCGATCCAAACAAGATGCAGCAAACCCGGTTCAAATCAGAGCATGACTTATCTTTTACCCCTGTAAAGTTCAATGACCCCTAGTGACCCCTTCTTGACCATTGACCTGGTCAATATGATTAACTTATTTTCATGGCTCATCGATCCAAACAAGATGCAACAAACCCGGTTCAAATCAGAGCATGTCTTAACTTTTACCTTTGTAAAGTTCAATGACCCCTAGTGACCCCGTATGACATGTCACTTTTAATCGCTGATGACCCTATATGAACATAGACCCAAGGAATCTTTTAACCAATTATGATGGTCATGAGTCATTTCCTCTGAGACAAGATGCATTTTAAGTGATCGAATTGAAAATTTACATTTTGACCCCTAGTGACCCCAAATGATTTTTAATTTTAAAAACCGTTCTTTTGTATATGCGTACGGTCAAAAGGAATATGTGGACCAATTTTGACGATTCTAGGTCATTTCACTTAATTGCAAACACGTTTTAAGTGAAAATCACGTTTTGACCCCTTATGATCCCTGTGTGACCTTTGACCCCAAACTGTGAAGACCTTATATGTAGGTCTGGTAGGGGGTCCTACTGACCGAATCTGGTGATTGTAGCATGTAAACTGTAGAAAAAATAGCATTTTGAGTGCGAGGAATGAAAATTGACCTTTTGACCATTAGTGACCTAGGTTGACCTTTGACCCCATAAAAATGTTTGACTTTTTTTCTTGTCTTATTATTGCCTACAAAATGAAACATGACCGGTCAACATCGGAGCATGTCTTACATTTTACCCCTGTTTAGGTCAATGACCCCTAGTGACCCCATATGACATGTCACTTTTAATCGCTGAAGACCCTATATGTACATGGATACAAGAAATCTTTTGACTAATTCTGACAATCATAGGTCATTTCCTCCCGAAAAAATAGCATTTTCAGTGCGAGGAGTAAAAATTTACATTTTGACCCCTAGTGACCCCAAATGATTTTTAATTTTAAAAACCGTTCTTTTGTATATGCGTACGGTCAAAAGGAATATGTGGACCAATTTTGACGATCCTAGGTCATTTCACTAAATTGGAAATGCGTTTTAAGTGAAAATCACCTTTTGACCCCTAGTGACCCCTGTGTGACCTTTGACCCCAAACTGTGAAGACCCTATATGAAGGTCAGGTGGGGGGTTCTACTGACCAAGTCTGGTGATTGTAGCATGTAAACTGTAGAAAAAATAGCATTTTTTAGATGGGTTTGAGGAAAGAAAGAAAGAACTAGATCTTGCTCCGGTCTAAGACCAGGCTACCTTGATTTTTCTTTGAGAAAATGATCCCTAGTGACCCCTTCTTGACCTTTGACCTGATTAAAATGATTGACTTATTTTCTTGGCTCATCAATCCAAACAAGATGCAACAAATCCGGTCCAAATCGGATCATGTCTTAAATTTTACCCCTTTAAAGTTCAATGACCCCTTTTGACCCCTTCTTGACCTTTGACCTGGTCAATATAATTGAATTATTTTCTTGGCTCATCAAATCAAACAAGATGCAACAAACCCGGTCAAAATCGAACCATGTCTTTATTTTTACCCCTGTAAAGTTCAATGACCCCTATTGACCCTTCGTGACCTTTGACCTGGTCAATATGATTTATTTATTTATATGATTTATTTATTTATTTATCGGATCATGTCTTAAATTTTACCCCTTTAAAGTTCAATGACCCCTTTTGACCCCTTCTTGACCTTTGACCTGGTCAATATAATTGAATTATTTTCTTGGCTCATCAATCCAAACAAGATGCAACAAACCCCGTCCAAATCGGAGCATGTCTTAACTTTTACCTCTGTAATGTTCAATGACCCCTAGTGACCCCTTCTTGACCTTTGACCTGGTCAATATGATTGACTTATTTTCTTGGCTCATTAATCCAAACAAGATGCAACAAACCCGGTCCAAATCGGAGCATGTCTAAACTTTTACCCCTGTAAAGTTCAATGACCCCTAGTGACCCGGTATGACATGTCACTTTTAATCGCTGAACACCCTATATATGCATGGACCCAAGGAATCTTTTGACCAATTCTGATAATCATGGGTCATTTCCTCTTGAAAAAATAGTATTTTAAGTGACTGGAGTGAAAATTGACATTTTGACCCCTAGTGACCCCAAATGATTTTTAATTTAAAAAACCGTTCTTTTTTACATGCGTACGGTCAAAAGGAATATGTGGACCAATTTTGACGATCCTAGGTCATTTCACTAAATTGGAAATGCGTTTTAAGTGAAAATCACCTTTTGACCCCTAGTGACCCCTTCTTGACCTTTGACCTGGTCAATATGATTGACTTATTTTCTTGGCTTATCAAATTAAACAAGATGCAACAAACCCCGTCCAAATCGGAGCATGTCTTAACTTTTACCCATGTAAAGTTCAATGACCCCTAGTGACCCCGTATGACATGTCACTTTTAATCGCTGAACACCCTATATGTGCATGGACCCAAGGAATCTTTTGACCAATTCTGATAATCATGGGCCATTTTCTCTTGAATAAATAGGATTTTAAGTGACTGGAGTGAAAATTGACATTTTGACCCCTAGTGACCCCAAATGATTTTTATTTTTAAAAACCGTTCTTTTGTAAATGCGTACGGTCAAAAGGGATATGTGGACCAATTTTGACGATCCTAGGTCATTTCACTAAATTGGAAATGCGTTTTAAGTGAAAATCACCTTTTGACCCCTAGTGACCCCTGTGTGACCTTTGACCCCAAACTGTGAACACCCTATATGAAGGTTAGGTGGGGGGTTCTACTGACCAAGTCTGGTGATTGTAGCATGTAAACTGTAGAAAAAATAGCATTTTTAGATGGGTTTGAGGAAAGAAGAAGAAGAAGAGGAACTAGATCTAGTTCTGGTCTGAGACCAGGGCACCTTGATTTTAATGAGAAAATGATCCATAGTGACCTCTTCTTGACCATTGACCTGGTTATGATGATTGACTTTTATTCTTGCCTGATTGAACCAAACAAGATAAAACAGGTCCGGTCTAATTCGGAGCATGTTTTGCAAATCGGAACATGTATAGGTCAATGACCCTTAGTGACCCCATACGACATGTCAATTTTAATCGCTTAAGACCCTATGTGTACATAGATCCAAGAAATCTTTTGACCAATTCTGATAATCATGGGTCATTTCCTCTCGAAAAAAATAGCATTTTTAGTGCGAGGATTGAAAATTTACATTTTGACCCCTAGTGACCCCAAATATTTTTTGATTTTAAAAACCGAACTATTATATATTAGTACGGTCAAAAGGAATATGTTGACAAATTCTGACGATCCTAGGTCATTTCACTAAATTGCAAATGCGTTTTAAGTGAAAATCAAATTTTTAACCCTTATGACCCCTGTGTGACCTTTGACCCCAAATAGTGAAGACCCTATATGTAGGTCAGGTAGGGGGTCCTACTGACCAAATCTAGTGATTGTAGCATGTACACTGTAGAAAAAATAGCATTTTGAGTGCAAGGAGTGAAAATTAACCTTTTGACCCCTAGTGACCTATGTTGACCTTTGACCCCGTAAAAATGATTGACTTTTTTTCTTGTCATCAATTTCTACAAAATGAAACATGACCGGTCAAAATCGGAGCATGTCTTACATTTTACCCCTGTTTAGGTCAATGACCCCTAGTGACCCCATCTGACATGTCACTTTTAATCGCTGAAGACCCTATATGTACATGGATACAAGGAATCTTTTGACCAATTCTGATAATCATAGGTCATTTCCTTCCGAAAAAATAGCATTTTCAGTGCGAGGAGTAAAAATTTACATTTTGACCCCTAGTGACCCCAAATGATTTTTAATTAAAAAAACCGTTCTTTTGTATATGCGTACGGTCAAAAGGAATATGTCGACCAATTTTGACGATCCTAGGTCATTTCACTAAATTGGAAATGCGTTTTAAGTGAAAATCACGTTTTGACCCCTTATGACCCCTGTGTGACCTTTGACCCCAAACTGTGAAGACCCTATATGTAGGTCAGGTAGGGGGTCCTACTGACCAAATCTGGTGATTTTAGCATGTAAACTGTAGAAAAAATAGCATTTTCTAGATGGGTTTGATAGAAAGAAAGAAGATAGAAAGAAGAAAGAAACGGCAGAGATAGAATACCTGGATTTTTGAAAAAATCAAGGTAACTAGATCTTGTTCTGGTCTAAGACCAGGCTACCTTGATTTTTTTATGAGAAAATGATCCCTAGTGACCTCTTCTTGACCTTTGACCTGGTTATCAATGCACACAAGAAGAAACAAGTCCGGTTAAAATCGGATAATGTCTTCAATTTTACCCCTGTATAGAGGTCAATGCCCCTTAATGACCCCATGTGACATGTCACTTTTAGTGCAGGAGCAACCTATATAAGCATTGATATGAGGAATCCTTTGATCAATTCTGACAATCAATAGTCATTTCCTCTCGGACAAGTATCATTTTGAATGAATAGAGTGAAAATGTACATTTTGACCCCTAGTGACCCCAAACATTTTTCGATTTTAAAGACCTGTGTATTATTTAGGGGGATGGTAATCGTGAATATATTGACCGATTCTTAAGTTCCTGTGTCGTTTACATTGAAATGCAAGAGCGTTTTAAATGAAAATCACATTTTGACCCCTATTGATCCCTTCTTGACCTTTGACCTGATGAAAATGATTGACTTATTTTCTTGGCTCATCAATTCAAACAAGATGCAACAAACCCGGTCCAAATCGAAGCATGTCTTAACTTTTACCCCTGTAAAGTTCAATGACCCCTATTGACCCCTTCTTGACCTTTGACCTGGTCGATATGATTGACTTATTTTCTTGGCTCATCAAACCAAACAAGATGCAACAAACCCGGTCCAAATCGGAGCATGTCTTAACTTTTACCCCTGTAAAGTTCAATGACCCCTAGTGACCCCATATGACATGTCACTTTTAATCGCTGAACACCCTATATGTGTATGGACCCAAGGAATCTTTTGACTAATTGTGAAGGTCATGAGTCATTTCCTCTGAGACAAGATGCATTTTAAGTGATCGAATTGAAAATTTACATTTTGACCCCTAGTGACCCCAAATGATTTTTAATTTTAAAAACCGAACTATTATATATGCGTACGGTCATAAGGAATATGTGGACCAATTTGAATGATCCTAGGTCATTTCACTAAATTGGAAATGCGTTTTAAGTGAAAATCACCATTTGACCCCTAGTGACCCCTTCTTGACCTTTGACCTGGTCAATATGATTGACTTATTTACTTGCCTCATCAAACCAAACAAGATGCAACAAACCCAGTCCAAATCGGAGCATGTCTTAACTTTTACCCCTGTAAAGTTCAATGACCCCTAGTGACCCCGTATGACATGTCACTTTTAATCGTTGAACACCCTATATGTGCATGCACCCACGGAATCTTTTGACCAATTGTGAAGGTCATGAGTCATTTTCTCTGAAACAAGATGCATTTTAAGCGATCGAATTGAAAATTTACATTTTGACCCCTAGTGACCCTTTCTTGACCTTTGACCTGGTCAATATGATTGACTTATTTTCTTGGCTCATCAAACCAAACAAGATGCAACAAACCCGGTCCAAATCGGAGTATGTCTTAACTTTTACCTCTGTAAAGTTCAATGACCCCTAGTGACCCCATATGACATGTCACTTTTAATCGCTGAACACCCTATATGTGCATGGACCCAAGAAATCTTTTCACCAATTGTGAAGGTCATGAGTCATTTCCTCTGAGACAAGATGCATTTTAAGTGATCGAATTGAAAATTTACATTTTGACCCCTAGTGACCCCAAATGATTTTTGATTTTAAAAACCGAACTATTATACATGCGTACGGTTATAAGGAATATTTGGATCAATTTTGACGATCCTAGGTCATTTCACTATATTGGAAATGCGTTTTAAGTGAAAATCACCTTTTGACCCCTAGTGACCCCTGTGTGACCTTTGACCCCAAACCGTGAACACCCTATATGAAGGTCTGGTGGGGGGTCCTACTGACCAAGTCTGGTGATTGTAGCATGTAAACTGTAGGAGGAGATGCATTTTGTAGGTGGGTTTGAGGAAAGAAGATGATGAAGAAGATGAAGAAAGAAACGGCAGAGATACAGAACCTCGATTTTTGGAAAAAATCAAGGTAAGAACTAGATCTTGCTCCGGTCTAAGACCAGGCTACCTTGATTTTTGATGAGAAAATGATCCCTAGTGACCTGTTCTTGACCTTTGACCTGGTTATTATGATTGACTTATTTTCTTGGCTTATCAATCTAAACAAGATGCAATAAACCCGGTCCAAATCGGAGCATGTCTTAACTTTTACCCCTGTAAAGTTCAATGACCCCTAGTGACCCCGTATAACATGTCACTTTTAATCGCTGAACACCCTATATGTGCATGGACCCAAGAAAACTTTTGACCATTTGTGAAGGTCATGAGTCATTTCCTCTGAGACAAGATGCATTTTAAGTGATCGAATTGAAAATTTACATTTTGACCCCTAGTGACCCCAAATGATTTTTAATTTTAAAAACCGAACTATTATATATGCGTACGGTCATAAAGAATATGTGGACCAATTTTGATGATCTTAGGTCATTTCACTTAATTGGAAATGCGTTTTAAGTGAAAATAACCTTTGGACCCCTAGTGACCCCTGTGTGACCTTTGATCGCAAACCGTGAACACCCTATATGAAGGTCTGGTCGGGGGTACTACTGACCAAGTCTGGTGATTGTAGCATGTAAACTGTAGGAGGAGAAGCATTTTAAGTAATAGAAGTGAAAATTAACATTTTGACCCCTAGTGACCCCTTCTTGACCTTTGACCTGATCAATATGATTGACTTATTTTCTTGGCTCATCAAACCAAACAAGATGCAACAAACTCGGTCTAAATCGGAGCATGTCTTAACTTTTACCCCTGTAAAGTTCAATGACCCCTAGTGACCCCATATGACATGTCACTTTTAATCGCTGAACACCCTATATGTGCATGGACCCACGGAATCTTTTGACCAATTGTGAAGGTCATGAGTCATTTCCTCTGAGACAAGATGCATTGTAAGTGATCGAATTGAAAATTTACATTTTGACCCCTAGTGACCCCTTCTTGACCTTTGACCTGGTCAATATGATTGACTTATTTTCTTGGCTCATCAAACCAAACAAGATGCAATAAACCCGGTCCAATTCGGAGCATGTCTTAACTTTTACCCCTGTTAAGTTCAATGACCCCTAGTGACCCCGTATGACATGTCACTTTTAATCGCTGAACACCCTATATGTGCATGGTCCCAAGGAATCTTTTGACCAATTCTGATAATCATGGGCCATTTCCTCTTGAAAAAATAGCATTTTAAGTGACTGGAGTGAAAATTGACATTTTGACCCCTAGTGACCCCAAATTATTTTTAATTTTAAAAACCGTTCTTTTGTATATGCGTACGGTCAAAAGGAATATGTGGACTAATTTTGAAGATCCTAGGTCATTTCACTAAATTGGAAATGCGTTTTAAGTGAAAATCACCTTTTGACCCCTAGTGACCCCTGTGTGACCTTTGACCCCAAACTGTGAACACCCTATATGAAGGTTAGGTGGGGGGTTCTACTGACCAAGTCTGGTGATTGTAGCATGTAAACTGTAGAAAAAATAGCATTTTTAGATGGGTTTGAGGAAAGAAGAAGAAACTAGATCTAGTTCTGGTCTGAGACCAGGGCACCTTGATTTTAATGAGAAAATGATCCCTAGTGAGCTCTTCTTGACCATTGACCCCTTCTTGACATTTGACCTGGTCAATATGATCGACTTATTTTCTTGGCTCATCAATCCAAACAAGATGCAACAAACCCGGTCCCAATCGGAGCATATCTCACGTTTTACCACTGTATAGGTCAATGACCTCTAGTGACCCCGCATGACACGTCAATTTTAATCGCTGAGATCGCTGTATGTGCATGGTCCTAAGGAATCTTTTGACCAATTCTGACATTCATAAGCCATTTCCTCTGAGACAAGAAGCATTTTAAGTGAAATGGTAAGAAAATCAACACTTTGACCTCTAGTGACCCCAAATATTTGTTGATTGTAAAAACCGAACTACTATATATGCGTACGGTCATAAGGAATATGTTGACCGATTTTGACGATCCTAGGTCATTTAACTAAATTGGAAATGCGTTTTAAGTGAAAATCACGTTTTGACCCCTAGTGACCCCCTGTGACCTTTGACCCCAAACTGTGAGGCAAGAAGCATTTTAAGTGAACGGGTTGAAAATGAAAGTGACCCCAAATAATGTTTTAATTTAAAAACCTAACTACTTTTAATATGCGTACGATCATATGGAATATGTTGACCGAATCTGATATCCTTATTCAGGCAAGCCCAAGTTAAGGGAGAATGAAACCTGTTCAAGAAAAAATATTCCATAGGTTCAATAGACGCAGGCCTATACAATTTTGGTCAGCAAGAGTAGTTCGCAGACAAGAAGAAGCGTGCGCTTAATGGTGCAGGGTTAACATCACCTACCGGTAGTGATGGTCGGCTGTACTTGCATACAGTGAACAAAAAAAGGAACTCACCAGTTAATTAATTCGTTCCTAACTTCGAAATTATAGCTTCTTAATAAAAATGGTAAATTATAAATGTGTAGAAAAGATGCGTATCTTTAATATGTCCTAAACCAAATATAAGTCCGTTTGTATTTTCATAATGAACACGCAGCCTTTGTCATTAGTCAACAAATAATTGATTAACTTACAGCGACAATCCAGTGGTGTTCCAAACAAAAGTGTGAGATGGAAAACGAACATCGATTTGGTTTAGAACTCAGAACTTGGCTAATATTCACTCGATCTTCTCGTGCAATTATTTCATATGAAAGAGGAGAATTTTCTCGACAAATGAATCATATAATATTCTCATGTAAGAGCTATAGTCTTGGAGTTAAGAACGTATTTATTAGTAAGTTACTTTTTATTTCACTGTGTAGTGAAATTCAAACGACGCGTGCACTGTTAATTACGTTAGGACATTGTATGTTTTTAGGAATAGCCCCGTTGGGATTGCAGTATGTAGTGCTACGCATGATGGACTGCACAAGAAATCTTCTTTGAGCAGGAGACGTGACAAGAACAATGGACAGGGAAAATGCTGGCACAGACAAATAAGTTAAACATTTTACCAGTTTATTTAATTGAAATATAACTTTTCCTTACTGATCATAATGGACAGCTAAATTAACAGTAGCAGTAAAACCTGTGAGACTTTGCATTGTGTCTGAACAAACCATAATGCATATTGTTCCAGCCAAAGATGTTCGCCATTGATCAAACAATCCATGGACCATGTTTCATTTTTTGTCGTATTGTGAAAAGTAGTATTCGTGTTGACATGAAAATTCTAGAAATGAATGTTTAGTTCAGTCATTGATCCTCGATCTATGGTTTATCTTGGTTTGAAAATGGTGGCCATTTGGCATTTTAGGGCAGTTCTGAAGAATATTTTTAACGGTTTGTTTAAACTCTTTGCAAACTCTCGTGATGTTTACTAAAGTTCATGCATGTCATATCGATGCAAAACAGGCTACAGCCCAGGGCTGTACCGGAGACGTATAACATATATATATGCAGATGTAGTGATTGTTCATTAGCCACCAGACTGTATGTAGATGTAGTTATTGTTTATCAATCAATTACCAGACTGTGTGTAGTTGTACAATGTAGTGCTTATTCATTAGCCACCAGACTGTGTGTATGTACTGATTGTTTATAAGCCACCAGACTGTATGTAGATGTAGTTATTGTTTATCAATCAGTTACCAGACTGTGTGTAGTTGTACAATGTAGTGCTTATTCATTAGCCACCAGACTGTGTGTATGTACTGATTGTTTATCAGCCATCAGACTGTAGATAGGTCTAATGGTTGTTTATCAGCTACCAGACTGTTATCAGTAACCCAGTCTCTATGGAAACAAGTGTCACTTAGCATCTAGCTGCAGGTATTATGTTGTGATTGTTTATCAGCCAACATACTGTAGCGTAGATATAGTGATTGTTTATCAGCCACCAGACTGTATGTAGATGTAGTGATTGTTCATTAGCTATCAGAATACGATGTATATGTTTAGATGTAGTAATTGCTCATTAGCCACCAGACTAGCTGTACGTAGGTGTCGTCATTGTTTATCAGCCACCAGACTGGTTCAAGGGGGAGTGATTGTTCATCAGCCACCAGACTATACGGTAGATGTAGTGATTGTCCAGTAGCCATCAGACTGTGTGTATTTAGATGTAATAATTGTTTATCAGCCACTAGACTGTACGTAGGTGTCGTGATTGTTTATCAGCCACCAGACTGTATCAATAAGTAATTATTGTTTATCAGCCACCAGACTGTATGCAGATTTAGTATGTAGTGATTGGTCATTAGTAACCAGATTATGTATATATATTGTAGATGTAGTAAATGGCTGCACGTATTATGTTGTGATTGTTTATCAGCCACCATACTGTAGCGTAGATATAGTGATTGTTTATCAGCCACCAGACTGTATGTAGATGTAGTGATTGTTCATTAGCCATCAGACTACGATGTATATGTATAGATGTAGTAATTGCTCATTAGCCACCAGACTAGCTGTACGAAGGTGTCGTGATTGCTTATCAGCCACCAGACTGGATCAAGATATAGTTATTGTTCATCATCCACCAGACTATACGGTAGATCGATTGTTCAGTAGCCATCAGAGTGTGTGTATTTAGATGTAGTAATTGTTTATCAGCCACTAGACTGTACTTAGGTGTCGTGATTGTTTATCAGCCACCAGACTGTATCAAGAAGTAATTATTGTTTATCAGCCACCAGACTGTATGCAGATGTAGTGATTGTTCATTAGTAACCAGACTATGTATATACATTGTAGATGTAGTAAATGGCTGCACGTATTATGTTGTGATTGTTTATCAGCCACCATACTGTAGCGTAGATATAGTGATTGTTTATCAGCCACCAGACTGTGTGTAGATGTAGTGATATTTCATTAGCCATCAGACTACGATGTATATGTATAGATGTAGTAATTGCTCATTAGCCACCAGACTAGCTGTACGTAGGTGTCGTCATTGTTTATCAGCCACCAGACTGGTTCAAGATATAGTGATTGTTCATCAGCCACCAGACTAAACGGTAGATGTAGTGATTTTTCAGTAGCCATCAGACTGTGTGTATTTAGATGTAGTAATTGTTTTCAGTCACTAGACTGTACGTAGGTGTCGTGATTGTTTATCAGCCACCAGACTGTATCAAGAAGTAATTATTGTTTATCAGCCACCAGACTGTATGCAGATGTAGTGATTGTTCATTAGTCACCAGATTATGTATATACATTGTAGATGTAGTAAATGGTCATTATAGCCACCAGACTGTACGCAGATGTAGTGATTGTTTATCATTTACCAGATAACATTGATGTCGTGATTGTTTATCAGTCACCCGGACTGCATGAAATGTAATTATTGTCCATTAGACACTTGTCTGTACGTTTAGATGTCGTGATTGTTTATCGGTAAACAGGTTATACGTAGATGTTAGTGATTGTTTATCAGCCACCAGACTGTATATATAGGCACTACCATCTGTGATACCGGTATAGTACGTACAGTGATTGTTTATCAGCTACCAGATTGTATGATACGTATATAATGTTGTGATTGTTTATCAGCCACCAGACTGTCCATAGATGTAGTTATTGTTAATTAGCCACCAGACTGTATCATCGTGGATTGTACGTGGATGACGCAATTTATGTTATTAGTCACCAGATTGTACAGTATATGATTATTGTTTATAATCCAACAGAGTAATGCAGTAACAATTTGCACATGTCCATTTTGCTCAAGAACATCTTCTTGAATTTGTGCAGACTGGTTGTATGCTACATGTTTACCTAGTTTAGTCAATTAGTTCCACAATGTTGAAGACCAACATTTCAAATGTTAAATTCGTCATCATCTGAACAGCGAATTTGCGTTAAGGGTACTAAGAGATTTGTTGCAGGCTGCGCCCTCAATTAGGATAACAACCGGGATTTCTACAATTTTACAATTGCATTACATACACAAACTTGGAATAATAATTTTGATAGAAATTAAGAAAGGGATTAAGAAGAATCAGCCGTCTTTGTGTAATAAAACGTCGTTTTTGAAAAAGATTCCATCCCCGGCTCGGACAGCATTTTATGGTAAACAGCGTTACGCTATTTGTCTTTCCGATTCAAATTATATACGATAGGCCTATTACATAGAAGGCGTTTTTTTTAAAAAAAAGTTTCAATAAATAGCGATGATATTTTAATCAGGTTTTGCTGCTTTTTTTGAGAAGAAGCAACAATAATGGCCAATAATAATGATTATCTTTAATATTGAAGTAAATGTTGTCAAAAAAATAAATAAACATCTCTTAGTACCCCTTCAATGCATATATTATTTGTTACAAAATTGGGAGTATTTTGAAGCATCCCTTAGGCTTCACAAATTCGTAACGCACCATAGTTTTTCTATGGGATGAACAAGAATTCTGATAATGGATGGACCTTCTATAATAGCAATACCGTGGTATACAACATGTACAATAAGATTAAACATACACACCTGTATTATGTAATGTCAAATACAAGTGAAACTTTACACAAGCATTATGTGCGTGTACATGATGCAGGAATATCCCTAAACCTATATATTCGTATGCAATATTTACAATCATTTACAATAATATAATATTATACATACTGAGCAAGCATATTTCGATATTCAATCAATATCGGTGATGCTAATCATAATTGGCAATCAACAGCAATTACCACCAAATACGCATCGTTCAAGACCAAAAGACGGTGTTTGTTTTATTGAAGATAACCTCCATAATCACCACAAATATTCCTGAAATACTGAGTTATTTTTATGGTGGTTATAATGGTTGTGATCACGTATTTCTATTTGGGCCATTATTACGATGGCCCATCATCACCAAGCCCTTTTGCATTCGAATAGAAGCACGCTGAGGCCACGAACAAACAAAAAACCAGACGGGCAAACAGACCTCTCAGGTAGGGTATGTCGGTTGGGCCTTTTTCGGTTGGGCCTTTTTAGATCCCCCCCCCCCCCCCCCAAAAAAAAATGCGGAAAATAATGGTGAATAGATGTTTGTTTATTTGTCGCCTTATACACACGTTGATATATGCCACCCAATACATCTAGAATTTCATGTTACATAATAACATGGGGTTATGAAATTGTGTATTCTAGAATGTCATGTGTTAAACATTTGCCGTGCATTCTGTCAGAATACGAGAATATACTATTCTGGGCATGGAAAATATCATGGGTTACAGGTAAAGAGTCCCAAATAATTCTACATGTATTGACTGAAAATGCTCTTGTAAATTTACAAACATTATACTATGCGTGTGTAAACATATACAGCTATTTTCTGAATTCTGATGCCCGGCATCATGGACGCCCGGCATCGTGGTACCCTGCTACATGAATAAAATACTATAAGGAAAGAAGATTTCTTGATGCACCCCATCATGCTTAGCGCTCCTACAGTACCAGCAGGGCTTATCACCAAAACAAACAGTGCCACACATGTGTTAAAGTAATTAAAAGCTGGAGGTCGTCTGGACTTCCACCTTCCAAACATGGTAGAGATAGGCATAACTTGGTCAAATATATGAAGTTGAATTCCAACTAAAACATCATACGTGTTATTCCAAAAATAAAGGGTCTTTAAGAAAAACCAGAAAGGACTTAATTGAAGTCACATCAATTGTACTATACTTGCAGAAGGATTTTCTTAAAGACCCTCGTTTGACCACATTATAAGCCTTTCATTGTACTGTAATGTCAATGTCAATGGGAATCAGTAGACACTAGTGGCAGAAATCAGTAGGTCTTGTGATGAAAATGATGCATGCTGGGGTGCATCAAGAAATATTTGACTACTAAGCTATGTAAACTATAGCTGCACAGTATAACTGAGCGACTGATTCACTTATAGTTGTACCGCTCAGGTACTGTATACATAATAGTTAAATTTAAATTCATTGCAAGGTATAACTAACTTTTATGGGATTACACATTATTATCAAATATCACATAATATACAAGACCATGTACATACATATTCATCTTTACAAGGATTGATACATCACTCAGATCATTATAACGAAGACAAAATACCCCCAAAAGACGAATTATGAGTTGAGAAAGCTAGCATGGGTGGAGACAGGGGGCCACGTCTCCACTCCATAAAATCCGCATCCCTCCCCTAAGCCCCCGCCCTGAAATAGGCGGACTTAAACAATTACGGCCTAATGCCTACATTTTGCTGTTTCGTCACCTATAATCCGTCTCGTGGGGTATAAATACTAGTAATATGATTGAATAAATGATAGAATAAAAAAAAGGAATACAAATAAGAATGACACCGCCTCCGAGAGCCTGCATCACATCAGGCTCCGAGAGCCTGCATCGTAACAGGCTCCGAGAACCTGCGACACAACATGCTCCGAGAGCCTGCGACACAGCAGGCTCCGAGAGCCTGCTTCACAACAGGCTCCGAGAGCCTGCATCGCAACAGGCTCCGAGTGCCTGCGACACAGCAGGCTCAGAGAGCCTGCAACACAACAGGCTCCGTGAGTCTGCAACAGGCTCCGAGATTTATTTTTGCAGTGTTTGCAGTGAGCTTTATTTTTGACAAGTGTACCTATCAAAGATGACAGCGAGAGCCAACAATAATTTTAACCATGTTAAAGTTGGTTTTCAAAATCATAATTCCAATAAACGTCACATTATTCATATACCGGTAATAACATACTGTGGTTCTCAGGTGCTACCCTTTCTTTCAGTTTTACTAAATACGATAGTGATCAAATAAAATGAATAATAACAATCATTTTATTTTGTATACATAATCGGGGTTGTCAATAGCAACACTGTCATCTTTCAAATCGTATTGATTAAAATATGTATACCAATCAACGTTAATATAGTTATAATTAGTCATATTGATAACACACTGGTTCTTATTTTATACTGTTTACATGTTTACAAAGTATTATTTTAAATGATACTGTTAATTTCGTCAATCAAGTCCTTCATTATATATATACATAATTGGGGTTGTCACACGCAACACTTTCACCATTGTCAAAAGGATATTGTTAAAATCATAATTCCAATAAACGTCATATAACTCATATAATAACATACTGTGGTTCTTAGGTGCTAATCTTTCTTCATTTTTACTTAATACAATAGTGATCAAATAAATCATGACAATCATT
Source organism: Ophiura sarsii (assembly GCA_035610835.1). NCBI lineage: Eukaryota > Metazoa > Echinodermata > Ophiuroidea > Amphilepidida > Ophiuridae > Ophiura > Ophiura sarsii. Next base: position 39,302,571 of record CM069442.1, read on the forward strand.
TTATTTTATATACATAATCGTGGTTGTCAGACGCAACACTGTCATCATTCTAAATCGTATTGATTAAAATATGAATACCAATCAATATTAATATAGTTATAATTAGTCATGTTGATAATACACTGGTTCTGATTTCGTAATGTTTACATGTTTACAAAGTATTATTTTAAATGATACTAATAATTTCGTCAATCAAGTTCTTCATTATATACATAATTGTGGTTGTCAAACGCAACACTTTCACCATTGTCAAAATGATATTGTTAAAGATCATAATTCCAATAAACGTCATATTACTCATAATTATAATAACATTATGTGGTTCTCAGGTGCTACTCTTTCTTTCACGATATTGATCAAATACATAATCGTGGTTGTCAAACGCAACACTCATCATTCTAAATCGTATTTATCAAAATCTTTATACCAATCAACGTTAATATAGTTATAATTAGTCATGTTGATAGTCATGTTGATAGCACATTGGTTCTTATTTCTTACAAAGTATTATTTTAAATGATACTGTTAATTTCATTAAGTTAAGTTCTCTTATATACATAATTGTGGTTGTCAAACGCAACACTTTCACCATTATCACAATGATCTTTTTTTTAAATCATAATACCAATAAATGTCATATTACTGATATGATAACATACTGTGGCTTTCAGATGCTACTGTTTTTACGATAGGGATCAAATAAATCAACTTATTTTATATACATAATCGTGTTTGTCAAACGCAACACTTTCATCCTTCAAAATTGTTTTATAAAAATCTTTACACCAATCAACGTAATTATAGTTATAATCTGATGTCTGAGACATTTGGTAATAATTAAGTAGTTTCGTTGTTGTTGTTTATTGGGTTTTTAAAATTTATACTGTATTTTATGTTCGTGCCTTGAGTGATCTTATTCAGAGTGGATATGTGCCGATATGTGCCTTGTTGCTATTATTAGTAGTAGTATTAATTAGTCATGTTGATAACACACTGGTTCTTATTTCCCACTGTTTAACTGTTTACAAAGTATTAGTTTAAGTGATACTATTAATTTCGCCAATGAACTTCTTGTATATACATAATTGTGGTTGTCAAACGCAACATTGATGTTCTCAGATGCTACTTCTCATTTATTTAATCAAAATATGATAATGATAACATAAATCATAACAACCATTTTTATCTTATGCTCTTTATAAGATATGTCAAATACTATAGTACGTCGATACCTGATAACACCATACTAATGGTGTACCTGAAACACACATCTCAAAACATTAACGGATTCAAGACTGGGCTGCTAGACTTGTTACTTGTTGATAGTCTCTCTATTAGTTATACTTGATTGCAATAAATGCTGGTTCATGATAGCTATAGTATGACGTCAACACCCCTGCTTGGTATCGAGAAGTAGGCGGTCGAGGTTTGATATAGATGTGATCAAGGAGTGTACCATTTGTAGTTGTAGGCTCTGTGATCAGTTGGGAATATTGTCTAAGTGGTGGAAGCACGGTCTCTTTCAGGAGGTTGTGATTGAAGTCTCCTGCAAACACGGCGTAATCGGTATCCAAAAGTTCTGTTTGAGCAGTGATGTTACTAATTTCCTTACAAAATGCAGCTTTCGAAGTTGCTACTGGCTTGTACACTGCAACAATTAGTAGATTCGATGCGCCATGAGTTTTAATTGCAAGAGCATCACTTTCTTCGCACAACAGCGGTTGCAATGTGTAATCGATATCGTTCTGAACATACATCGCTACACCTCTACCTCTACCGGTATTAAGCATTTCAAGTCGATAGCCATCGATAGTTAGATTACCCGATTGACTACTGTTTGTGATCCAGGTTTCTGATAGACAAATCACGTGTGCCTTTTGGAGTTCAACGTTTTTCTTCAAATCTTCAATGTGTGCATTAAGGCTTTGGATGTTGTGGTGGGCAATTATGAAATGGTGATTATTATCAATGCTTAGCAAAGGATTTGCTCTGGAAAGATCAGCCGTTGGCATTTTGGCCACTTCATCATCGACTTTCTCATTGCAAAATATTGCTCGAGGGTTGTAATCCAGTAAATACATTCCATGTAGATGCGTGACACGACTTAAAGCTACATACGCCATTGCAGTCTTTAGACCTTTCATTGAGATTACGGCTTGGTCATAGGTCTGACCCTGTATTTTATGAATTGTCACAGCCCATGCTAGCTTTAATGGAATCTGTTGCCGTGTAGTGGTAAAAGATTTTCCTTTTAACTGAAAGTTGTCAATCTTTGGGATTATTGGAACACAATTTGCATATTGTGGCGGTATGGTTTGAGATGTTCGTGTTTTTTGGCCAACACGTTGACTGTCAAATTGCACATACACAACTTTGGGCATATTTTGCGAGTTTCCAAATTCTATTCCCTTGACTATACCAGATACTCCATTGCAAAGTCCATCAGTAACATCTATATTAACTATAAGCATGGCTCTAGCACCTACTGCTAATGTCAAGTAAGGAACAAGTGCTGTGTCATCTTTCTTTGTTGTATTGTGTGGTGTTTCATGTCTTTTGATAACTCGTCCACCATTCTGATCAACATCTACAGCTTTGACTTTGTATTTCGGAGTATCTAAAGATTGCAACTGTATCTTATTGTGGTTGTCACACTCTGCGTTTAAATAGAACAGGTGTAAAGCGTCTGGCGGAGGTGACAAGACATTTTCATGTACTATTCTAGATTTCAGTAGTTGTTCATCAGCTTGTTCCAGCGGCTCTTTTCGTTTTCTCACTCGCAGGCGATTGAGCATATTTGCAAAAATAGCATCATCTCTCTGGCGCATAATTTCAGTTAGTTTGACACTCTGGAAATGTGGGTTCCATAGATCTTTAAGGATTTGTTTGTGTGGAAAGCACAAGGGTGTTGGTGGCATTATTGGTGGTAACTGATGAAAATCTCCGACTGCTAGAATAGAAACGTTGCCAAAGAAAGATCTATCGGATGCTCCTTTGATTTGTTGTAGTCGACCATGTATGTAAGATAATTGTAATGTGCTCACCATCGAAATCTCATCTATAATAAGAAGTTGAAGATGTTGGTACTTTGCACGAAGTGTGTTGAGAGATGCTTCAGCAAGTGGTCTGTAATCTGGTGCAGCCCTTGGTGGAATCTTTAAAGCTGAACATATTGTTTGACCTGAGATGTTGAATGCAGCTGTTCCTGTCTGAGCAACCAACAAGACTGTTTCATCGTCAACAGTGACATCATTCATTCTACTAAATGCAGCTTCGGCATGATATTGAATACATCTAATGACATGTGATTTGCCTGTTCCAGCTCCACCAGTTAAAAATATGCGAAATGGTTGTAAACCGATATCTCTTGATTTCTCATTGCACCATTTACTAACGAAATTGAACAGTTGTCGTTGTTCATTATTAAGTTGTTGCATCATTGAATGGGCCTGTTGTTCGGTCATCAGTGGATTGCGAGGTTCAATTCGACATCTGGGTAAATGAGACTGATCGGGTCTATTTCGTGGCTGAAGGTCAGGTATTTCTATTTCAGCTAAATCGTCTTCAGAATCGAATGTTATATTTTGTACCCTGTCATCATCACGATCTTGTTCATTCTGTGGGGCAACAGCTGCCCATGCATCGTCAATGTTTCCTGCTTCCTGTAATGCTTCCCATGCTTCATCAATATTGTCATTCTTTGGTTCAAAGTCTTCCATATTCTGTCTTACAATTTTTCGCACTGCTACCCTCTTTCTCTTGTACGTGACATATCCATTCATGTGATAGTCTTGATAAGTCTCATATCTGTCTGGCTTAATTTGCTCAGTTTGGTGTGGAAGATATAAACGTAACATATTCATGTGATATCGTTCGCTGTCTTTTTTTACAGATATTCGTGGATATCGAATAATCGCAGGCTTTCCGCGTACACGCTTCTTCATACAACCAATCTCGTCTTTTAACTTAATTATATTCTTGCTTCTACCTGCATTGGATGTTTTACTTGTTCCATGATCTAATTCTTCTTCGTTGTCAGATGCCAATTCTTCGTCTACGTCAGCGGTGTTGGATGTACGTGATACTTGGTAATGCATGGAGAAGAATGTGGCCATACACATGTTTTTATATTCCTCAGTTTTTGGTCTAGCCAAATATTTGTCAATCTGTGTTGGCATCCACACTTGATCAGTCGTTCCTGCATTTTCCTGTAGTGTTTTCAATGGCAATGATATTTTTTGACCATTGGAATCAGTTTGTATGAATATAACTTTTCTTGTACTTTTCTTTAATGGCATGCTGCATGTGAGGTATATGGCTCCCATAACACTGACTTCTCTGTGTTGTAGATATACACTTCCAAGTGTCCTTAATTGAGCTACGGCATCATCGTTTCCTTCAGCAGCTTCCTTTTGTGCATTTTTCAGGAGGTCGCCCATTTCTCTCTCGGCTTTTGTGATGTAGGACACTATATACATGACACAGGCGTATGCATCTAATACATATTGAATATCCATGTTACCATTCCAACAGCGAATCAAGTGTTCATTATAATTATTTACCCACCGATCAGAGATGCGTCGTTTGAGATATATTGTTTTCCTATTTGACATGATCTCAAGTGATTCTTCTAATTTATCCTGTGTTACGTTTGCTGCTTTGAGAACCTCATCAAATTCTTCAAATTCTTGGTCTTTATCTGACAGTAAATCCCAAACGTTCTTCAGTATTTCTTTTGCTTCTGTTTCTTCACGTTTTCTTTTCTCTAAAGCCTCTAAGCGTCTGTCCTCGTCATCATCATCATCATCATTATCACCCTGATCACGGGCCTGATCATCATTGCGTTCATTTAATTTGTTTGGTCTACAGATAAACGTGTAATTACTTGGTGGCTTTGGAAAATAAAAACGACATACTAATCCCGTTTTCCTGCACGATCTTGTATGATTTTTACTATGCATTTGAACATGAATCACTATATCATACAATTCGGCGTCCTCCTCGGGCGGCATTGCGCATGTGATATTCTTGTCTACAAATTTTATCACATCATCATCACTATCTTCGTCCAATTTTGGAGCATCCTTTACCCATACAACCATATGAATATGAGGCCAGCCTCTCTGTTGAAACTCGATCCTATAGTAATAGTCTTCGACTTCACCAATTGGTTTAGCGTTTGACATGATCACATCTTTAATGAAAGTTTGTACTCTATATTCAAACATTCTGGCGGCTGTTACGGGATTTGACATTATGATTTGACAATGTTGTTCCCATGTCATATTCCTGTGTTCTTCATCTGTCATAGGTGGTTTGCCTTGTTGGATTAGAATAGCGTTGTCAATGTCAAGCCATCGTCTATCGGCTGCACTGAATGTAAGAAAGAATGTCGGAACACCAAGTTGTCTTATCATTGCGAATAGATCTCTTTTGGATTTCTCCCAGTATGCAGGTGTGCCTCTAATTTGAGTTAAAAATCTATATCCTTCATCTCTTTTAATGATCTGTTTCACCTCGTCTCTGTTCCTTAACATAGATGCAGTAATCTGCCGACCGTCTGATGTTTTTGTGGCACCAATTCGCATTGCAATAGATATATTGGAATGAATTTGATGAACCTCTGTTGCATACAGAGCATAAAATATGTATTCCGGATTGCTTGCAAATCTATTGTCAGCTCCAAAAAGTCTGGCATTGAAGTATCGGGAGGGTGATATCTTTATACCTCTATTTTCAGTGTATGTATTCTCTCCTCGTGGAAACTCTACTGGGAAACATTTCGCTTCCATTTCTAATACCTTTTCAGGAGTATTTCCTTCACCTGGTGCTAAAGAAAGAATTGTGCTGTCATGTTTATCTGCTGCATATTGGGCAAAGTCTACTGGGTGTAGAAATGAGTACAGAGGTGCTGAGGTGTTAGTAATATCATCATTGGTATCTTGCTGCTCATTATCATCGGTGACTGTCGATTCATCGGAATGTGAAGAGATATCATATTCAGTGTTTGCATCTTCTTCAAGCATGTCAACATCAGTTGGCAGATCATTGTGGTGGTCGTCTGACTCAATATCGTCACTGAATTCATTTGGCGCATTGCTGTTGCGTTGACGGTCTTCATTTTCATCTTCAGAATTGTCATGTTCATTTTGATCATTGTCGATATCCTCATCACAGTGAATTAACTGATCGTTCAACATCCCGTTAAAGTCATGAAAATCAATTTCGATAGTATCATACTCAGTGTTATTGTCTTTTAACCACAACAGAGCTTCTCTTATTCTTGCAGGATTTATATCTTGGCACATGTGGTGTCCTTTGTATTCCAGTTTCCTTTTCAACTTAACTCTAATCAGACTTTCGTCGGTTGGAAGTCTAGGTAGACATTGTGAAACAGTATTCAGATCCGATTTTACACATACCACTTGTCCATGAATTCCTTTTTGACTTCCCTTTATAAGTATAAGCATTTTCATGAATAGAATTGCAGGAGCAATCAAATGTCTTTCAAGGATATTCAACTGTGAAAGCTGAGGAGGCTGTTCATGTAAACACAGTTTGTTTATGGTCGCTAACGTTGGTATTTTGAATTTCACAATGTTTAGATGACATGTTTTACAGATCCATTTGGGATTATCAACTTGGTTGCCATCAGAAGGAAGTTGATCATATATCCTTCTGGAAGGTAATGCCTTTATTAAAGCATGACGGTTGTATCGATCTCGTTTCAAAGCAATGATCTGGTGTTTAAAGAATATGCGCCGACATACTTCACATATGTAGATAAGTTTTTGACCTGTTTGCGAAAATGTCTGGAATCTTTTAATCACGCGATCTATGTGTGAATTTCTGTGTGATCTATTGGCACGTGTTTGTTGGATCTTCGCTCTTTTTGTGGCAGGATGTTTGTACCTTTCTCGGGAAATATGTCCCGCTTGCTTTCGTTTTCTTTCTCCGATTATTGGAATAGCATATTGTGTTCTAGCATACTGTGAAGATTGTGTGCGTTTCTTTTGCGCCTCTTCATCATCATTATTGTATTTGTAGCTAGCGTTATTGCGCATTTTCTCTAGTAGCTCGTCTTTCTTTGATTTGGACATGTTTTTATACCATCGCTGATACTTTGTAAGCCCATCTTTCGTCTGATCGTTTGATTTGGGTCTCAGAGATGACTGATAATTTATGTCAGTCCATGTTGAACAACCAGGTTCATTTTCCAGATCATGAAATGATTGTGAAACTCCGTCATCATTACTTGGTATTTCGCATTTGACCGTGATGGGTTGCATTCCAATCAGTGAATCTGCCTTCAGTCGTAGTGACAAACATAAGCATTGGATGTACTGAAGCAAATTGTCAATGTTTGTTAAGTATAGTGCAACAGCTGATCCTTCATTATCAACTAGGCCATTTTCATTCCTACTATGAGGGTCAAATACTAAATACCTGCTATGTGCATATTCACAGATTGCCATCATGTATCTGTCTAGAACCAATATATTTTTAGTACTAACATTCAACCCTGTTTGTATTATAGTATCTAATGAATCAAAGATAGAGTCGGCACTCGGGTTCAATTTTCCACTGAGAAGATTATGATACTGTATAGTATAATTACACTTGTGGATCACAAATGTTGATGGAAGTTGGTCATTTGACAATAGTTTATCAGGAAGTAGTTCATTCTCATCTAACATTTCAACAGTGTCTTTGTATAACGTATCACCATTTCGCAATATGTCATCAATATGCTGTGGCATTAAATTCTGCATAGTTTCATCAGATTCACAAAGCATAACAAGGGAATTGCAAGAACATTGACGACCAACAGATTCTGGGGAAAACAATTCTACATCGCCTTGATGGAAATTACCACATACAGTTTCTGATATCATCGCTCCAAATTCAATTGGATTTACAGTACTAGGTGACTGTTGGTGTTTTGAAGTAACTCTGGTTGTCAAATTAGGATTTGTTTTTTGTAAACTTGGTGTTCTCACGTTGCCTGATTTAGATGTATTATTTGTGGATCCAGCGATAGGAGATGAATCAGGAACATTACTGTCGTTCTGGGTTTGTTGCTCTATTTCACAATTAACCGTTATCGGTTCTACAGAAATACATGTAGACAATTTCAGTTTTAGTGAGGAACATAAATCGATAATATGGCTCAACAATGTCTGAATATCTGAAAAATATAATAAAGCAGTTCTTTGGTCTGTGCAATTCGGGTCAAAAATCACATATTTTCCCTGGTCGTATTCATTAATAGCTAATGTGTATTTGTCTAGATTTACTATATTCTTCGTGGAACTATTCAAACCTTGACGTATTGTAGAATTTAATGAAATAAAGTCAGAATCAACTTGTCCATACAAACTATAGTTGCATTGAATGGTGTAACAATGTGTTCCTGATATGAACAGTGATGGGTATTGCATATTTGACAAAAAATTGTCCGGATGGAGTTCTCCGCTATTGCGTAATGTTTGATGGATTTCGCTGTATAGTTTATTTCCATTTTTCATTATATTTTGTATATGATGTGGCAATAATTGTAGCACATTGTTAGATGGTTCACAAAGCATAACAATGCAAATACATGAACCTTGGCATCTTGCATCTTGGTAAACATAACCAGTGTCGTGTGAAATATCTGGCTGTTCTACACTTAACTTACTTTTATTTGAATTGGCTATATATGTTGACCTGGCACGTGACTTTCGTGACTTTCGTCCCATGTTTATTTTAACACTTGAAAATATTGAAAGAATAATTAATGTAAATATTAAACTTGAACAATTTGTATAACAACACAAATGGAATTAAATACAAAACAGTTTTAATAGTATCTTGAAAATTTAATAACAGCAAGGTACTAATTTGAAACTACACAGTTTATAATTATGTAACAAATAATAATATCAATATAGATAACTTGAACAACAATATAGGCTATGCAAAATGTACTTTAATTACTAAGTATTTGGAAATATAACAATTATTTGTTTTGGAAGTACGGTTTTCAGACTTGCGGGACTGCACGAAGAGTCAGACTTTTAAAGTTTATCCGTCAAGAATATAATTTGTTTTTTGAAGAGTTTGATAAATCAAGCACTTTTATTCTTAAATTATATATGGTTTTAACCTGATTCGTAGGTTGATGGCTTTAACGGGACTCAACTCGGAGTCTATCCGTTAATTAGCTCTTTCCTTTAGTACTTATCCGTTACACTCACTCGAATCTTTAACTATGTAGAATTTAGCGTTACCCGGGACAGGTTGCATGCGCAATGAATTTTTAAAATTCTTTACCATACGGAACCATCTACATATAATTTTTTTTGGTGCCCCATATAAATACGACTGTATCAGTAGTTACACATTCTAAACAGATTGATACTATCACTTCCTAGTTTAACGACATTTCGGTCGTATCGATTTAATATTAAAACCAAGAAATAACGTAATGACCATTTATTATTCGATAGATATTTTGAAGTGTTTTGTATTGATCTCAGTTGGGCATTTGCATTGCTCTTAAATTGTATAGTTAGGCATTTGCATTGATCTCAGTGTAATAGTTTGAATTGATTGATCTCAGTGTATAATTATGCATTTGAATTGATTGATATCAGTGTATACTGTCGTTCTGTCTTAACTATGTAGAATTTAGCATTACCCGGGACAGGTTGCATGCGCAATGAACTTAAATTCTTTACAATACGGAACATTTTTTGTTGCCCCATAAAATACAACTGTAGCAGTGGCAAACAGATTAAAATAGTATTGATCATTGTCGTTTTGTTCAATGGCATTTTAACCAATCATTTTGCTCATTGCCGTTATGATCGTTGTTTTGATCATTGTCGTTTTGTTCATTGTCGTTTCGTTGTCATTCATAAGCGTTATGATCAGTCATTTTGTCCATTATCATTGTCTTTGATTGTCGTTTTGATCATTGTCGTTTTGTTCATTGTCCAGTTATTATCAGTTAGCATTGTTTATCAGTAACAGTTCATGTCAGTATTCATCGGCTTTAGTTCATATCAGTATACATTGGCTTTAGTTCATATCAGTATTAGCCATTCATTGATGTTTTAATCAATCAATTATTATTATGCTCATTGTCGTTTAAGTATCATTGTTTTGTTCTTCGTCCTTTTTTTTGATCATCATTGTCCTTTTGTTTATTTGCGCTTTGATCCGTGCTATGTTCATTGTCATTTTAATCATTGTTTTAATCATTGTCGTTCGTTCATTGTTGCTTTGATCATTGTCGTCTCGTTCATTGTGGTTTTATTTATAAACATTTTGCTCATTGTCGTTTCATTCATTGACGTTTTTAATCATTATCGTTTTACTCGTAATTTTGATCATTGTTGTTTTGTTCATTGTCGTTTTGATCATTGTTTCTTTTCTTCTTTCATTGTCGTATTGATCATGGTCGTTTTGTCAATTGACGTTTTATTCATTGTCATTTTGTTCATTGTCGTTTTGGTCATTTGCGTTTTAATGAGTCATTTTGCTCATTGCCGTTTTGATCGTTGCTTTGTTCATTGTACTTTTATTTATTGTCGTGTTCATCTTTGTTTTGTTCAATGTCGTTTTGTTCAGTCGTTTCGTTCATTGTCGCATTGATCATTGTAGTTTTGTTCTTTGTCGTTTTCTCATTCATTGTCATTTTGACCAGTATATTACTGAATAATATCGTTTGTTGAAGTATCAAAATAACAAATAACGGCAATTGTTTACGTAATATTCGTTGTTTTTCGTAAATATAATCGTCATTTTTAGCGTGTTTTATAGCCATCATCGTTCTTATATTCGTACAAAGTATTTGGCTAGGATACCTTGGGTTGCCATTATCGTTCTTGTATTCTTACAAAGTATTTGGCAAGGATACTTTGAGTTTCGCCATATTTGTTTCTTACAAACAGGGGTGGATCTTTACTTTTTTTGGCACTAGCCAGTGGGACTGGTAACTTGAGAAAGTTACCAGTCCGTAAGAGAATTTACCTGCCCCATCTATTGACTTGGAAATCTGAAACACATAACATAACACATGCATTGAAACGAGAAGCGAACAATGAGGAAATCATAACAAATTGTCATGTAAATAAAGAAATCCGCATGCGCAGTTCGCTATTTTGGGGGTATCGTTATTGCAAATATTTTACCGGGAGGGATATGGGCATTGCTTCTTTACGACGACTCAGCTGTTTACGCTGGTTCCCTGCACGCTGTCCACTCGTCACGGGTACGTTGGTGGCTGGTGCGTGGTGTCATTGAGGCAGGGTACCAGCAATCAGCTGTTACGCTGCATGTACAGTGTACGTACAGTACGTTTGACTGGAGAAGATGGCGTGCATGGTCATTGCAATGGGCGGGGGTTTCCCAATTCTCAAACTCGGCAAACTTTAATGTTTGGTTGCGGTGGGTTTATTCTTCGTGCGTGTAAGTGTGTGTGTGTGGTGTTTTATTTTTTATTTTAAGCTTACTGCTTACAGCTACTCATTCGACAATAGAATCAACACTTCAGTTGGTTAAAAATGTTACCCGCCAGCGGGACGGGTACTTTTGAGAATCTACCCGTCCGACACCAAAGTTACCCGCCGCTGGCGGGCGGACCGGTGCTAACGTCCAGCCCTGCTTACAAAGTATTGGGCAAGGATACTTTGAGTTTTGCCATATTTGTTTCTTACAAAGTATTGGGCAAGGATACTTTGAGTTTCGCCATATTTGTTTCTTACAAAGTATTGGGCAAGGATACTCTGAGTTTTGCCATAATTGTTTCTTACAAAGTATTGGGCAAGGATACTTTGAGTTTCGCCATATTTGTTTCTTACAAAGTATTGGGCAAGGATAGGCCTACTTTGAGTTTCGCCATATTTGTTTCTTACAAAGTATTGGGCTAGTATTCGGTTCTTACAAAGTATGAATCTATCAATATCAAAGTATCAAATCAAAATATCAAAAACCAGGTATCACTATCAAAGTGTCAACGTCATTGTATGAAGATCAAAGTAAAATATCAAACTATCAAAAATGAAACAAACTTTTAAAAAATCAAAGAAAGAGATTGAAATTGCTGAAATATTGTTATAAATCTCATGAATATCCCAATTTTGTTTAAACAGGCAGGCATGAACTCTTCAATAATTTAATAAACCTATGATACCAAAAGGCTAACTCAGTAGTATACTAGTCATGAATTGTGCTTATTGGCTTTTTTAATTCAAATCGGACAATAGGTCAATGACCCCTAGTGACCCTAATGAGTTCGTATTCCGTATTAGTAGGTTCCTCTATTTATTGTTTGGTTTCATACATAATGTTATGTGGATCAGCTGCGTACCCCCACCCCTGAGCTAGAATTCCGTAAAGGCACTCCTGTTAGTTTACGCAGGAGGTATTCATAAATTACGCAGGGTGTATTCCAAGAAAAGTTTTCACAAAAGGTATCATCAAGAAGGTATTCCAAGAAAGGAATGGAAGAGAATGTATTCCAAGAAAGGAATGGAAGAGAATGTATTCCAAGAAAGGAATGGAAGGAAGGTATTCCACGAATGGAATGGAAGATAGTAAGAGGAGACATACAAACAAACAAACATCGAGTACAATGTACATAAAGGGGTTGACAATTATATTTATAAATACGTGTTGGTGATGAGATATAATTAGCCTGACATGTGCGAGTTGATGTCGGTACAAATAATTTCTTTAGTTTTGTTTATTTCAATTATGACCAGAGTGGTGGACGTTGGCGTGTTTCGGGTTAGGGTGAATGTTAAGGTTTGAATCTGAATTGGGATATTGGATATCATGCACAACAATACATTGCACATATAAAATGCACTGGATCATAGTCGTCCTCAGTAAGTGAGAGACAAGTGTCACTTGAATCAATAAAAATCTTTCTGCATTATCTTTCAAGACTAGGTCAAGTCAATCCCATAAATGCACACGAAGTAAAAACACCGAAAAGCTTCCTTCATGTAAAACAAGGTATTTACAAAAAACTGGTCAACATCCTAAAATGAAATTAACAGACGACACAAAGGAAATATGAAAAAGAAGATTTAGACAGTGTATGATGTATTTTAACAAAAACCTCACCGAACCAGTAAATGACATGGTTTACGCAAAGTACGCTAGTTTTCTTATTTTGAATCGGATTGATCTTATATTTTCAGGATATCATAATAATTAATTGGGCTTACATTGAGACTAATTTGGTCATGGTTCAATGATTATAATAAGAATTACACCGTCATGAAACAGAGTCCTAATTTTTTTGATACACCCTGTATGCAAATATGGTTCGCGTTATCACACGTACTGCAGGACATCCGTGTGCATCTTAGCTGTAGGCATAATCACAAAGTGTTTATTTACCTTTGTGGCCCAGGGTTAAGATGGAAACAGGGATCATGATGACTCACCCATACATTATCTCTATAGTCAATAAGTATGACCACACAAGTTAATAAAAATTATAGGGGGCGACATTTTAGCAATTTATATGGGGGTCTATTGATCTGACCATTACATTTATATACCAAACAGAATATAGTAAACACGACGAATGTCGCAGATTTTGCAAAACTCTTTCATTTGTTTTATATTATTTAAACCATTTCTCCACAATTGTAACAACATATGTGTTCATATTTTCATATCCAGATCTAATATACATTTTAAAGACTGAGTGTGTACAAATACTGATTCAAGATACATGAAAGCAATTCATAGACTCTACCACAAGGCCTGAATCTGAATTCAAATGTCAACATCCCAGGATGTTGACAAAAATTACATCAAGTCAAGGTGATGTCATTAAGAACAGTCAGGTATAACTGTTGACAGTCCAGCTTAACTTAGCATCAGAATGAAGTCAAGTCTGGTAGATTTTGGAAAAAAGACCAATAGTTATACACTACAGATTTTCAAAACTTGGGTCAAGTTACATCAAGCCAACTCTTTCTCTCATTTCCTCAAGATAAAGTAGGGGCAATTCAATATTATAGATGAAGTAAAGTCACCGACTGTCTCAAAAAGTCATACTAAACATAAATCTGTTCCGTAATCGTCCATGCACATATTTTACATTCAGTCATGGTGAGGTCATTTATAATTATAGTAATACAGTTATTCTTCTAGGATCGAAACATTGGATCTCTCACAATAATTACAAACTACAGTTACAAATTAATCAGAAAAACGAAGTAAATAAACTTTTAAACGCATGGCCTCATTGGTTCTTGAGATTTCGCCAGTGCGCCCAGAACATCCAATGTGTACTTTTACAGTGGGTTTTTGGGTTTTAACTAGAGAATCCGTCAGTTACCAGGTGAACCTGAGTAACAATGCACAGGCGGGTCGACTTTGTTAAACATCCTTAGTTTCGTAATACCTTCAAAGATGGCTTAATCCAAAATTCCTGCACAATATCTATGGATAAATGCTGAAGCCTGAATGGTGTGGTGACAGCTTGAAATGGTTTGTGTCGTTCAAACCTTGGCTTAGAATGACAATGGATGAAAAAAGTACAAGATAGATACAAACGAAACCGAAATATTTCAAAAGGGTGGGAGGGTAACAAGGGTACCTGCTTTCGGACGACCAAACTAACTCTTTTAAAACCACCGATAAAATGCTATAATAGAAGTTAAACTAGAAAATCTAAAATAAGTAGCATTCCAAAACAGAAAACTTTGATGAAGATGATTTAAAAGAAAATCAACTGAAGGCAACGTGTCCGACAAAATCTTTGTCGTGGCAAAACTTATTAGATGATGTGTTGTTAAAACAAACAACACTGAATTTCTAAACTTGAAATTCCTATTTTTTGTCTTATCTCACAAAATATATTTGATTCTATGTCACACGGTAAAAGCTTCCGAATGAAACACGATAAACGCTGGCTCTTTCTCCGACATTTAAAATGATAAATTTCCAAACTAGGAAAGTATATCTTATTAAAATCTGACAAATAAAATGTCTTGCTGAATGTTGTGTAGGCCTAATGTGCTTTATTCCGTATTGGACTAAAAGACACGCGGCATGTATTGCTCATATTAAACTTATATGAGAAGGCAGTAGGTCTATTTATCTTCCGATAAATCAAAAAGCGAACTGGCTTAATGATAGTTATTTAAAACGATGACAGAAGGCATGACTTGCCGTTCTTTAAACGATGATCGATGGAGGCGACTTGTTGTAATTCACCCGGTAATTCATGACTATGAACTTCAGGTTTATGAAACTGTTTGCTAAAAGAAAGCTAGCTTGCTTTCGTAACTAAGATGACTCTGGGAAAGAACAAAATTAATCCAATGGACTAATACGGAAAACCAAATGCCATTCTAGACTTAGAGTGACTTATATACAATGAGCTTTGTATATGTCTTCTTAACATTCCTAACTTAAAATGTCATCTCCCTTGAGTTTAAACTACTAGGGAGGAGACAAATAAGTTGAGAATGTCCTATAGAGTAAAGGCCCACCATGTTTAAGATAAAACAATGGTGACGGCATGCAGAGTAGCTAAAAAGTAAGATAGATACAAACGAAACCGAAATATTAGTGAGATAATAAATGTATTGATATTATTTGTCAATTCAAGTATTGATACATTGGTACGGTATGGTTATGGAGATCACAGTATGGACCTTGGTACTGTTTATTGGTATGGATTCTCTCCACTCATGTCATGATTTGAATAAGAGAAACTCTTATTACAGTAAGAACATTAATTTAGAAACCGGAGTACTTTCAAATCATTTTACAAACACCCCGAAAACAGTCAATGTAGTATAATGTTCAGTACATATTATTGGCTGAACAAGATGAAGCTTTATTTTTCTCATTTACAACCGAGTGGTAGCTGGGATGGATGCTGATGTATTTTTATCGTTAACAACCGAGTGGTAGCTGGGATTGATGCTGATGTGGAGTTTTCTTTGTAACACTGGTGGAATTGTCTTTATCTGCCATTTAAAAAAAGGTCATATTCACATTGGTAGAGTAGTGTAAATCTGCAATGCATAGTATTTCTGACAAAAGTCACAACTTTCTAGTGCGAATCGGGTAGCGCTTTCATATGAGCAAAGAACCTGGGGCGCACTCATGTATAAAGCTGTAATCATCCGTGAGGATGCACTATCAAAAAATACCTTAACTCGGATTCTCAAAGAGGAGAAAATGAGGGACCCTTAACAAGGATTTTTAGCTCGACAAATCATTCATGAATCACACTCTTAGCAAAGGATGGGTGTAAACATTGGTATGGTTTCTTGTTGGTATGGATTCTTTCCAAGACTGGTCTTATGATACAAATTGGAGAACTGTTGTCACAGTATTGTACGACTTGAGAAACTATTGCCACAGTATGAACACTGGTATGGTCTGTGGAGACTGGTAGACCTATGGTCTGTTGGTATGGATCCTTTCTACCATTTCATGACTTGAATGAGAGAAACTCTTGATACAGTAAGGGGTCGTTTCCATATGGGCAATTTTTTTTTTAAATGGCTCCATAAGTGGACATTTTGTCCGAAAATAGGATATTGATATATTAATCCATTTTAGGTGTTATTGTGAGCTTAAGATGTTAAATTGTGTGAAACAAGTTGAGGATCAGACAAAATAAGTCAAGATTTATTTATTTTTACCGATTTATTACAAAAACTGCATTTTTTTAGGTAAAAAATAACATAAACTTGGTCTTGGTTTATCTCACAGAACACTTGTTTCTAAATGCTACTTTTTTTTGTTCCAGTGTATCTATAAAGATTGTTTAACATAAAAAATGCTTCCTCATTTAATACAGCTACATCTACGAAAGTGAAAAAAAACCACCAAAATGGCTAACACATGCCCCCTTTTTTAACATTTGACGGAAACAAGTTTTTGTTTTTCTAAATTGGCCAGTTATTTAAGATTGATAATAGTTTTTATCATCAGAGATTGGCATTACCTAAATGTAGTGAAAATTTGGAGTCCATATGACAATCGATGACGAAGTGTTGATCCATCAAAAAAGCTTGTATACGGTATTTCTACACATGGTGTTACACTCCTGACATTGTTATTTTATAAATAGATGAATTTATCGAAGCACGAATCGCTTCCCTTCAACAGTAAAGGTAGTTATTGGTATGGTGTGTCTGTTTGTGCATTACATTGAATATAGGTCAGCATTTACTTTATTACGTGTTGTTTATTACCATTCTAAGTTTTAAATTGTGATAAACATGTATTTTTTTTTTTTTTTTGGGGGGGGGGGGGGGGGGAGGTAATACAACAATATGGTACTAGTATGTTTGAAACTTGTTTTAAATATCACTCTTTGGCAATACCAACATAATAATAAAATGGTGGGGTTCCCGCGTCATTCTATATTATGGAAAGATTGATGTCAATAAATCAAACACTTTTGTTACGCTCCTGACAGATGATGTTTACAGATACAGTCATGTAAGCAAAGAAACTTAAAATGCTCCTCTTAAGTATTATAGGTGGGTATACAGTGTACTAGGTTTGCTATTAGTTATTTGGTACCATAAATTATACAATATGCCTGTTTAATTCCATCTGAACATTTACTTGCAATACACTTTTGTTACACTCCTGACAGATATTTATAGATAGTCTCAAGTCATGTAAGCAAAGAAAGTTAAAATGTTCCTAAAAAGTATTATAGGTGGGTATATACAGTATATTAGGTTTGCTATAGTAATTTGGTAAATACAATATGCCTGTTTAATTCCATCTGAACATTTACATCAGCACTAGCAAAATGTGTTACACTCCTGACACACACGTTTTTGAAATATATAACAAACATACCCAACCCAACACAATTGTATTTGTTATTATTAGTTTCTATCTATCTCATACTATTATAAAAAAGTTAATTAAATCTGTAAAATAATTATCAAATTTCAGATAGAATGCCAATGTTACACTCCTGACATTTTTGGGTTTTCTCAGTAAAAGCTTCACTTCAACTGCAACAATGCAGATTATTAAATTCAGTTGGCTATTTATGATAGGCCAAAGGGGTACTAATAAACATACATGAAGAAAGAAATGTGTAACATTGTACCATTTATATTTCCAAGATCATTTTGCCAACTAGTTGAGTTAGGCTTCAAATTTCAAAAAGTCATACTGTAATGTTATAAAAAATATTTTGAGGACCTTTAACAACATATCACTGTGATTAGTTTTGAATGAAAGTAGACCCTTTAACCTTCCAAAATATACATCTCATCGTTATATATGCACGCTGGTCTTGTTGTACTAGCTTTCTGAAAACTTGCTGTTGATTTTCCATACAAAAAAAAGTGTTACACTCCAGACAATTTTGGCATCATAATCGGCTGGCATTTTTTTTGACAAAGAGCGAGGGCTAAAATCATTTGGCATGAATTAATGACTATCTAAGCACACGTTTTACAATCATTGGGGTTTCTGGAAAGGACTTTATTAATGAAATAACAAGCAAAAAGTGAAAGGAGCCATTTTTTTTGCAATTGCCCATATCACAGCTTTCCCCAGCTTGGCTGTGTGTATAAATGCAATTTGATTCATACACACAGCTTTCCCCAGTAAAGCTGGGGTACACACAGCTTTCCCCAGTGGGAAAGCTGTAATTGCGTATATATATATATATATATATGAAACCAACCCTAAAACATTGTGATGAGATCGTCTACTGTTTAAAACCGAGGATACGGTTTGCACGTTTCTTTCCAAGACTATAGTCTTATGAGAGAAACTTTTGTCACAGTATTAACATTGGTATGGTTTTTTGGCATGGATCCTTTAATGGGGAAAGTGTTGCGTTTTTGATAACCACAATTATGTAGTATAGAAATAAGATGATTAACATGATTAATATTATAATTATAACATTTTTTGTTAAACGATTAGTATATAGGAACCACAATAATGTAATTCCTATTTATATTTATTGACAAATCGGGCATGGGTCTGACTGCGTATGAAATGTAACTGCACTAAATCAACGGGCTAACATGTATCCCGGGAGGGGTACTCACCCAAGACGGTATACAGGGGTGTGCCGCTCTAATGGGTAGCTTTTTGGGCACAAAATCCCTAAACATGGGGTATGATTTTGTGCTGGAAATCCCTAATAATGGGGTCACTTTTTACAAATGGGTCTATTTTCGCGAAATTTGTGTCTATTTTCGCGAAAAATTGCAAAAATCATGCCCAGGCTGACAGCATGCCCAGGCTGACAGCATGCCTAGGCTGACAGCATGCCCAGGCTGACAGCATGCCCAGGCTGACAGCATGCCCAGGCTGACAGCATGCCCAGGCTGACAGCATGCCCAGGCTGACAGGTCATAACTTTTTACATTCCAGAGGGGTGTCATAACTTTTAAGTATTTAGGGCAGGGGGGTGGTCATTTTTTGGGTTGTTGCTTTCTTCCAGCTACCCCCCTCCCCTCCGGTAGAAATAATGAACGGTCCCTAATTGTATTGCTTTTTATGAGAGAAAGAAATGTTGATCAAGTTTGGATGAACATGATGAAGGAATGATTCTAAAAATTAATTTAATTACATTGTTACATTCTTAAATCTTCTACTGAAATATTAAATGACCAATCTAGGTGTTCTTTTCATCAGGTTACTAGTATGTGTTTGGATTTTTCAATGGCGTGCTAATGTATGATCAAAAAATAAAATAGGAGGTACCTGTTATATTGTCTTTGTGTTATTGAAGTAGGCCTACTGATATTACAGGGACCAGGTATCGTGTTATTTTAATTTAAAATACTACAGCAATTTTTCCTTCAAACCTTTATCTGAGTATTTAATGAAAACGATAACTGATCATTATTTTGTTAATGAATTAATATTATCCGCGTAGCAAAAAAATCAACTTTCCCCTGATGTGAGCCGTGTCTGCCGTTGTCTCAGTACGAGCTACCCCGCTACTGATAAAGTAGCCGGCATGCCCAGACAGGACAGCATGCCCAGGCTGACAGGGTGTTATAACTGTATTCTACATTCCAGAGGGGAATGTCATAACTTTTAAGTACTTAGGGAAGGGGGGGGGGCGGTCATTTTTTTGGGTTGTTGCTTTCTTTCAGCTACCCCCCCCCCCCTCCCCTCCGGTAGAAATAATGAACGGTCCCTAATTGTATTGCTTTTTATGAGAGAAAAAATGTTGATCAAGTTTGGATGAACATGATGAAGGAATGATTCTATAAAAAAAAATTACATTCTTAAATATTAAATATTAAATGACCGATCTAGAGGTATTCTTTTCATGATCAGGTGCACTGTGCAGAATCAGACAATACTACGAAATCTGACTAATGTATGATCAAAAAATAAAATAGGAGGTACCTATTATTGTCTTTGTGTTATTGTAGTACTGATATTACAGGGGCCAGGTATCGTGTTATTTTTATATACAAGTATACATTTTTGGAAAGGATTTGGGTCAGAGAATCTGTTTTGACATCAATTTTGACCACAAAAAAAATCAATTTTTTGACAATTTTTTTTCTCGAACAAGCTAAAAAAATAATTGTGAGTAAAAAATGCCCAAAATTGCTTGATTATAATGTTACATGGCTGTAACTTATCTATGGTTTGAGCATTGCCGCAATATCAAGGATTTAGCTCTACGGAAATCAGTCAGCTCATGAAATAATTAAAGTACACAATTAGAATCCTATAAAATAACAGTAGGCTATGATCATATTTCCACCGTAATGCTGAAACTGTTACAATTTGGCCAGCCATATAAGCCTGGGAGCAATTTAAGGGGGGGGGGGGGAGGGGGGGGGGGGGCGGCCTCGAGGAAGTTTTTGATTAATTTTTTTGAATTTTGTGAGTGCTATAATTATTGAACTATTAATCAAATGCATATAAAAAGTATAAATTTTTGGAAATTAATGGATCAGAGAATACAAATTTGGTGTCAATGTTGATTTTTTGAGAAAATCACAAAATTTACTTTTTTGACCCAAATTTGTTTGAACAAAGCTAACAAAAATAATTGTGAGTACAAAATGCCCAAATTGCTTGATTATGATATAAAGACACTAACTTACGGACACATTTCTTGTTTTAATTAACCTAATCTAATATATTTTGACCAAAAAGTGGAAAAAATGGAAACTTTTTTTCGGTACTTTTTAGTCAAAATTTCAAAAAATATCAAGATTACAAATTTTAAAAAAATTGGGTGCAATAAATAAAAAGAAACTGGCCATTGAATAATAAAATGGGATGCATGTTCATGGGGGGCGGCTTTCTTAGAGAGCTAGCAGAACGTGTTAAAGCCAAGTTGGGCACACACACAAACACCTGATAATCATAGGGTGTGCTAATATCTATATAAATATACATATTATATTTTAGAAGGCCTGAGTGGCATTGTGGCATACCGTACATACATGAATACATGGGGCAATGTGGCGCACTAGTTAGGAGCGCTCATATACTACTGTGTACCGTTAGTTATGTTGGTGGATCGTTTCAGCATTGAGTTCAATACGATATCAACCATGCAGATTGAAGTACATGAGGCATGCTCATAGTGCACCGTGGTTCGGAAGTCGCATACAAATGATCATGGTCCCGTGTATAGGAAGATCTATCCCCTAGCACGTTAAAAGGAATAAATATGAATGAATGAAAGGTCACAGACTCCTTCGTATTAAAGAGTAGGGGATCGGTCCGTGTCTGTACGCTCATGTTTGTATTCCTAGGTTCCATGGATACATTGTGCGAGTATAGGCCGGGGCGGACCTACGTCATGCCGGTGAAATTCAATTAAGCAACCGCACATTGCGCCTACTGCGGATTCAAGTGCGTAACGCTGAGCTTTGACTGAGTGCGTGCATGGAATGTTTTGCTTTATGAAACACTTGTTGCCAAGCAAATTTGCTAAAAATAGCTCAAAGTGCCTGTATGTCCGCACCATCCTATACTCAACAAGAGGCTCCTGCACAGTATAGGTCGGCTCGGTCATATGGGTACTTTTTACCGTTTGCCGATGACAACAAAACAGATGTTTTATTAAGTTTAAATTAAAGCTCTTCTCGACCATACCCCCACCATACCCTAGGGACCGTGTCGGGGTGTGTATGTAAACATGGTATAAGAGGCTCTTGACTTTGGTTTGTGGTCAACGGCATGTGACGTCACTCCGGGACGACCTATATAGGAAGATGACGATGATGGAATGGCGACATTGAGTTGACAAAACAACATCTACATCAATACTCGGCGAAATCCATAGTCAGGGAACGCCAAGACCCCAGTTTCCTTGTGTGTACAGACCGGGATGATCCTCTACTCTTTACGAAGGAATCTGTGACTTTTAACGTGCACCATATTTGGACAATGTAATTCAGTTCGGTAGAATTCATCATCAATTCATACGGTCTTGTATTTCAAATACCACTCTGAAATCTGATACATGTACGTCAGCCTAGGCTATATGAAATATGAATTAAGCTTACTTTTACGTGCTTGAAAATGAAATCCAAGGACTTCTGTCTGTGTGCGTACTTTTTCGGAACATATTTCACGACTAATTGCTCTATACATTTATTTGTATGTACTTGAAACATCATGGATCTATATTATTTGTGTCTTGAACATTAAAAACATCATTGAAATACCGAAATTTGAAGAATCATATGTTTAATAGAATCACGTAAACTTTGACCTTTCGTTACGTTGCTATGGAAACGGCGGTGCAGTATGGAATATTTTTAATTCTGCGCAGATAGAATATCAAAAATGAAAGTGACTATATGCAGGACTAGTGTTGCCATATTGTCTACATGTATCACGGAGCAGAATCTAATTAAATTTCACCGCACGACGGTCTTGTATGTAGACCGGTCACATAATGTAAAGAATAATCGTACTTGAGCAAGCTATTGCACAAAGAGGAACAAAAGTTCAGAATTATATCCCCATTTTTTATGTCAGACTCACCTTTTTGGAGATTCAAAGATGCAAACAATGTTCAAGACGGGGTTCAAGAACTAGTTGAATATCAAATATAAAACTTTTAATGTGTCTGTAAAAACAGAATGTGGCCAAATGGGGCGCTTTCGTACTTTTGGAATGATTCTTTCTTAAACTGCCAGTTGATTAATTACTTTAATATCAAATGCGATTTATTAAATGTTGCTAGTACCTCGGTTTGGCCGCCATATTGGGCTACTTTTGACTTATTTACGGCTTTTCTCAAGAATATCATGAACTTTTCCAGATGAATAACTCTAGTGAGCACATTTAACATGACAGTTTTAAGTGCTTTAAACCCTATATGTACATGGATGTAAGGAATCTTTTGACCAATTCTGACAGTAATCAAACATTTCCTGATATAGCAGAAGCATTTTGAATGAAAGTAGTGACAATTTACATTTTGACCCCTAGTGACCCCAAATATTTGTTGATTGTAAAAACCGAACTATTATATATTAGTACGGTAAAAAAAAATATGTTGAGAAATTCTGACGATCCTAGGTCATTTCACTAAATTGCAAACGCGTTTTAAGTGAAAATCACATTTTGACCCCTTATGACCCCTGTATGACCTTTGACCCCAAACTGTGAAGACCCTATATGTAGGTCAGGTAGGGGGTCCTACTGACCAAATCTGGTGATTGTAGCATGTAAACTGTAGAAAAAATAGCATTTTGTAGATGGGTTTGATAGAAAGAAAGAAACGGTACAGATACAGTACCTCGATTTTTGAAAAAATCAAGGTAAGAAACGGCAGAGATACAGAACCTCGATTTTTGGAAAAAATCAAGGTAAGAACTAGACATGGATCTGGTCAGAGACCAGGACACCTTGATTTTTGTATGGATTAATGACTTCTAGTGACCCCATATGACATGTCACTTTTTAAACGCTGAAGAACCTAATGTGCATGACCAATTCTGACGGTCATCATTCATTCTCTCTGAGACAAATAGCAATGTCAAAATCGGAGCATGTCTTACATTTTACCCCCGTTTAGGTCAATGACCCCTAGTGACCCCATATGACATGTCACTTTTAATCGCTTAAGACCCTATGTGTACATGGATCCAAGGAATCTTTTGACCAATTCTGATAATCATGGGTCATTTCCTCTCGAAAAAATAGCATTTTTAGTGCGAGGATTGAACATTTACATTTTGACCCCTAGTGACCCCAAATATATTTTGATTTTAAAAACCGAACTATTATATATGCGTACGGTCAAAAGGAATATGTTGACAAATTCTGACGATCCTAGGTCATTTCACTAAATTGCAAACGCGTTTTAAGTGAAAATCACGTTTTGACCACTTATGACCCCTGTGTGACCTTTGACCCCAAACTGTGAAGACCCTATATGTAGGTCTGGTAGGGGGTCCTACTGACCAAATCTGGTGATTGCAGCATGTACACTGTAGAAAAAATAGCATTTTGAGTGCAAGGAGTGAAAATTGACCTTTTGACCCCTAGTGACCTATGTTGACCTTTGACCCCGTGAAAATGATTGACTTTTTTTCTTGTCTTGTCAATGCCTACAAAATGAAACATGACCAGTCAAAATCGGAGCATGTCTTACATTTTACCCTTGTTTAGGTCAATGACCCCTAGTGACCCCATCTGACATGTCACTTTTAATCGCTGAAGACCCTATATGTACATGGATACAAGGAATCTTTTGACCAATTCTGACAATCATAGGTCATTTCCTCCCGAAAAAATAGCATTTTCAGTGCGAGGAGTAACAATTTACATTTTGACCCCTAGTGACCCCAAATGATTTTTAATTTTAAAAACCGTTCTTTTGTATATGCGTACGGTTAAAAGGAATATGTGGACCAATTTTGACAATCCTAGGTCATTTCACTAAATTGGAAATGCGTTTTAAGTGAAAATCACGTTTTGACCCCTTATGACCCCTGTGTGACCTTTGACCCCAAACTGTGAAGACCCTATATGTAAGTCAGGTAGGGGGTCATACTGACCAAATCTGGTGATTGTAGCATGTAAACTGTAGAAAAAATAGCATTTTGTAGATGGGTCTGACAGAAAGAAAGAAAGAAACTAGACATGGTTCTGGTCTGAGACCAGGACACCTTGATTTTTTATGGATTAATGACCTCTAGTCACCCCATATGACATGTCACTTTTAATGGATCCAAGAAATCTTTTGACCAATTCTGACAATCATGGGTAATTTCCTCCCGAAAAAATAGCATTTTGAGTGCGAGGAGTGCAAATTGACCTTTTGACCCCTAGTGACTTATGTTGACCTTTGACCCAATAAAAATTATTTGACTTTTTTTTCTTGTTTCATCAATGCCTACAAGATGAAATAAATCCGGTCAAAATCGGAGCATGTCTTATATTTTACCCCTGTTTAGGTCAATGACCCCTAGTGACCCCATATGACATGTCACTTTTAATCGCTGAAGACCCTATATGTACATGGATCCAAGAAATCTTTTGACTAATTCTGACAATCATGCGTCATTTCCTCCCGAAAAAATAGCATTTTGAGTGTGAGGAGTGAAAATTGACCTTTTGACCCCTAGTGACCCTAAATATATTTTGATTTTAAAAACCGAACTACTATATATGCGTACGGTCAAAAGGAATATGTTGACAAATTCTGACGCTCCTAGGTCATTTCACTAAATTGCAAACGCGTTTTAAGTGAAAATCACGTTTTGACCACTTATGACCCCTGTGTGACCTTTGACCCCAAACTGTGAAGACCCTATATGTAGGTCTGGTAGGGGGTCCTACTGACCAAATCTGGTGATTGTAGCATGTACACTGTAGAAAAAATAGCATTTTGAGTGCAAGGAATGAAAATTGACCTTTTGACCCCTAGTGACCTATGTTGACCTTTGACCCCGTGAAAATGGTTGACTTTTTTTCTTGTCTTATCAATGCTTACAAAATGAAACATGACCGGTCAAAATCGGAGCATGTCTTACATTTTACCCCTGTTTAGGTCAATGACCCCTAGTGACCCCATCTGACATGTCACTTTTAATCGCTGAAGACCCTATATGTACATGGATATAAGGAATCTTTTGACCAATTCTGACAATCATAGGTCATTTCCTCCCGAAAAAATAGCCTTTTCAGTGCGAGGAGTAAAAATTTACATTTTGACCCCTAGTGACCCCAAATGATTTTTAATTTTAAAAACCGTTCTTTTGTATATGCGTACGGTCAAAAGGAATATGTGGACCAATTTTGACAATCCTAGGTCATTTCACTAAATTTGAAATGCGTTTTAAGTGAAAATCACGTTTTGACCCCTTATGACCCCTGTGTGACCTTTGACCCCAAACTGTGAAGACCCTATATGTAGGTCAGGTAGGGGGTCCTACTGACCAAATCTGGTGATTGTAGCATGTAAACTGTAGAAAAAATAGCATTTTGTAGATGGGTCTGATAGAAAGAAACAAAGAAGAAGAAAGAAACGGCAGAGATAGAGTACCTCGATTTTTGAAAAAATCAAGGTAACTAGACATGGATCTGGTCTGAGACCAGGACACCTTGATTTTTTATGGATTAATGACCTCTAGTGACCCCATATGACATGTCACTTTTAATGGATCCAAGAAATCTTTTGACCAATTCTGACAATCATGGGTCATTTCCTCCCGAAAAAATAGCATTTTGAGTGTTAGGAGTGAAAATTGACCTGTTGACCCCTAGTGACCTATGTTGACCTTTGACCCCATGAAAATGATTGACTCTTTTTCTTGTCTTATCATTGCCTACAAAATGAAACAAGACCGGTCAAAATCGGAGCATGTCTTACATTTTACCCCTGTTTAGGTCAATGACCCCTAGTGACCCCATATGACATGTCACCTTTAATCGCTTAAGACCCTATATGTACATGGATCCAAGGAATCTTTTGATCAATTCTGATAATCATGGGTCATATCCTCTCGAAAAAATAGCATTTTTAGTGCGAGGATTAAAGATTTACATTTTGACCCCTAGTGACCCCAAATATGTTTTGATTTTAAAAACCGAACTATCATATATGCATACGGTCAAAAGGAATATGTTGACAAATTCTGACGATCTTAGGTCATTTCACTAAATTGCAAACGCGTTTTAAGTGAAAATCACGTTTTGACCCCTTATGATCCCTGTGTGACCTTTGACCCCAAACTGTGAAGACCCTATATGTAGGTCTGGTAGGGGGTCCTACTGACCAAATCTGGTGATTGTAGCATGTAAACTGTAAAAAAAATAGCATTTTGAGTGCGAGGAATGAAAATTGACCTTTTGACCCCTAGTGACCTATGTTGACCTTTGACCCCATGAAAATGATTGACTTTTTTTCTTGTCTTATCAATGCCTACAAAATGAAACATGACCGGTCAAAATCGGAGCATGTCTTACATTTTACCCCTGTTTAGGTCAATGACCCCTAGTGACCCCATATGACATGTCACTTTTAATCGCTGAAGACCCTATATGTACATGGATACAAGGAATCTTTTGACCAATTCTGACAATCATAGGTCATTTCCTCCCGAAAAAATAGCATTTTCAGTGCGAGGAGTAAAAATTTACATTTTGACCCCTAGTGACCCCAAATGATTTTTAATTTTAAAAACCGTTCTTTTGTATATGCGTACGGTCAAAAGGAATATGTGGACCAATTTTGACAATCCTAGGTCATTTCACTAAATTGGAAATGCGTTTTAAGTGAAAATCACGTTTTGACCACTAGTGACCTTTGTGTGACCTTTGACCCCTAACTTTGAAGACCCTATATGTAAGTCAGGTAGGGGGTCCTACTGACCAAGTTTGGTGATTGTAGCATGTAAACTGTAGAAAAAATAGCATTTTGTAGATGGGTCTGACAGAAAGAAAGAAAGAAACTAGATCTAGTTCTGGTCTGAGACCAGGGTACCTTGATTTTTATGAGAAAATGATCCCTAGTGACCTCTTCTTGACCTTTGACCTGGTTATGATGATTGGCTTTTTTTCTTGCCTTATCGAACCAAACAAGATAAAACAGGTCCGATCTAATTCGGAGCATGTCTTGAGTTTTACCCATGTAAAGTTCAATGACCCCTAGTGACCCCAAATATTTTTTGATTTTAAAAACCGAACTATTATATATTAGTTCGGTCAAAAGGAATATGTTGACAAATTCTGACGATCCTAGGTCATTTCACTAAATTGCAAACGTGTTTTAAGTGAAAATCACGTTTTGACCCCTTACTACCCCTGTGTGACCTTTGACCCCAAACTGTGAAGACCCTATATATAGATCAGGTAGGGGGTCATACTGACCTAATCTGGTGATTGTAGCATGTAAACTGTAGAAAAAATAGCATTTTGAGTGCAAAGAATAAAAATTGACCTTTTGACCCCTAGTGACCTATGTTGACCTTTGACCCCATGAAAATGATTGACTTTTTTTCTTGTGTTATCAATGCCTACAAAATTAAACATGACCCGTCAAAATCGGAGCATGTCTTACATTTTACCCCTGTTTAGGTCAATGACCCCTAGTGACCCCATTTGACATGTCACTTTTAATCGCTTAAGACCCTATGTGTACATGGATCCAAGGAATCTTTTGACCAATTCTGATAATCATTGGTCATTTCCTCTTGAAAAAATAGCATTTTTAGTGCGAGGATTGAAAATTTAACATTTTGACCCCTAGTGACCCCAAATAATTTTTGATTTTAAAAACCGAACTATTATATATGCGTACGGTCAAAAGGAATATGTTGACAAATTCTGACGATCCTAGGTCATTTCACTAAATTGCAAACGCGTTTTAAGTGAAAATCACGTTTTGACCCCTTATGATCCCTGTGTGACCTTTGACCCCAAACTGTGAAGACCCTATATGTAGGTCTGGTAGGGGGTCCTACTGACCAAATCTGGTGATTGTAGCATGTAAACTGTAGAAAAAATAGCATTTTGAGTGCGAGGAATGAAAATTGACCTTTTGACCCCTAGTGACCTATGTTGACCTTTGACCCCATGAAAATGATTGACTTTTTTTCTTGTCTTATCAATGCCTACAAAATGAAACATGACCGGTCAAAATCGGAGCATGTCTTACATTTTACCCCTGTTTAGGTCAATGACCCCTAGTGACCCCATATGACATGTCACTTTTAATCGCTGAAGACCCTATATGTACATGGATACAAGAAATCTTTTGACCAATTCTGACAATCATAGGTCATTTCCTCCCGAAAAAATAGCATTTTCAGTGCGAGGAGTAAAAATTTACATTTTGACCCCTAGTAACCCCAAAAGATTTTTAATTTTAAAAACCGTTCTTTTGTATATGCGTACGGTCAAAAGGAATATGTGGACCAATTTTGACGATCCTAGGTCATTTCACTAAATTGGAAATGCGTTTTAAGTGAAAATCATGTTTTGACCCCTTATGACCCCTGTGTGACCTTTGACCCCAAACTGTGAAGACCCTATATGTAGGTCGGGTAGGGGGTCCTACTGACCAAATCTGGTGATTGTAGCATGTAAACTGTAGAAAAAATAGCATTTTTTAGACTGTGTGTAAGGCCCGGTTTGATAGAAAGAAAGAAACAGTACAGATACAGTACCTCGATTTTTGAAAAAATCAAGGTAACAAGAAAGAAACGGCAGAGATAGAGTACCTCGATTTTTGAAAAAATCAAGGTAAGAAGAAAGAAACGGCAGAGATAGAGAACCTTGATTTTTGAAAAATCAAGGTAACTAGATCTTGCTCCGGTCTAAGACCAGGCTACCTTGATTTTTTTATGAGAAAATGATCCCTAGTGACCCGTTCTTGACCTTTGACCTGATTAAAATGATTGACTTATTTTCTTGACTCATCAAACCAAACAAGATGCAACAAACCCGGTCCAAATCGGAGCATGTCTTAACTGTTACCCCTCTAAAGTTCAATGACCCCGTATTGACCCTTCTTGACCTTTGACCTGGTCAATATGATTGACTTTTTTTCTTGGCTCATCAATCCAAACCAGATGCAACAAACCCGGTCCAAATCGGAGCATGTCTTAACTTTTACTACTGTAAAATTCAATGACCCCTAGTGACCCCTTCTTGACCTTTGACCTGGTCAATATGATTGACTTATTTTCTCGGCTTATCAATTCAAACAAGATGCAACAAACCCGGTCCCAATCGGAGCATGTATTAACTTTTACCTCTGTAAAGTTAAATGACCCCTAGTGACCCCTTCTTGACCTTTGACCTGGTCAATATGATTAACTTATTTTCATGGCTCATCAATCCAAACAAGATGCAATAAACCCCGTTAAAATCGGAGCATGTCTTAACTTTTACCCTTGTAAAGTTCAATGACCCCTAGTGACCCCGTATGACATGTCACTTTTAATCGCTGAACACCCTATATGTGCATGGACCCAAGGAATCTTTTGACCAATTCTGATAATCATGGGCCATTTTCTCTTGAAAAAATAGCATTTTAAGTGACTGGAGTGAAAATTGACGTTTTGACCCCTAGTGACCCCAAATGATTTTTATTTTTAAAAACCGTTCTTTTGTAAATGCGTACGGTCAAAAGGAATATGTGGACCAATTTTGACGATCCTAGGTCATTTCACTAAATTGGAAATGCATTTTAAGTGAAAATCACCTTTTGACCCCTAGTGACCCCTGTGTGACCTTTGACCCCAAACTGTGAACACCCTATATGAAGGTTAGGTGGGGGGTTCTACTGACCAAGTTTGGTGATTGTAGCATGTAAACTGTAGAAAAAATAGCATTTTTTAGATGGGTTTGAGGAAAGAAGAAGAAGAAAGAAACGGCAGAGATACAGAACCTCGATTTTTGGAAAAAATCAAGGTAAAGAACTAGAGATAATTGTGATCTTAGATCACGGATATTAGTCGAGGGCTTTGACCTTTGACCTTGCTATATGTTGTCAAAGGGCACTAACCTTAAATTGTACTATATTTGATAATTGTTTTTATAAATTTCAGCCATGAAGTAGTTAAAAATATACATTTTGAACCCTAATGACCTTTTCTTGACCTTTGACCCCAAACTTATTATTGACCTTTTTTCTTGGCTTATCAATGCGCACAAGAAAAAAGTAGTCCGGTCAAAATCAGAGCATGTCTTCAGTTTTACACCTGTATAGTTCAATGACCCCTAGTGACCCCGTTTGACATGTCACTTTTAATGGAGAAGCACCCTATATGAACATTGATAAGAGGAATCTTTTGACAAATTCTGACAATCATCGGTCATTTCGTCTCGGACAAGTAGTATTTTGAGTGCGAGGAGTGAAAATGTACATTTTGACCCCTAGGGACCTTTTTTTGACCTTTGACCTTAACGGTATTATTGACTTTTGTTCTTGTCTCGTCAATGCCCACAAAATAAAAGGAACCCGGTCTAAATCGGAGCATGCCTTATATTTTCCCCTTGTAAAGTTCAATGACCCCTAGTGACCCCGTTTGACATTTCACTTTTAGTGGAGAAGCACCCTATATGAACATGGATCTAAGGAATCTTTTGACCAATTCTGAGTATCATCAGTCATTTTCCCTCGGACAAGTAGGGTTTTGAGTGAATGGAGTAAACATTTACATTTTGACCCCTAGTAACCCCAACCATTTTTCGATTTAAAAAACCGAACTATCATATATGCGTACGGTCAAAAGGAATATGTTGGCCAATTCTCACGATCCTAGGTCATTTCAATAAATTGCAAATGCGTTGTAAGTGAAAATCACGTTTTGACCCTTGTGTGACCTTTGACCCCTTATGCTTTACAACCTGAGTAGTGGTGCACATAAGGGTACTTATGACCAAATATGGTCAAAATCGGCTCAATGGTTACGGAGCTATAGGTCCCATGACGGAAGAAGAAGAAGGAAACAGGTAGAATACAGTATATTAGTCGTTTCTCGACTAATATAATTAGTCTCAACACGTTTTTGTCCTCTGGGGCGTGCCATAGTTTGGCACGATTTTATGATAAGAAAAGATTATATGTGCATCCCTTTTTTCTCAAATAATTTGTTAATCCTTTATATGATTTGCTGATTCTGTCACTACTTATGTCTTTTGTAGTACTGAGTCCGAAGATGTTTGAATGGAAATCTAACTCCATTTCCGCTTTGTGATATTAATTTTTTTGCATTAATTCATACTTTCTATTACAAATGTGTTGATAGAATGCCGTATATGACATTATACGGATATCAACATAACATGACAGTGCTGGCACGACAATCATTCTAGATTTAGGGACATTTACATTTTGACCCCTAGTGACCTTTTTTTGACCTCTGACCCAAAACTTGTAATTGACTTTTTTGCTTGGCTGATCAATGCGCACAAGAAAAAAGTAGTCCCGTCAAAATCGGAGCATGTCTTAAGATTTTCACCTGTATAGTTCAATGACCTCTAGTGACCCCGTGTGACATGTCACTTTTAGTGCAGAAGTGACATTATACGGATATCAACATAACATGACAGTGCTGGCACGACAATCATTCTAGATTTAGGGACATTTACATTTTGACCCCTAGTGACCTTTTTTTGACCTCTGACCCAAAACTTGTAATTGACTTTTTTGCTTGGCTGATCAATGCGCACAAGAAAAAAGTAGTCCCGTCAAAATCGGAGCATGTCTTAAGATTTTCACCTGTATAGTTCAATGACCTCTAGTGACCCCGTGTGACATGTCACTTTTAGTGGAGAAGGACCCTATATGAACATGGATGAGAGGAATCTTTTGACTAATTCTGACAATCATTAGTCATTTCCTCTCGGACAAGTAGCATTTTGAGTGATTGGAGTGACAATTTACATTTTGACCCCTACTGACGCCAAATATTTTTCGATTTTAAAAACCAAACTATTATACATGCGTACTGTCCAAAGGAACATGTTGACCATTTCTCAGCATCCTGTGTCATTTCGCTAAGTAGCAAGGACGTTTTAAGTGAAAATCGCGTTTGACCCCTGTGTGACCTTTGACCTCTTGTGCTTTAAAACCTGAGTAGTGGTGCACATAAGGGTACTTGTGACCAAATATGGTCAAAATCGGCTCAATGGTTACGGAGCTATAGGTCCCATGGCTGAAGAAAGAAGAGGAAACAGGACGAATACAGTATATTAGTCGTTTCTCGACTAATATAAAGAAGACCTTTTCTTGACCTCTGACCCAAAACTTGTAATTGACTTTTTTGCTTGGCTGATCAATGCGCACAAGAAAAAAGTAGTCCCGTCAAAATCGGAGCATGTCTTAAGATTTTCACCTGTATAGTTCAATGACCTCTAGTGACCCCGTGTGACATGTCACTTTTAGTGGAGAAGGACCCTAGATGAACATGGATGAGAGGAATCTTTTGACTAATTCTGACAATCATTAGTCATTTCCTCTCGGACAAGTAGCATTTTGAGTGATTGGAGTGACAATTTACATTTTGACCCCTACTGACGCCAAATATTTTTCGATTTTAAAAACCAAACTATTATACATGCGTACTGTCCAAAGGAACATGTTGACCATTTCTCAGCATCCTGTGTCATTTCGCTAAGTAGCAAGGACGTTTTAAGTGAAAATCGCGTTTGACCCCTGTGTGACCTTTGACCTCTTGTGCTTTAAAACCTGAGTAGTGGTGCACATAAGGGTACTTGTGACCAAATATGGTCAAAATCGGCTCAATGGTTACGGAGCTATAGGTCCCATGGCTGAAGAAAGAAGAGGAAACAGGACGAATACAGTATATTAGTCGTTTCTCGACTAATATAAAGAAGAAGAAAGAAACGGCAGAGATACAGAACCTCGATTTTTGGAAAAAATCAAGGTAACAAATCTGGTTTAAATCTGAAAATGTTCATGCAAATACAATTCTTCCTGGCAAGATAATCTCACCATGATGATTTAACGTTCATGTTTTAGTATATTAAGGGCGATGGTTTGAAACATTGTACAAGTCATTCAACGGCCCAAATTCACAAAGGTGGCTTAACTTAAACCTGGCTTAACTTAAGCCTGGCTTAACTTAAGCCTGGCTTAACTTAAGCCTGGCTTAACTTAAGCCTGGCTTAGTTAAGCCACCACCATGGTTTAACTTAAATTTCTCTTTCACAAAACCTAGCTTAACTAATCCAGGCTTAAATTAGGCCACTGTTTGGGCTCCTTTTGGGCTCCTATGCTTATAATGGGTCTAGTTGCTAAGAGATTGATCTGCACATGCTCAGAAGCGTATTTATAGTATTTATAATTATAAGAAGTGCTAACCAGGAATGAATGCATTACATGTGGATCTGGTTGATAGCACATAGTTCAGAAAAAGAAATGAGTTACAACCAACTTTAAAGGGGGGAAAGTCCTTAGGCTTCTAACATAGTTGTAAGGCTAGGTATAAGGAGAAAGGCATTTTTAGAATAGATTAAACGTGTTCAATTTCGTGGGGGAGGGAGGGGGCCTAATTAGCCAAATTGTGCCTAGCCCTTGATGTGCTTTTTTGGATAAGATATCACATTTTGAGCTGACGCATAAGATTGACGTCATTAACCGGTCAAACCACAATCAATTCAACCACAAATATTGTTTTCATTGAATTCGCAAGGAAATACGCTGTCTTCCCTGCCGGACTAGGCCTAACTACAATGTTAGAAAAAAGTGTTCGAACACTTAGTAGGCCTAATGTAAAGTCATCCCCCTTTCCCCCCTGATCAATGTTGAGTCGCCCAACTTGCCAAACATCAGCCCGTGGCCTAGCAACATTGATTGGTGGAGGGAGGGGAGGGGTATATTGAAGGGGGGCTTTCAGGCTAGCAGATGCAAATTGGTATTTTCACATGACTCTAAAAGTGCGTACTATAGGGTAATTAAACGGTGCAAACAATGGTCAGTGTTCGAACACCTTTTTTCCATGATTGTGTATAAAATCGCTTAAGGAAATCATCTAAATTTGGTTTTTGGCGTGTATCTCCAAAAGTATATAAGCTATTCTTCTGAGATTTGGCATGATTATCAGGATGGTTTAGGCCCGTCATCGTGTGTAATATGAATGGGAATGGTGAATGTTAAGGAATTGTTCATACAATTGAATTGTTGAATATATCTAAATGTGTGTAAATGTGTGTTATGATTATGTATCTTGTCATATACTTGAAATGTATAGCATTACCGACACCAAATACATAGTGAATAAATTATTGTGACTGTTAAATTCTGAGGTGTTTGTATTTAATTTAATTAATGTGACGACTTAATCCAAACACATTTCAACTCTGAAGAGGGACGATTTAATGCTTTCCACGCGGTATACGCAAAGCAGATTTTTCAAAAACATTTCAACTTTCAAAGTCTATCTCAAGGATTACTGGACCAATACTAGGCACGTTTGTACTTATTTTAATGCATTTCAGTAAAGTAGGGCATGATCTAACTAATAAAGGTCAAGAACATTGTTCATGTCAAGTGCTAACTATAACAAATTGATGGATTTCTAAACATTCAATTGATGTTTTACTATGTGTTAATTATTATATGGTTTTATCATGAGTTAGGCCTAATCGAACTTTTATTAATATGCGTAATAATTGAGCGTGTCACTACGTCTTTTCTGCAATACTATTTTTCCGACAACAAATTATGGTCAGTAATCATCTCTTACATTATTAAAATAATGTTCTCTCAGACTGATGACACAAAACTATAGCCTACATTGATCAAACGGGTTCTATTGATGATTTTGGTAAATGGTCAACCGTTAACGTTTTACCATCATCATGCTCATAGACAAACACGCACTTTGAACGATTCACCAACAAGTAAAATTATATACTATAGTTTCTTTTTTTAAAAGACGGAGAATCATTGCAGTGTGTGTTATGCCAATGATAAATCGCCAACGTTTTACCTTTACCATCACCTTTCAGCTTCTCCATGCATTGTATTTGTAGATATGTTGTTGCTCTCACTAAACTTTGTTCAGTCTTTTAAGACTCAAGGTGTTCCTATTGGATGTGTATCTGATAGCCTAATCCAAACAAGTCATTGATGTCATGTATCAATTCAATGGAATGTAGAATAGGTGAGTGCCAACCATGTTACAAACACCTTAGTAGTCCGTTCCGCTCTGTTTTACGGATACACTTCATATATTCCATCGAATGCAATAGTATCTTTTCTGAAAACCTTTCACTATCAACACCTCGTTTAGCTCAGTCGATAGATCGCTCGCTTGTTACCAAACCTACATTTAATGGTAGTGGGTTCGAATCTGTCATTGGCCTATCTTACTTTTATTACTTATTCTTTCTTTTTTTAATTCTCTTCTAGATTTTATTTTCATTCAAGTATTTTTATTTATTCTTTTTATTCATTTCTATTTCTTTTTTCTTTTTATGCTATGACGTGATGCTAATTAATGTTCATAACAATATATTCTATCATTGTGGCGTGGGCATTTGGTGCTATAGTGGTTATTGCTATCTACCGTAGATAGCAGTTAGGGCCTATATGCTATACAGTATGTACATGGCTTAAATATTACCCATGAGCTCGCATTCGAGTTTGTATCAACGTTTAGATGAAATTGGCTGTCATTAATACCAAAATATTACATGTGTGTTCCATTTATTTAACCGTTACCTGTACATATACGAATTGCGCCATTCTAAATATGTTGAAATTTGAAGGAAATATTGGTTGAAAATCATCATTTTGTAAAAAGTACTTAATATTTATTAATAATATTAAGTGGTCTTATTGGGCATTGTATACGCTACAATGTGTGAAAATCACATTGATATCGATTGAGTGGTTCTCAAGTTATGATGTAAAACATGAGGCATGACAGCGCGTGTTTTCAATAGCTCAGACAATGTTAGAAAAAAGTGTTCGAACACTTAGTAGGCCTAATGTAAAGTCATCCCCCTTTCCCCCCCCCCTGATCAATGCTGAGTCGCCCAACTTGCCAAACATCAGCCTGTGGCCTAGCAACATTGATTGGTGGGGGAGGGGAGGGGTATATTGAAGGGGCTTTCAGGCTAGCAGATGCAAATTGGTATTTTCACATGACTCTAAAAATGCGTACTATAGGGTAATTAAACGGTGCAAACAATGGTCAGTGTTCGAACACCTTTTTTCTATGATTGTAGGCTAAATAGCATAACGTGTGCCCAGATTGGCTTTGTAGGATCAGATATCACATTTTGAACTATGTTAAGATCAACGTCATTAACCGGTCAAACCGCAATCAAATTCATGCCACAAATGCCGTTTGCAAGGAAATAACCTGTTTTTCATGCTGGACTAGGCCTAACTAGGCTAAAAGACAGCATACCATGTGCCCAGATTTCCTTTTTTGGATAAAATATCACATTTTAGCTACGTATAAGATCAACGTCATTAAACCCCATTTCAAGAAGCTAGAGATATTCAAGTTTTAAAATTATAGCCATTTTGCCACGGAAAACTAAACTATATTATACAAGTATCCCATGGCTACAAAATACAGTCATGTAACGTTTCAATAAATAATAATCTTGAGATAATTCACCAGGTTGTATTGAATGGCCCGAAACTCTTCTAAAGATATTTTTGTCAATAAAGTTTCCTCTAAAATTGCAGCTAAATTGGAAGTCGGGACTTCTCTGTATTTTTACAAATTTCACGACTATATAAAGAAGCATGATATACATATAATTGTTGTGTCCAGGGCCGCAGTAATTGATTTATTAAACGTGGTCGATTGGCATGAAATATTCATTTTCCCGGGGCGCTCGGCTGTAGTGACGCCGAAAACCTACAATGAAGCGAACTGTTGAGTGCGCGTTAAAAGCGGATGTCCGCGTTATTTTTGGCAGTGCACTGCGTCCGCGTTGGACAAAGGTTTGAAATACGCGGAAAGAGCGACGCTTTCCGAATGCTCACGAGCATTTACGGAAAATACCGACATACCTCCAAATTTGTCCCCATGATGGAATCAAAATGGCGGCGGCGTACTGGATCTCCTTTTTAAGTCTATGGGTACATTACACTGAAAATTAATAAAAAACTATGAAAAATTCTTATCTATTAATTCTTCATAAATAAAGAGTCAACATATCATTTACTCCACATGGACTGGAGTGTACATAGTAAGATATACCACTATTTAAAATTGAAAGCGTGTATTTTAATTAAACTTGCTATATAAAAAAATCAGCCACATGTGCAAGTTCCCAGGCTTCTGTCCCAGGGGGGCACTGGCATTGGAAAGGGGTATAGGTATGTGCCGCCCTGAAGACCCCCTTTTTCACCCTCTTTGGCTAGCTCTTATAACACCCCTTTTGAGCCTGCATTAGCTCTTAAGACCCCCATTTTATTGAAAATTCAAAAATCACAAATTTTTCATTCTAAAGCAATACTTTTTTTAAAAATTACGTTTCTTAACCCACATTTTTAGAAAATGTGCATTCTTACTTATCAAATTTGAAAAACAAACCAGTTCTTAAACCTCCCTCAGTCAGTTCTTAAGACTCTATTTGTTGTCATAAAATTCTCTCAGTTCAGTTCTGAAGCCCCTTTTTGAGACCCTGCCACCAAAAAAAAAAAGTTGAGTGCCCCCTCCCCCGGGCTTCTGTATTAAAAAAGAAAGAAAAAGAGGGGAGCTAGAAGAGTTTTTGTGAGCTTAGATCCTATGGGGATATATCGATTAATTTGTCTCTATCCAGCAAAAATAATAGTGTACTTTAATTTCAAAAGCAGGAATATGTGGCATTTTATGATTCAGAGTTTTGAGCTTTGAGTTTAAGTGCTAGGTTATCTTTTAAGAGTGGATTTGTTTCAAAAATGATCTACACCTTTGACATGAATTCCCACATCCAATTGGTGTAAACCCTCACAAGGCCAGGAACAAACAAAAATGCATCTGTATTAGTCTATCAACAACCTCCTGGCTTTATGGAAGCATTTGCCATTGAAATGCCTGCAAAAACGGAAAACACTTTACTTGCTTCAATATTCATATTCAAAAAAATCATATTATTTCATCTTCATCGACAATGGAAACATCAATAGAACCATGAAAATGACACATTCATCACGCTGTCATTCACTTATTGATGACAGTTTCTATATCTATTGGATCGTAATTGAAAATATTTCAAATGTCCATGACACAACGGAGTAATACAGTGTGTTCTAGAATGATATTTATACCGTGTTTGATCAAATATAAAAATATAAAAACGAAAGCATCGGTAGAATTTCTGCGCGAATCCACAAATCGATTCGCGTGAAGATTCGCGTAAAATCACTACCGCGTGAATCCAGGTGGATTCACGGAAAAACAGGACCTTAGATGACTGGTATTTGACCCTTAGTCAACAAACATGCCGAATT
This sequence comes from Ophiura sarsii, assembly GCA_035610835.1. Classification (NCBI taxonomy): domain Eukaryota; kingdom Metazoa; phylum Echinodermata; class Ophiuroidea; order Amphilepidida; family Ophiuridae; genus Ophiura; species Ophiura sarsii. Next base: position 39,341,977 of record CM069442.1, read on the forward strand.
TGGAAGTTGTGCAAGCTTATAGCCTTATTCTTGATATTATTTTCATTAATTTCGCAATAATCCATGGATTCTCCAAATTGGCGAGAATCCAGGATTCTCACGAAATTATTCCGCGAGAATCTAAATGGACTCTCGCACTGCAGCGCGAATTTCTAGGCCTGGAAAGTGTATCTATATTCCTGCAATATACTGGTTTAAATGTCCCTAAAAAGTACTCTGTCAATTTCATTAAGATATCTCTTTTCGTTCTGATGGGCTGAAAATCGATGACAAAATTGACATTTTCAGTAGAAATTATAACAGGACACAACAAATTACCTGCATAATTTTTTTTTCTTTCTGCATGATCAGTTATTTTAAAGATTAAAAGAGATAATTTCAGTCTTGGAATCTACCATTTTTACCAAATTGTCTGTAACTTCTGTCAGAAATGTCCAAATTTAAAAATCCAACAAAACAAGGTCTTCTAAAAAACTGGGTGGACAAGTGTTTTTATTGTCAAAAGGATGAGAAGACTTGGAATGGATCTGTTGAATTTTGTGGAAGTCGGCAAGAGGATCACTATACTCTGTTTGGCCATCTCGAGACATTGACGTAACTGCACAGGCGCAGCTTTTACGCACGCGTGTGTATCTTCCGCCTTTCAACGCTTGTGTTTGTACGCCAGCGCCGCGAGTATGCGCGCGCGTTATGTGATGCAATTAGTAGAATACGCGGTTACGTCACTGTCTCGAGATGGCCAAACAGAGTATAGTGTGTTGTTTCTGGAAGGAAATCACAGAGACGTTATAAATGTGAGCGATATGGATGTGGTGAAGTTTATGGAGAGAAAAAAAATTGAAAGAAAAAATATCATAATTTATAATTTAATTTAAATTCCAATGTTTATTAATTACGAGAAAAACGTAATTTATGACAAATTCAAAAATGCAACGAAATAACTTGGATTTCCCGGGGCGCCAGGATAATTATTATAATACTAATTAGTAATACTATAGTCAATCGTTTTGTAAAAATAAATCACGAACATCACAACACAACAGCCGAATCAAAAAAAGAAAATCGTGATAATTTATATTCATTAAACAACAAAAATTAAAAATATTAATAGATAAAAAAAAGAGTCTCGTTAATAAACAAACTAATGATATTGTAAGTAATTAATATAATGGAACATCAAAAAGTACCAATGTATTATACAAAACAAGGTCTTCTAAAAAACTGGGGGGGACGAGTGTTTAAGGTGGCAAAAGGATGAGAAGACTTGGAATGGATCTGTTGAATAAGGTTTATCGCGAATCGAAAAAAAGCTATTGAGGGTGCACACCACTATTACAGTCCAACGCCCAGCTTCCGTCGATCGCGATCACGAATGTAGTTCCTAAATAACGGAAAGAATGGTGAATATTGACATGATATGTCATTCAAAATTACTGAATTTGGTCTATATTTATTCACTTAAGTGTACCTGAGATAATTCGAATGAAATATACTGTTTTATTGAAGATATTGGCGGAGGGATACACATTGGTCACAACGGGCTACAAGGTCTAATTTTGTGTTAAAAAATACTACTCCATATAAAGGGAGAAATATAGAAAAATGTAAACGGTCACCCCCATCTGAGTTTTTGACCCAGGTAAGATCTGTGTGTTAATAAATATTCCAAGATTTCATTAAATGAGTCGCAAGGTAACTCAAGATATTGCCGTTTTCCCGAGGCATCTTTCCCATAGAAACACACGTTAGCGCGTAATAGTGGTATGCACCCTTAAAGAGAGCACAGAGATAGTCTTTAAAACCAGGCGATTACGGGCTTTGTGGTTGCAAAACTTGGTTTGTGTAGCATTTTTTGTTAGTTTTATATTTTGAAAATACATTTGAAGTAATAATCACAACATTTGACACTATTAAATTTGACTTTTTCATTCATTAAAGTGCGAAATTGTCAAAATACGGGCCAAACGGGCAAAGTCAGTCGGGTGCGCGCCTGACCGTTGCTATTTCGGACAATTGCAATTTGTTATTGTCGGACAATCATATTTAAAGATGAGCGAGATTGTGTGTGAAAACTCAGTATTTTTATTTAGTTTACAAACAAAACATATAACATCCATTGACATCAAAACAAAAGCATAATGACTCAGAAACTCATTCCACAGGCATGGGTGGGGGGGAGATAGGGGATACCGGGGCAAAACGCACCAGAAATCAAAATATCGACATCATTTTGACCTGTAGGCCTTAGGCCTACTGACATATTTCATGAGAGTTTTGATCAATACAACTTTGTGGAGTGGTCAGGCAAATGTAGGCAATCTTATGATACAAATAGTTTTGAAAATATACTTATGATATCATAAACATTTTCAATATGTAGGAGGACTACACGACGATTGAATTAAAAATCATGAATATTAACCAATAATGTGTGGTGGCTTCGTGCATTTACATAAACATGTACTTCCTTTCCCCCGGTATATTGGTGACAGTTATTGCAAGTATATCATGACCAAATGAATGAACATGCTTTGCTATGTTATAGTAAGAGTGGTGTATCAAAAAGATGAAGCATGCATCCTTTTAACATTCAATAAGATCAAGAAACACTGGCCTTCGTTGTAAAAGTGAAAATTGATATCTGGGAATCCCAAAATATGACAAAAATTAAGGGTTTTTATGAATTTCAAGTGGGTATGTAGCTTCTTGTACATGTTGTATTTACCAAACGGAGTATCCAAATCGAATACAAATTTATCATTCAATTTGAAATTTTCTGCTCTTTAATATGTAATAATGATTTCTGAAATTGGATGAAAATGGGTCTCTTTAAGGGTGCACACCACTATTACAGTCCAACGCCCAGCTTCCGTCGATCGCGATCACGAATGTAGTTCCTAAATAACGGAAAGAATGGTGAATATTGACATGATATGTCATTCAAAATTACTGAATTTGGTCTATATTTATTCACTGAAGTGTACCTGAGATAATTCGAATGAAAAGAGTATACATCTACTGTTTTATTTGAAAATATTGGCGGAGGGATACACATTGGTCACAACGGGCTACAAGGTCTAATTTCGTGTTAAAAAATACTACTCCATATAAAGGGAGAAATATAGAAAAATGTAAACGGTCACCCCCATCTGAGTTTTTGACCCAGGTAAGATCTATGTGTGTTAATAAATATTCCAAGATTTCATTAAATGAGTCGCAAGGTAACTCAAGATATTGCCGTTTTCCCGAGGCATCTTTCCCATAGAAACACACGTTAGCGCGTAATAGTGGTATGCACCCTTGATTATCCTTTTCTGTTGCATTGTGGGATCGCAAAAGTGCAAAATTTGGATCACTAGTGTTGTTTCTGGAAGGAAATCACCGAGACGTTATGTGAGCTGTGGTGGTGAGGTTATGGAAGAAAAAGAATTGAAAGAAAAAATATCATTATTTATAATTTAATTTAAATTCCAATGTTTAATTACGAGAAAACGTAATTTATGACAAATTTAAAAGTGCAACAAAATAACTTGGATTTCCCGGTGCGCGCACTGGCTGGGACCGTTTCGCCATGAACAAGTTGTCTGAGAGCAACGTATGCATGCAATGGTTTATTCATTCAATAAACTATAGGCCTACTGTTAAATCGAAAATTAAAACCATTTGATCCCAAAAAATATTTTTAAATGATCTGTATTGAAAAAAAAGAATATAAAATGTGCAAACAAGAGTGTTATTAATATGTCTATTTAATTTGAGACCAAAAAAGTTAATGTTAGATGACACAAAAAATGACATTAAAAAAGTGCTCCTCTGCGGAGTCGAACTCTGAATTCGTGCGTGGGAGGTAATGAACCTAACCACTGAACCACACGGGCTCTTCGTGTTATTCTTTGTTGTTCCAACAGTATAGATTTGTTGAGATTGTCTCAGGATGCTAATCGAAAATTAAAATATTATTATATTTAAACACATTGTTCATTAAATCACCATAAATAGACACATATAATATAAAATATCTTTAAAATACTAATTTCGCATTGAAAATGTGAATTTGGCACTATTTTAGCAATTTAAAAAAAAAATTTAACCAAACTACTGCCGATCATATTAAACAGCTCAAATTGCCTGAAACCACAGATAAAGTTCGTTTTCCTATCAATACTTATTCCTTTATGTATAATACAATTTAAATACTTTAGTAAATACAATAATTGAAACGTTACACGTCAACATTAGCTAATTGAAACAATAATAATGACCTATGACCTTTCATTTGAAAACTAAGGTGTCCAAGTTGACTTGTCCACCAAAAAATGCATCTTATCCTGTATATATCATTCTGGGACACCCTGTACAATGGAACTATTCATCCTGATCATTTACAATAGCTCATCAATAGAATAGTTATAGAGAAAGAAGGTAATGTAAAGGTTTTAATTTGAATGATAAACAATGAACTTGGGTAGTGCTTCTGCACCTGCTTCTCCACATAAAGCCTGTGGATATAGGTATGGACATTTGCTTGGTATTTAACAACCAAACTATATTGGAGGGGTGGCATACCACTAACAGCAATAATATGGGCAGTCTGGTCAAACAACAAAGAAAAAGATATACGTTTTGTTTTGCTACGTTTTGTTTGTTGTATCTTGTGATATCAGAAGAGGGGTGCGGTTTTCTTACAGATTCTTATAATATACATCATTTGTGTACTGATGAAGTGGAAGACTTCAAATACCTTGGAGCCTGGATGAACAGCACTGAAAAGGACATCAAAACACGCAAGGCAGCTGCATGGAGAGCTTGTGGCAAACTTAGTCAGCTATGGAAGGCTAAATCATTACCCAGAAAGCTCAAAGAAAGACTGTTCATAGCTACAGTAGAATCCGTCCTCCTTTATGGATGTGAGGCATGGACAGTCACCCCAAAGCTTGGTAAACAACTGGATGGATGCTACACTAGGATGCTAAGATCTGTGTTCAACATCAACTGGAGTCAGCATGTGACAAATAAGGACCTGTATGGGGACATGCCAAAAGTCTCGGACAAGATCAGAGAACGCAGAGCAAGATTTGCTGGACACTGCTTCAGAGGGTCCAAGGAGCTTGTACACAAACTTATACATTGGATCCCAAAGCCCTGACCTACATTGACATACTCAAACGTGATACAGGACTGCAGGTGGAAGAAATCAAGACAGCTATGTTGGATAGGAAGATCTGGAGAGGCATTGTGGTTCGGAAAAATCATCCGCTCTAAGTCAAGTAAGTCAAGTACTGATGGTAACAAATATTGGATTGCCCTTTTAAGCTTTAAAATGTGACTCGTCTGTTGATCTCTTATTTTGTTTTCTTCCTTCAAATAAAACACTGCCATTGCTTGAACTGAAAAAGGCATGCAGACCCAAATGCCTACAAAGTATGCTCCAGATCCAATTCTTGAATGCAGATCCTCAACTTAACTACATAACAATGCCTATCAGTTCCCAGACAGTGACTTTTTACTTTTAAATAACACGCAAATGTTTGTACTCACAAAGTTACTATCATAGTTATATAAACTTGCTTGTTCTAAAAATAAAAGAGTCCCTTGTAATTGTCTTTGTTTTTATTTCACCTTTTAAATTGACACATACAATCTATTTTAATGCATTGGAAACGAATGTAATGTGTACTGTGTGGGCGTGTGGGTTGATGTTATTTGAATGTTATTGTTTTGGTTTGTTGCTGTTATTTGGGTTAGTTTCTGCAAGTTTTCATTTGGTAATTATCTTTTTTCCTATGTTTTGTTACATTAATCCTAAAACTTGATGATAATTTTGACAATTTGTTTCATTAAAAATTTGAAATTATCAAATTGTATGAAGTTGTAATTATATGCTATTAGTATTTAAACTGTTTTTCTTACTGATAACAACGTTTACTGTTATATTTTAAGAATATGTTGAAATGTAAAGCTAAATAACTTACCGACAGCAAAACTTTCTGTTAGATGTCCATCATCCCAGGGAACAGCTGGATCTTTCTGTAATGTCTCATAAGACCCTGTAAATGAAACCACACAGAAATTGATGATAAGTTATATAAACTCCTCAAAAAAAAAGTTTGGAAATTATTTTAAATGACCAATTTTTCTGATATTTTGTGAGTTTGATAATGTGTTTCATATGTGTTCTTCTTCTTTACAACGATACCTCATTCGTAGCTCTCACTTGTTCCGATGCTTAGCTATCTGCTTGAGAATGTGGGGAGGTCTCATCAACAATGTACCAATTCACCACTATTTTGTGCTCAGAAGAACAACTCTGTGGTCTGTTCAATGCTCTATTGGTTTTTGAGCACAAAAATAGTGATGATTTTTGCATATTCAGATTTAGACCTCCCCATACTCTCATGCAAGCAATGAAACAAGCGTTTGCTACAAATTTGGTATCATTGGAAGGATGAAGACATCAGCCTTCTATTTATGTGCGACACACTATGAACGTCAACAAAATATACGAAAGATAGACGATTGAGAGGTTTATAAATATATGTGACGGATGTGAGCAAAGATTGCAAATGACAAACAAGCAAAGTAGAGAGCAAAATTGTAAATAAAAGAATATTCCTTAAGAGTTTTAATTGATGCCTTAAATTCTACTACTTCAAACCTATACTCCTTACATCAAACCCAAAGCCTCATTATAAGTCCAACCATAACACAATGAAAGGCTAAACATACTCCTCAATGCTCCCAACTGTTTCATGCTCTCACACATGTGTGTTTTAGAGATCATGGCATTTTACACTGGTTCCACACAATCATTATGGAATAGAAACACTTAGGTCAGAGATGGTAAATGCTATCGCTCGGACGTTAAAGCGGTTTAGGGTTGTGTAGTATGCTGAACCCTTACCCTATAACCTAACTACAAATATCTAATCTACCTCTCAAACGAACATAACATCATCTTCACCATCATAAAAAACACTGATCAATGCATATATAACTCATACCCCTGGTTAAATATCTCACGCCATCGTAAATCCTTACACACACCTTCAATTTTAACTGCACCCCCCCCCCCTCCAACCTATAATCCTCCCCTTAACCCTCACATTCATAGTAAATCCCTAAAACCTTACCTCAAACACCTAAACATCATCTTGGAACCCTAATCCCTACCTCAACCCCATTTTCTCCTCAAATATTTAACACTTGCCTCAAACCCCTGTCTCTCACTTCAAATCCTATTTCTAACATATAACCATACCCAATTATCCGCTAATAAAGCCTGGCCATTGCCATAAGCCAACACCCTCACCTTTATCACTAGATACTGTAGATTGTCTTTCTCTTGTGGTGAGTGGTTCTGGTAATGATGATTCTGTACCAGATGAGGTCCTCGTTGACTTGCCATCGTTGTCATTGTCACTTCTATCAAGTTTAGCTGTAAATGGTAATTAAAATATAGAAACATTTTCCAAAAATCTCAAACCTAACAAACCACGTTAAATTAGCTTCCAAAATAATAAGACTATCAGGAGAAAAAAATTGGAACACATTATGATAAAAAAGGGGCCTTATTATCACGAATCGAGAACCCTGGATGAAATTCAATTAATCACTAAAGATGATCCTGGAAAGCTGATCAGGAACAGCTTTGACCCTGGAACAGCTTTTTGTTAATCATAATTAGCCATCTATTATTGCTTAGCGAGAAACAAGGCTACCAGCATTGGGTTGAATAACTTGAAACCTATTGAAAACTCAAAAAAAATGTTATGGAATCTACAGACTCTATATAAAATAAAACATTTGAGTAATTCGATTGATGCAGTCTGCATCAATGAATAACTATGCACTTTAATACTTAAACCATATTGACTTAAGGTACTGCCATATACACACATGTGTAAAAAGATGAAAGGTTGACAGTGTAAATAAAAATAATTAATTGACATTTTTTTTGTTTTTTGTATAAAGAGCAAATGTGAACAATAGCCCAACAGACATTAACAAAGTTAATGAACTGAGTGATTACAAATCAAACGGGTAACTCTCAACAGAGAGCTTTGATGGGCCAATCAATTGGTTCACTGCAACTCAGAAAATAATCAAAAATACAAGTAAACACAATTGGGCTAGTAAAAAAAAGCCAACATCATTGTCATTGACATCATTGTATCGAGAAAGTACAATGAACATTTAGCACCTAGTTTAATATGACTCATTACTAATATAATCACCATTTCTGGTTTTCTATTGAGCACATCTGGTCCCAAACCTTTGTTTATCTGCATACATGGATGCAAGAGTTCGAATTTGTTTATAAATGTTAATGTACATACTTAATCCATCATCATCTGTTAAATTGCCTTTATCTTCAGGCTCTATTTCCCTAAACCACACTGGTTCCATATAATCCTCTACTCTTGCTATCTCTCCTTCAGCAGTCAGAGATATATCCATGGTGGCACCTGAGGCAGTCTATATGACACAAAACAATCAACAATCATAAATCAATTCAATTCATTCAGAGGGGTCATTCGTATATAGTCTATTTGGCCATCACAAGACAGTGACGTAACTGCGTATTCTATTAAATGCAGTACATAACACGCGCGCCTACTTGAGGTCCTGGCGTATACACATGAGCGTTAAAAGACGAAAGATACATACGCGTGCTTTAAATCTGCACCTGTTAAGTTACTTCACTGTTCGGAGGAAGCCAAATAGAGTATAGTACCAAGAATTTTATAATTTTATAATGGTGACAATTTATATAGACCTTTTTGTTAATGGATGAATTTGATAAGCTTGTTAGCTTGTTTATTTACAAAAATGATTACATTACCAATATTGACAATGGTTCATGTGAAATATGCAATGTATATTCCAAATCAGAATAACATTATGTGTGACTGGACATAATGCAGCCATACAGAAATCTGTATCAAATAGCATTCCTGCTCCAATGAACCTCTAATGAGTAGGACTTTACTTTTCTGAGGTGCAAAACGATTCAATATATCACAACAAAATCTCATCAGTACCACCAATCAAAACCAATAAAACGTTCTTATAATATCAATGAAAACCATGTTTTTAAACTCATCTAAAAAAGGTTATGTAATGTATCATAAAACTTAATTTGAGATGATTCAAAAAAGATCAGTTATACTAATAATTAAGTAATCATTAATAATTAAAACTATCCCTCAAAAGCAACAATATGACAATGGGATTATCCTTAATAAATCTTTCTCTCGTAAATAGCACACAAAATATTCCATTAATGGATCAACTTGACTGATTTATTGCCAAATAATAAGATGTTAAAGGAGGAGTGATACGCCATATCTCAGAATACGGATTATACCTACATTTAAACCCGGGGATTGTTCCCTTCTTCCCATATGATTTCAAAATGTAACATATGAAGTTCAATATTATCACTAGTATTACTATTAGTGTGATGCAGCAGTATTTCAAGTGCTGGCAAATATACTTGTGGGTAATACTTAGGGTGTCTATAATAGCACATGACTGCAAGATATTTCTTACCTCTCCTGGCCTATAGAGGGCATACTCATCCCTGAACATGTCATTCCCTGAAATACTCTCAAGCCACTTGGCATCAAGTAAAGCCTGGCCAATGGCTATTGCCTGATCTCTGTTAACGCCAACAACAAACAAAACAAAAGAAAACCATTCATTTGTAACTTAATGTAAGATTAAAGGTAGATGTTCTGATTGTTGGCCCGATTTTCAACTTGATGTTTTCTATTTTACATGAAAGGTCATCCATAAATTGTCGCATTCCAAAGTTTGAGTTGCATAACTCCAATGGTTCTTACTTTAGAAGTACAAGGTCACAAGAAATTTTGCCCATTGAGTAGTACACAAACTGGCTGGTAGTTAACCACCTTTGGCAGTAATTCACCACATTTTAGCCTATGATTTCTAAATTGAACGTTTCTGGTCCCTAAGATTTTACAGACATAATGAGAAAATATGGGGATTCTTCTGATATCAAAATATCTTGATGTGAAGAAAAAAAACTATAGCAAAAAAAAGTGATCGAATCATACACCTGTAAGTGATTTAACATATTGACTTGGCCTGTGATTTTATGGAACATTTCCATCATCAAATTTGAACAAGTTTATGTTCTTGAGAATTGACTAAAAACATTACCTGTGAGTTGCTTTATCTTTGCGCACTAACCAGTCAACCAGCTCACTACCCACAATGCAATTGTTGTATGCTCGTAATCGATAGCGGTGTGTGTGAAACATGATGCCATTATTGGGGTGCTGTATTTGGAGCCACAGCCCTCGCAACTCAGCAGAATCCTAAGATACAGTAAGCATAAGAATTAATTAGTAAGGAATGGTATTGGTACAATAAAGGAGAACTTTTAATATTAACCCTAACCCGACCAGCCTGTTTTTTAACAAAAACAAGGATTCTGGAGAAGTTTTAACAAATAAATCGCCGCTCCCCCATCAAGGGGCCCTCCACACATCAAGAGCCGGTCCCCATAGGCAAGCCACGGCTATCAGCTTCACGTTCGGGCAGTATATTGCATTCACTATATAGGCTCGGACGATTATGTCATGGAAAACCTGTCACGCATGTGCTGGGCTGGGTTGTGGTATTTTTGTGGTATATATCTGGTAGTGTTAGGGATAATTAAATCTGACAGCTGGTTTTCAAAGTGACCAAATGCTAACCCTAATTCTTTAAGTCTGTCTGATTTAACAGAAACCCTGAAAAGAGAAATGACTGGAGAAAAGTGCAGGTATTTGTTCAACCTATAATGTATTGCAGTGAACCAATTGATTGGCCTTTCAGAGCTCTTTGTCGAGAGTTACCAGTTTGATTCCTAATCACTCAGTTTATTAACCCTGTTGATGTCTGTTGGGCTATTGTTCACATTTGCTCTTTATATACAAAAAAAAAAACAGCGAAATGGAAAGCTAACCTAATAAATATGTTCATTCCCTTGACATAGACCTCCATAGAAAAGAAAAAATGTGTTTAGGCCTTCTTTCCACAAAGTACAACACTTATTCTTCCCGGTAGATGTGAGGTACATTTGCGTCAATGCACTTCTTGTTCGTAGGATCACAAGAGTATACAAATACTACATGGTTAGAGGGGAAATAGTGCAATCTATTTTCCCGAGGTACTGGCTACAGGCCTACCACCCCGAACCCGGACAGCGTTCATGATAACCGGTGTCGCATCGCGAAATGCCCCGCACTTTTGAAGTATTGCTATTCAATTGCACAAATGTGTTGCTAAAAGTGCGATGCAAGAAGATTCCCTACTTGATATTTGATCACGTTCCATCAAAGCCAAACCTATTACTAGAAAAAGAGTGCTATACAAAATTTGTGAATTGCTACACAAAACTAATAGTGCATCGCACTTTTTGCTACACAAAAAAATGCTGGAAATTGAACGCTGAACCGGAGGGTGAGGGGTGGTAGGCCTGTAGCCAGTACCGAGGGAAAATAGTGTGCCCTATTGCCCCGATCATACCATGTAGTATTTGCTTTATTACACCTCACTGTGACTCTGGGGATGAGGTTGTAGGGAAGTAGCCAAAACTACCACACGGGAAATAGCTCAATTTCTTCAATAGCTCAATTTATTATCACTGTGGCCAGCTCAATTAACCAATGAAATTGCAGTATTTATGCCAATTATCTCATGAATATTTATGAGGTGTAATAATATATTTTATTGAATATCAAATGGTGAAAACTGCTTCTATATAGTATAATACCTTACCTGCAGCAGAATTTTGCGTTCATTTGCAACCAGCTGATCTCTCAATTCACTTGAAGTGTGAGACATATTAGCAACTTCAAATGGGTTGCCTGTTGCAGTCTCCATACTACTGCTACTGAAAGTCCTGCAAACAAAAAGAACATTCTGGTTTTGGTTTTGCCAAGTGTAAATAATTACTATAGTCATCATCAGAATGCTTTGCCAATTTTCAGCGTAACATTACTGTTTGCTGTTATGCCAACCACACTGGTGCACGATGGCTGTTTTTAGGTGCGTCGTAATTGGTGATGTGCAATCATTACCACCAATGGACCACCAATTTACTTAAGATAGATACACCCTCACCGATGTATGGCTCTGGCAAAGGATTCTGAAAAAAAACCTAAAAGTGATAAGGCAACAGCAAAAAGGTTGTGTTGCCATCACAAGCCTAAACTTGGGAAGGTCGGCCGGCCGGATTTGTAATTTTTATTATTATTATTTTTCTTTTTTTATTAAACCAAATCAACCATTGTATACCTATTATTTCAGTCAACATGTGTGAAGATACTAAAGAAAACGCATGTCAAAATACACACCCCGGCTAATGCCGTTCGTGGAGTACAAACCCGAGGTTGTTGTTTGGTTTTCTGGGTTTCATTAGCTTTAACACACATTTATCAACCGGAAGATAGGTAAAAATAGTGTAGAAATATAAACAAACCTGGCCGACATTTTTCGGTATTTTTGACCCAGCCAGATGAGGGCAACACAACCATTTTTTGGCCTAATGTTGGTGAAGTATGTATACCCACAGATCCATACCACACATAGTTTTAGATTCTAACACTGTTCGAGACCATTTGATAGCTCGTCTGATCCTGCCACGAGATAGACCCAGCAGGCACACACTGTACAGCAGCTATTAGCCATTTGTGGCCTCTTGGTAAGTTTGTGTTAAAAACAACAAAATATCTGCAAGGTTTTGTTGCATTGCATCACCATCTTATTGTGTTTACATGAAATAGTATTCAATCTTTTGTAGCTGTTGAAAGATAATCATTTTTCAGTGTACATGCATCGGCAATCTACAACTTTAATTAGCACATGGTGTAGAACTTCACTCAAGCATTTCAATAGAATAGAGGTATTAAAGTATGGTGCAAAATTATGATAAAAAGGAATGATTACACCAGCCTGTAAACAAATAAACATTTTATTGCTGCAAATAGTGTTTTAGATTGGTAATACACATCAATGAAACATGATCATATCACAAATTTAGACATGGGACTGACACATGGGACTGTCATTTAACACAATCAATTAACATCAAATATTTTGATGAAACCCCATGAGACAAATTAGAATTGAGAGTATCCGAGAAGATTTGTTCTTTTAACCTTGATATTATATTATTATTTTGCCAATCCCATGCTCAACTGCACATGATCCTACTATACCTTGGTCGTCCACGTATGTCTTCTTCTCGAAATACAGTTTTCTTTCTAGGTGTAACACCTTCCGCTGAGCTTGAACTAGTGACCTCTGTGACCCTCTCTAAGTCTTCCTGTAATGCCTTCAAGTCTCCTGATGAATCCACAGATTGAGCATAGCTTAGCACTATCTTACAGCAATAAGTGCACACTCTAAGATTGCCTATGAATCCCATGAACTTTCCTGGTACCTCCTGGTTACAGCATCTACTACAGAATATCTGTCCGCATATCCTACAATGATGTCTACGTCTGAATGTGGTGAATTTCTCACCGCATTCATAGCACTCTTTACATTGGCTGTCTGGCATCCAGTACTGTTTGAAATCACTGTCTCTGTAGGCACGAGGCTCCTGGATGGATGGATGGATTACAGAGTATAAGATAATTTAGATAAACCCTGGACAGTGAAGTATTCAAAAATTCAAATGATTTTCAAATCACATTGCTTGTTCTGGAAACTTAGGATTCAAACTGAGAAGTGCCATCCTTTTTTAAATATCTCTAGATATTCAGCGAGTAATAGATACTAGGGCTGTGATTTTTAGGAAATCGTGCTCCTGGGACTCAATTTAATTGTTTGGGCAGGACCTGGGATTCCCGAATGTCTCCAAACATACTCTGGGCTGATTGTTAGGACGCCATGTTTTTTGAAATTTAGAAATTGTGCCCAACGTCAATCCGAGATGGCGGCCTGTAAACCCGGAAGTGAAAATCACATTTTAGCGAGCATAAGTGTAAGAAAATGCACAGATTTGATTAAAAAAAACCATTTCAAGTGAATCTCCACTATAAATGTGCATTACAGAGCTGACAATGGCTTTTTTTAGTAAGCTAAGCTTATTATTATTTTGTTGATCTTTTATTTTCGGGTTATCGTGAAGGTGATATTTGGTCCCGGGACTACACATTTTCGGGCTGAACTCGAGTTCCAGGGACTCACTACTCCCACTCTTAATAGATACAATTTTCGGAATCATAGTTGTTGAGCATCAGAATATACGATGTCATTAACAGAGGATTGATGTCGAGATGACATCACAAGCTCATGTGCTCAACAACTATGATTCCAAAAAGGTACCTTACTTATCAAAACAATGGAATACAACATACGCCTTCATGCTGCTGTCGATGACCAACATAAAAAGGGTATAAACCAAATCTTGATTGATGTCTTAAAGATTTGCACTTCTATAAGCAAATACTAATTTTCAAATGTTTGGATACTGGTGTTTGAAAAGGTGTGCTGTGTACTATCCAAGATGAAAATATTCATACACCTACCTGGCCTTTTCTCTCAATGATATGACTGAGATGTCTAAGAACATTGGTCAGACTCCGTGTCGGTCTCACTGTCCCTGATGGCCCTTGCTGCTGTTGCTGTCTTTCACCACCAATAACTGCTTCAAGCCATGGCATCCGTGGCAGAGACTCGTTAGTACTGTCTCTTCGTTCCTCCGTGTTTGGCACCTTTACAAAGGAAAAATATCATGCCAGTTTTAAATAATCATTGCATTACAGAAGAGTGAAAATAAATCTAACACAAAATGTTCACAGTTTACAGATATCATGCCATGCTATTTAAAGATTTGTAAACAAAATCGTATAAGTTTTTATATCTGTTAAGGGCAGTGTCAACCCGGCACTTGTTTCAAAAATTGAATTTCATATTTCTCTATTATTTTATACTTTTATATGTATTCTATCATTACCATCATAAGTTACTAATCGGAAGCGATTATTTCCCGTTCATTTGGGTGATTTAAAATTGTTGTTTTGGTAAGTTTGAGTCAGGAAAAGGCGCATGTTTATTTGGCGGGAAATTAAGCGGAGTTCCGCGCTTTTCAAATGCTGCGACAGCTGTTCGATCATTGCGTCGCGCGCTGAATCTTCCCGTGCGTAATACTAGACGCGCCGCTTAGTATCCGCGACGAAGACGCGAAAACAAAAGAGCGCAAAACAATGCCTAAAAATGTAAACAAAGGCCAATCTTACGATCATTTAAATTTCAGTTTTCTTCCAATTTCTTCCAATTTCTTCACATTGTGACAATATAAATTGAATCTGATAAGTTTATTTTGATTGTTCATAATAGTATACTCGCCTTTTAGGTCACACGTCCGTGTATTTCGAGAATATTTAGCTTTAAATGGTGAAAAAGGTCAATATTTTTACTAAATCGATGTTTTCTAGAAGTTCAAATTTGAAGGAATTTTACGAATTTTCAGACAACATAACTAAAAATATATCAAACTATCAGGTAAGCTTTTACTACCATTGTGTAGAGGACTTTCAGCGCTAGGAGGCAATTTTTTATTTTTTCGATTATGGATTTTAAACTCGAGATATGCATCCATTTCTAGCGAAATGTATGCAAAAAAACACGACTTTTACCCTTTTCCGATGTTTTTAGCAATATTTCCAAAACTAAGCCTTATTTTGGAAAAAGAAAAAATTGCCTCCTAGACAAAATTGTTTTGTTTACAAAAATGTATATTAGAACAAATTACCATTTTTTATTTTATAGTTATGCTGTCTGAAAAATTTGGGGTAAAAAAAGCGGTTCATTTCTCAAAATTTAGTTTATTTGGTATCACATTGATATCACCATCGGATTCCTTATCAAATTTCCTTTCTATTAATGTATACTTTTATGTACTTTTATTAAATATTCTCAAACTTAGAAGCAAAAGTTGATCATCAAAATAATAGGGTTGACACTTCCCTTAAAGGTAGATGACCCAATCACATTTTCGTAACACAGAATTATTTCAAACATACGGAGATTTTCATATCATATGAAAGCTCGTATTTTTCTCATCATCATACTGAAATTTGACGGCCTAAATCGGTATAATTACGGAGAAATCGATGAAATAACGTCGAATTACCGCGAATGGTGGTAACCACCGATATAATTTGTGTACTACTCAATGGGTACAGTTCACAGCATCTTGTGCGTCTAAAATAAGAACCATTAGAGCTATGCAACTCAAACTTTGGAACACAACTTTTTTAAGGATGACCTTTCATGTAGAATAGAAAAGTTGAAAATCGGAACATCTACCTTTAATACCAAGTTTTGTAAAACATTTGAAAATATATAATATCATCAAAATGTCTTTATTTGTTTTGATCAGGATTCACAAACCCTTGTTTTATTTCTCGCCATACCTGATATGGTCCAGTTGGTTGTCTACCATGCCCCGACTGTTGCTGTAAATGTCTCTCAACATGTTGTTGTTCATAACCTCTATGTGATGGAGAAGAACTATTGGTCTCAGAACTATGCACGACAGATGTGGCATTTAGATTGTGCGCTGGTGATTGAGGTCGACTTAAAGAATGTGCTGTTGCAAGATGCTTTCTAACTTGTGGTGGACTTTCACTTGAATCTCTTGAGCCGGGTTCTAAGAAAGAAATGGAATCAGTAACAACCTTTCTAAATCCATAAGATGCATAATATACAAGAAAATAAACATTTTCCGATGAAAGAATACAATCTAGGGATACAGGCCTACTGTAAAGGAATGGTATTTTAACTGACTCATGGTGATGTTGAGCCTATTGTTGCCCATTAGATCTGCCAATAGTGTACAACCTTGAGAAATTCAGAGAGGACAAAGAGTGTGAAATATGTAGTTACAGGGTAGAATGTCGGTGCGAATCCGTGAATCGATTCGCGTAAAATCACTACCACGTGAATCCAGGTGGATTCGCGCGCAAAAAAAAAAAAAACTCCATACTCCCAATCCTATTTTAGTGTATATGAGAAGTATATGAGCAGGGCTGTACTTAGTACCTGCCCGCACGCCTGCGGCAGGTAACTTTTGCGTCGGGCGGGTAACTTTTGCGTCGGGCGGGTAACTTTTCAAATATACACGCCCGGCTAGCCGGTAAGAATTTTGCTGTTGGTAAATGAAGATTACTTGTTTGGCTGGTAAGTTGACAGTCGGGCTAATAACTTTTACATGCTACCAGCCCTGCTGGCTGGTTGGAGAAAAAATGAAGGTACACCCCGGTATATGAGTAGTCATTGCTCATAGAACCCTTTACCTTTAGGCCACTTGAACCAGTCTGGTAAAGAAAATCTAGCCGCCTGTGATTTTTGGTCTGATGAAAGTGGATTGAACCAAGTGATAGCATCGGGACCAGCTTCATTCAACCCTTGTACTGGTGATGGTGCTGTGCCCTGTCGACTAGCTATACTAGTGGACAACTCCTCTGTTGTAGTTTGGAAAGACGCCTTTAAATCCATTGAATATGTTGAACCTAAAATAGTTTGACAAAAATAATTATTGTTATAGAAATGTTTACATCAATGTCTATGTCTGTCGTCGATGTACAGAAGGTGTAAAAAAGTGTCCCATCAAGGGACAAAAATAATTTAAAATACATCCCATGTTTTTGTTTTCAAATACACTTCATCCCATTAAATTTCGCCCCTAAACTCCCAAGTTATGATCAATTCAGTAGCAAGAGTGCCAAATCCCTGGAATCCCACTTTGGCCACTTTTAAACAGTAATAAAGTTTAAGCCATAAAGCTTAAACTCCTTTAGCCGATGAAGCGGAAATTGTGTTTGCTATAGTTTGCTGGTCTCCCGTAGCAACCTTATGACCACTCTCGTTCCACTTCCGGGAGCCTGCGAACTCACTCCTTTGTTATATGTTTCTGCTCGTCCATCCCCTAACTAATTTTATCATTCGCTCTTCCGTTCCGTACCAAGTAGGTTGATTTTAAAATAAAACCTCTCCCACCCTCCCAGTTGTTGCTCTTTGACATGCCATGCTTCTGGATGATCCTGGCATTTGTGGGCGGCCTTGCTCCTTGATCATCTTGGCCGCAACACTATTCCCCTTAGAGACCATGTTCGGGGTTGATCATGGTTTCTTCGTACCCCTCCAGGCCTCTGTTCCTTGATTTTTCTTTGGCCTGTGGTTTGCCCTTCGTGGCATCGTGTGTGTGTGTGAGACCGGGTTTTTGGATTTTAGGTCTCCACTAAGGAAAAAAAAACCCAGGCCTCTGTTCCTTGATTTTTCTTTGGCCTGTGGTTTGCCCTTCGTGGCATCAGTCGTGCGAGTCCATGTTCCTTGATTTTTCTTGGCCTCCACTAAAAATCCTTCATGCGGTTTGCCCTTCGTGGCATCGTGTGTGTGTGTGACCATGTTTATGGATTTTTTGGTCTCCTCTTAAGAAAAAAGAAAAAGAAAAAGAAAAAATCCTTCCCCTCTAAGCCTTTGATTCTTGAAGATTCTAGGCCGTATTTGAACGCGAGTAGCAGTTAAATTGTACTTATTTATATAAGCTGTGATTTGAGGGAGTAAAATTTGAAGAAACAGGGATTTAAATCCCAATTATTGAATCTTAATATAAGAAATATTTATAAATGGTAAATGAAAGTTTATTATAAGGCCAAATGTAAATTATTACCTCATTGTATAATTGGTAATCTATCAATAAGGCCCACTGGTTTCTACTCATCAAGTAGTTATTTAATCTATTTACCATTCAGGAAATCAATTATTTTGTAAATTATCACTTGAGGATTTATTATCGGTGGTAGATTGGATTGTCGTATTTCAATTGGCGCATTTACAAATTTAATAAAATTGATTTTGAGAGAAAGCATTGATAATTCAAGGTTAGGACCATCTTTTAAAAATTGACAAAATTACCATTCAGGAAATCAATTAATTTGTAAATTATCACTTGAGGATTTATTATCGGTGGTAGATTGGATTGTCGTATTTCAATTGGCGCATTTACAAATTTAATAAAATTGATTTTGAGAGAAAGCATTGATAATTCAAGGTTAGGACCATCTTTTAAAAAGGTATATTCTCTCGGTCCTTTCCAATTTTATTTGGATAATTGTAGTCTTTACAAAAAATTAACCTTGATTGTACTCGTCTAATAGGACGACCAAAATATGAATATTTATCAATGTATTATATATATGGTATCATAGTACCCTTGATTATGCGTAATGCATGTCGTGTAAAATTGCGAAATTAAATCGTCTTGGTACGGAGCCGAATTGCTCTTATTCTATTTTGTCTCTCCTGCATATATAATTTCCGATGTCTACGGGTAATTGGATTTTCAACTGAAAAATGCATTTCAGATTCCAATTATGATCTATTCTATTTACAATACATCTAATACTCAAATATTATGTGGTTTGTCATGGATAATATATGGAGTCTAATATAAGAGTTCTCTGCACATGAAAAGTGGCCAAAGTGTAATTTGACAATTGCCATAATTTGATAATTTGACAATTGACTTAATTTGATAATGAAAGCTCCAAAATGGATAGAAACAAAATTCATATAATACATTAAAGAGTGCTGATCATGATTATTACTTCTTCACATACAGTTGGTTTCTTGACAAAACAAATCATGTTTCACATTGTACCTTTTTTTTTGGACACACCCTGTAACTGTATGTGATAGTACTTGGCAGAGTCTCCCAGTCAGAATGCTAAGGTATTGTCATACACTTGTTTTGCACATCCATATTTTAAGCGTGACCCTGGTACCGGTAAATGGGATGTGAAAATGATCAATAGTTTGCATTTTGTCACTGTTTATAACATGAAATAACTCGACAACTCACCACATAGGTAAATTACCTATTTAATATAGTAAATATTAACAATTGATGATGGCCTATATTAAAGCATGATTCTAGCAGAATCTATGACGAGCGAAACTCAATTAAATAAACGCGAGGATCAAGCAAATGATACCAGCCGAGTAAGTGAAATGAATAAATAATATATAGACTCGGACAAACTGGCGAGAATTGAATTAACAAAGACCTTAAAAATACACTGTCTTGAACCCGGTCCCTCTTGCATTCGCGGCAATTGGTTAATCCACTTGACCACAGGGACTGTATTTAATATAGTTTTAATTTCTATTATCTTAGTTCTGGACGAGTTTAAGGCAGGGAAAATAGTTACAAACTGACGGCTAAAAAATTGCCGCATAGCTGATGTCCGGTATTGCTTTTAAAATGGCGACGACCGATGTAATTACACGATTTTGGCCAAGCGACCGAAAATAGGCGCTGACCGAAAAACTGGCAACTTTACCCTAGGCCTAATCAAATTGTTTAGTCTATGCTGGTCAGAGACAGTTTGTGTTTTTTAACTTGTCCTATACCTAGTTAAAGTAAATGTTTTTAAAGGAATTGTTTTATCATTCCGAAACGTCGGCCCCCATGTTTATTGGGTTGTTTTCTTTTGCCTTTAGGCTTTTAAATGTCCCATCCTTCATTCCTTGGATGTTGTCAATGTCATTGTACACCTTCTTAGTCTTTTCAGTATTTTACATTGTTGGTGTAGCCTAGTGCTGTTCTGTTGAATCCATTATTGGTGCCCATTACTGATACGGTTGGAACTGATTTTTCTGCCTTTTCAGCTTTAAATTAAAGTCGATATAATAAATAATTGCACAAATCCTCTGGTGTAAACAGCCTAACAGGCGAAGTCGTGCTGTCTACAAGTTAAGTAGTACAACCAACCGATTTTAGGCTAACCCCTGCGCCTGCACATGTGATGATGTGTATTGATTGGTCTCAGCCCCTGCTGGCCTAGCCCAATAAAATAGTCGTTGTCACTGTCAGAATACTTCGGCACTTTTTTATGTGACAAAATCTGCGTACAGCGTAAACAAGGAAGTGCGTTGTAAAACAGTAACACAACAGCGTTATCTTTGAGCAGTTCGACGTGTCGCGGCCCCTGTAATCCGATTGGTCGCGATCGTATACCAACCACTTGTTTCCGGGGTCATGAATGAAATGAATGTCCCCGCCTAGTACAACAAATCATACTTAGTGATATTTGTCATCAGTTGAGTTGGTATTATTCATCATAGGGTATTTTGCATGTTTCACTATCTGTCCCCATCCTAAGTATGACTCCTTCTAAATATGATTTTTGTGGTAATTTCTGTATCGCTTTACCAGAGCTCAAAAACACACTTCTTTGTGCTTGTTCTTATCTACTCTTTCTCATCTATCTTGCCATTCGTTTAACATTTTGTACAAATGCACTATTCCCTTGAAATTTAAGGTGAAATTCTAAGCCCATTCACTTAACGGCACTACTAGCGGTGTTTATCGAAATCGGCGCCATGTTTTATTAATAAATAGTCTCTTTTAATATTTTCGTTTAGTTCGTAAGTGGTGTGCGTAGCGTATATAGACGTTTGTTATTTTGCGATGGGGGATGAGACTAATCTGGACCGCGATACTCGCGAAATGTCTCAAATAAATTCTGCCATTGCGTTTACACGGCGGAGAATTACGATTAAATATGGAATAATTTAGCATTTTCATGTTTTAAAAAGTGGCTGGAAAGAAAGATGAGGACTTTATGAAGGTGCGTAGCTAGTATGAAAATCAATGGAAATGCAGTTTTGCTGTAATTCACCCCGTCAGGGCGTCACTCATTCGAAAGCCACACCATTCACTTTATACAGCAAATCAAATTGACAGTTTCTCGCAATACAATTTCCCCATACGTTGGTAGGGGAAAAAAACTAACGTATGGGTTTCCTGTACTATAGTCGTGGTCAGAATACTTCGGCACTTTTTTCTGTGACAACTGCGTACAGCGTAAACACGGAAGTGCGTTGTAGAACAGCGTAACAACAGCGATATCTTTGAGCTGTTCGACGCGTCGCGGCCCCTGTAATCCGATTGGCCGCGATCGTATCTATGGGTCATGAATGTCCCCGCCCACACGCTTATTAAGTAGGCGCGCGCATTGGCGGTTTTAAAAAGTGCTGAAGTATTCTGGCGACGACTATATATTAATAATAGTCCCCGCCCACACGCTCAGCCTCATATATAACTAGACGCGCGCATTGGCGGTTTTAAAAAGTGCTGAAGTATTCTGGCGACGACTATAGGCGAAGAAAAAATACCTATTCAAAGAGAAGACAATGGGTCCAAAACACAATCACCGAAAAAAGTAGGTTGAGTCAGGTCGGTGATTCGTCAGGTCTATAGTTGCTGAATTCGACAACTTGTACACCAAAACAAATCAGACGACATTTTACGGTGATCGGAAATACTTACTAAAACGTTTAAAAGGCTCATTTCCTCAATTACAACCAAAATCGAAACTGTGCCTATTAATAGCTCTTAATAGCTCGTATTTTACTACAACACGATTTTGTGAAAATAGGTGATATATGACGATTAAAACTTTCAATCCCCATCCCTTACATCTACCAGCAAAAGCGGAAAAGTTTTTCACTATTTTTGTACATTTAGGTGACCTCTCACATGACAGTTGACCCCATCTCCGCCTGCACAGTTGACTACTTTACCAATCGTTTCAAGATTTGGGAATTGGGGATGGGCCACGCGCGGCAAATTTGAAAATAATAAATCAATTTAATACTACATACATGTACACTCTCAGAACAGGTATTAAAATACCATGGGTTAAAAGAATGTTTGTTAAAAAGTATACTACATTGGTTAAAAATGAAGCGTTGGTTAAAAATTACTTTTAATCATCACCATCATTGGTCGTCCATGGACGAAACGGAGCAACGTACTGGGCCCAGACTTTCCTGTCATTCATGAGTTGGCGGATCTCTGGACAATGCTGGAGGATCTAAACCCATATCATTCTTGACGGTATCAGGATACTGAAGGTGTCTTCTGCCTCTGTTAGCTTTCCCACCAGGAGGGGTCCAGAAAATTAGACGGGAGATAGGCTTGGTTGTTCACATGCAGTGGCCAGCGAAACATAAACGGCGCTGCTTGATTATTGATGTTATAGGGGGGATATCGCCATATACCACGCTGTTTGGGATGTGATCCCTCCAACTGATGTCAAATATTCTACGTAACAGTTGAGTATAACATCCATTGATTCTGTCTTCAATTTTCCTACTGATAGTATGTTTCGCAGCCGTACAACAAAATGCTTTCTACGCAGGCTTTGAAGAATCTGATTTTTGTCGTTCTTTCGAGATCAGATTTCCAGATCTTCTGCAGTTTATTGCAGGCAACCCATCATGCTTGTGCTTTCCTGCATTTGAATTCCTGGAATGTGTCTAGAACGTAGACTCCCAAGTATTTAAAATTGGAGACATTTTCCAGCTCTACTCCTTTGATGGTCTTTACACTGGCTGAGGTGGCACTATTTATAAGGAGGCTTTTTGTTTTTCCTTCATTTAAATGCAGGCCAACTGCATTTGATGCTGCCTCAACACATGGATATAGGGCACAGCGCATTACGTAGTCAAGAATTATGATGAAGATGAAGGGTGCCAAAGTGTCACCTTGAAGAACGCCAGCTAAAATCTTAAAAGGTTCCGTCTCCCCATCGGGTGATGTGACAATAGCCGAAGAGTTGTCATACATTAACTTTATTGCCTTGACAATGGTTCCAGGGATACCATAGGCTCGAGGATGTCAAACATGCGATCGCGGTGTACTGAGTCAAAAGCCTTAGAGAAGTCTATGAACACGGCAGCCAGTGGAAGGTTTCTTTCTTTCATTCCTTCAATTATTCTTCTCAATGCTAGAATGGGAGATTGTGGATCGTTTCTCTCTAAAGCCATTTTGATTCCATCGAAGAAGAGGGTCCACAAATGGGCGTATTCGGTTCAGTAACATACGGTTGTAGACCTTAGCCCCAATACAGGAGAGGCTAATCCCTCGGTAGTTGGTTGGTTGAGAGAGATCTCCCTTTTTGGGGATAGGAATTATGGCACTCACTAACCACTGGCTAGGGATTTCGTGGTGAATCAATGCTCTGTTGCAGATTTCCAGTAGGTGAGATCGGAAATGCTTTGACTTCCAAAGCTCAAGTGGAATGTTGTCCAGTCCAATGGCCCCTCCTGGTTTAGCTTGATTGAGAGCAGACTCGACTTCGTCTAAGGAGAATTCATTTACGATGATTGGGAGAGTGCCTTCTATATTACTGGTGTAATGTCAAAGACGGAGTCTGGAACAGTTGGGGGTTTTCCAAGAAGGTTTTGAAAGTGGTGCAGCAAGGTTGTTATCCTCTCAGCTGGTGGGCCTGCTAACATTGTTGGTTTTCTTATTTTCCTCCCAGTAATTTCATTGATGACTCTCCAAGCTTCTGTGTGTTTGTTGGAATGGGATGCATGCTGAATTTGTGAGATCTTCTCGTTTAGCAAGTTTTCCTCTTCTGAGAGACATGCTTCCTTAAGCTCGTGGCGGGGTTGAATAGTATAGCATCACCCTGGTCAATTGCATTTTGAAGTCTACTTCTTGCCACTCTTACAGATCGACACTGTGATATGGACTTGAAGTTCCTTAGCTCTTAGGCCTCCTGGGAAGTACTGCTTTAGCTGCATAAGACAAGCTGTTGAAAGGCGGTTGTAATTCCTGGGCAGGACGGTCCTGAAGTTCATCTTGTGGTAGGCTGAAACGATTTACCACTTCTGCGGCATATTTTTCCTGTGGTTGGCTATCCTGGCTCAATGCTTTGAAGTTCAGGGAGCACAATTTATTTGCACTTCTCTTTGGAGCTCGGAGACTCGGTCGTACCCTGGCTGTTACAATTCTATGGTCAGAGGTAGGCCTAACTGTCGAAAAGGAGCTGTATGTTTCTACATTGCGAATTGAGTTGCGCCACTTCTTCCTTACTAAGATAAAGTCAATCTGTGCTTTGGTAGAGTCTGGGTACTTGAAAGTCCACAGCTTGCGTTGGTGCTTCCTAAAAGATGTGTTGCTCACAATCAAATTGAATTCATTTATAAAGTTACAAAGATGTGTCCCGGTCCGGTTGGTGAGGTCATGGAAGGAAAACTTAGCGACATCTGATCCAAGTTTGGCATTAAAATCACCGCAGATCAAGACTACGTTGTGTTGAGGAATGCTACTAAGTGCGTCTGACAAGTCTTTGTAGACATGGTAGAAGGAGAGTATCTCGTCTTCTTCAGAGCAGTTGGTGTGGGACTGTAGATGGAAATTACTGTTGTTGCTGGATTTCCAAGGAAAGTTGCCACTATGATTCTTAGTACTGCGTTGGTTAAAGAGTAAAAATATAATTTATTTTTAGTTTATTCAATGTTGGTTAAGGAAGGCATCATAATATTAACCAACAATTATAGGTCATAACAAGATTCCCGCCAAAGAATTTCAATGGCGAGAAAATATTTTGCGCATATTATTTTAGACCACGTCAGAATTTGTATATGAAATCAATCATGTTATTTTACGTCCCTGGTATATTATGCCCGATATTGGACCAATATCGGTTTTTACATTGGCGCTCTTCAATTGGCATCATGTTGCCAAACCAATATTAACCAACAAATGATTAAAAATTGTAACCAACACAGATTAAAGTTTAACCAACCACTGTCAACAAATGATTAAAAATTGTAACCAACCACAGGTTAAAGTTTAACCAACAGCTGTTGGTTACGGTTTTAACCAACCAATTATGTGGTTCACCTGGTAACCAACATGGTTAAAGAAAATCGCACATAAAAAAAATCGCACAGTCACAGAATCACTCAGTCACAAATTCGCACAGTCAAAATCTAATGGACAATTATGAGAGTTTTCATCAGTTTTTTCTACAACATTACCTTTTTTACCCATAAATTTGTCAACTACATGAACAAATTTGCCACCTACTTGTCTATTTGGATTAATGCCTGGCAGTAGTTTCCCCGACTGTTTCCCCCGATGATATTTTCAATAGTGGGGGTGCCTAGGCCCCTGCCACCCCCCTTTGCGCACGCCACTGCTGGGCACTACGTCACAGGTCACATGATCTAGGCTATATAGTCATGATATTTGCCCAAGTATTGGTTCAATTTCGTTATTAGAATTGTTGTAATACTTTTTTCTCAAGTTCCTTGGCGTATAATATCAACTATTGAAATAATGTGTAATTGATGTGACAAATTATGCAATTGGAGTTGATTGTAGGTATTTGGTCAAATTTGTCCGCCCCCCCCCCCCAAAAAAAAAGGTTTGATGTTGGTGCCGCCCGTTGCGTGACCCCGCCCCCTCTTTGGACCATGCTGTCAGTGACGGTGGGCGGGTCTTCCGAATACACCCTCCCGCCCGAGTCCAAAATGTTTCACCATTGAACATGTTGAACCCGGGCCGGGGGGAGAGGTGGTGGATTTCATGAGAGGGTAAGTGTTCCAAGGAGTTAGTACAAAACACTTTTTTCAATCGTGATCTCTTATTCCCGCCAAAAGCTGATAATAATATAATAATAAACAGGCATTTAAAAGACGCATTTCAAACCGCAAGGAAACACAATGCGCCGCACAAAGATAAAATCAATCAATTAAAAAAATCAAATTTAAAATTTAAAATTTAAAATTTAAAATTTAAAAATTTAAAACCTAAAACTTAAAATTTAAATTTAAAAATTAAGAATACGCACAATCTGTACAATCATAAAAAAAAAAAAAAAAAAATGATAACGGTGTTCATAAATTCTTTGGTAGACGGAGGCCGGGACATTATGTATGTATAATTATACATTCCCAGCTAACCATATTACGTTCTTGGAACGTCGTGGCAAGGTTTCACTTTCGTTCTTGGAACGTTATGATTAAAAGTTCAAAGAACGTTGTGAACGTGATCCAACGTTAGGAGAACGTTTATTTGTCGACACATTTTTACGTTGTATGAACGTTAGTCACGAACGTTTTCACAACGTCCTAAACGTTTAAAACACTTTCTTGAAATTCTGTTAGTTATACCATTACGTCCAAATGACGTTTTTATACTGTCTTTATTACGTTATCGGAACGTCGTGACAACGTTCATGGAACGTTGCGATCCAACGTTAGAAGAACGTTTATTTGTCGACACATTTTTACGTTGTTTGAACGTTAGTAATGAACGTTTTCACAACGTTATAACAACGTCCCAAACGTTTAAAAAACTTCTGTTAGTTATACCATTACGTCCAAATGACGTTTTTATAACCTATTTATTACGTTGTTGGAACGTCGTGACAACGTTTCACTTTCGTTCTTGGAACGTTATGATTAAACGTTCAAAGAACGTTTATTTTTCGACACATTTTTATGTTGTATGAACGTTAGTCTTGAACGTTTTCACAACGTTATCCCAAACGTGTAAAAAACTTTCATCAAATTCGGTTAGTTACACCATGGCAACCAGGGAATGGTAGTGGTATAATAGAGGGATGGGGGCGGGCATTGACCTTTTCATGTGTACTATGTTCTTGCTCAATGTATATGGCATTAGTGAACAATGACTTGCCTTTAGCTATACATATGAGAACTTACGTATTCAGATCAAAATACTTTCTATGGTGTTAAAAGCTGTTAAATGTATGTATCGACTTAAATTTAAAAAAAAAATAGGTTTAAATAAATAAAAGTTGCAAATTAGCTCATTACCATAATTTAAAGGTTACAAACGAGCATCGGTGCTAATTTTTGTACCATTGAAATTATGCTAATGAGCTATTTCCACAATTTACTCGACTCATGTAAGGCCAGGTAAAATATGCAAATTAGCGATTACAGCCCAGGTAACATAATTTGGTTGTGTAAACGTTATATGAACGTTATATGAACGTCGTGATGAAGCCAGATTCTTTTCAAGCTTAAAAGACATAAATAAATATATTCCACATAAATTATACAGGTATTTTGTCATGAGTTCAAGTTCTATACTCTTTTTCCATGTGCAATACCCACGAGGAACGAATTTGATTCAAACTTTAACGGATTTACACGCTTAGAAAAGAGCATATTGCGCTTGAGTTAAAACGGGAACTAACGGAAAAGCATAAAAATGCCTAAGTTCACAAGGAAACCAGAAAGTCAGTAAAGCAGTCTTTAAAATTGAAATTGAAACATTTCATGCTCTTTGTTGAAATGGTCCATCCAACTAATGTCAATGGTAATACCACCTGTTATAACTTGCTTGTATCGTTGGATAAATGAATGAAAAGATTCAATTATATTCAATAATCGATACATTCTAACTTATGATTAAATGTTGCAATGGTATTGTTACTTTTGAATTACTGCACAATAATGTTTTGGGCATTCTTACAAGTTCGTAATCATAGTTGTAATTAATGCAAATTGGACCAAGCCGATTTTGCTTCCTCATGTTTGCTGAAGCATATCTCCCGTTCTAAATAACCAATTGGAACGCAATAAAATGCAAATGAAAGCTTATTTACGCAGCTTTCATAATACATCAAGATTAGACCCGTGTGTTCCTGTCCTTTTAAGATATCTTATGTGCCCAGAGTGTTAACATTTTTTTGGTCACCCTGTATACGCCTAGATTAGTACATCAAATTTGTAATGCCAAATTGTTTTGTATTAAAATTTTGATTCGTAATAAACCTTTTTAAATAAAATGTAATTCATTATTTAATTAGTCCATGGAAACGTGAGCAAAATGTTTTCTGAACGTTGCAGTTAAGTTCTAGTTTGGTAACACTTAGGTTGTGGTTAGGTTGTCATTAAAACGTTTCTACAACGTTATTATAACGTTGCGGTTTGGGTGTGATTTGGTTGTTTTAGGTTGGTCAATGGAAACGTGAGCAAAACGTTCTCTGAACGTTGCAGTTAAGTTCTAGTTTGGTTGCACTTAGGTTGTGGTTAGGTTGTCATTAAAACGTTTCTACAACGTTATTATAACGTTGCGGTTTGGGTGTGATTTGGTTGTTTTAGGTTGGTCCGTTGAAACGTGAGCAAAACGTTCTCTGAACGTTGCAGTTAAGTTCTAGTTTGGTTGCACTTAGGTTGTGGTTAGGTTGTCATTAAAACGTTTCTACAACGTTATATATAACGTTGCGGTTTGGGTGTGATTTGGTACTTAAAACAAACAACCCGCAACGTTATAATAACGCTGTAAGAACGTTTAATGACAACCTAACCAGAACCGAATAGTGCAACCAAACTAGAACTTAAACTACAACGTTCAGGGAACATCCTTTTCACGTTTAAAGGATTAAACTAAAACAACCAACTATTTGAGTGTTACAACGTTTTTAAAACATTATGTAAACGTTTCCGATGATCAACATGCAACGTTCAGAGAACGTTTTAATCACGTTTCCAAGAACCAACCTAAAACAAACAAACCGCAACGTCATAATAACGTTGTAAGAACGTTTATAATGACAACCTAACCACAACCTAAGTGCAACCAAACTAGAACTAAACTTTAACGTTCAGAGAACGTTTTGCTCACGTTTCAACGGACCAACTTAAAACAACCAAATCACAACTAAACCGTAACGTTATAAAAACGTTGTTAAAACGTTTTAAATGACGCAACCTAACTGCAACCTAGGTGCAACGTTGCGGAAACGTTCTGTGTTTGCTGGGTTATGTATGTATAATTCTTATTTTACTGCTGGTTTTTGTTCAACATATTTTTTATCTAATGTATATATATTGTACAGCGCATTGGTCTTTTGGAAATGCACTGTATAAATCCTTATAATAATAATAATAATAATAATAAGTACAGCCCCCCCCCCCCCCCCCCCCCCCGCCCTGGGATATTATGTTACACAGTTTATCTTTAAGAATCACTGATAAAAAATACATTTTTATCTCATAATATTTACGAGTGTTTTGATATCAAACTGATTTTTTACACTGACTGTTTAAAAACACAATCTGTTTTGTAGTCATAAATTATATCAAATAATTCAAGTTTTGTCATACTAGAAATTTTTAAAGGTTTCGAAAACAAATGGTGTTTTTTTTAATAAACTTTTGGTTGAATTTTGATAGGAAAAAAAATAAGTAGGTACAGGGTTGCACAAAGTTGTTTCTTCCCCAGGAGCAAGGTTTTGAGCTTAACATTTCCCCACCTATACTTACAGGTTTGATAAAGATCAGATTACAATATTGGATTAGAATTTTTGTTAGGGGAGCATGAACAAAAAAATTGTTTGTTGCATTTTACGCTAAAATGGTCAAATTGTGTCTAATTTATTTCGAAAATCTGCGCGAAGCGCGAAAAGAAATTGCCTTTTTATGCTAAAATAGTCATTTTTTTCTCTTAATTTTAACTAAATATAATTTTTTTGAGGGGGTGGGGGCACAAAAATATATTTTGGGGAAATGCCCTCCCCTTGCCCCATGTAGCGTCGCCACTGGGGAAAAGCAATAAAACAATAAACGCGTTAGTATACCTGCAACCACAGCTCATAACCCAAAGTTTGCATTTTTTTTCTCTTTATCTTTTTTCACGTTTTCCCAAATACTTTTTCTTTTTCCAATTGGCATTATTTCCCCAATTATGCTCATTATTTCCCGGGAGCGGTGCTCCCTGCTCCCGCACTTTGTGCAACCCTGAGTAGGTAAAACAGTTGTCTGAGTATAATCTTAATTTATCTGTTACAAATGGTTTTGAATGAGACTTTCAGTTTTCACTCTTCATGCACCTAGATATCGATAAACATATGAAGCTATAATATATATATATATATATTTTTTTTTTTAATTTCAAAATAAAAATAAAAAGACACCCCAAAGTTTCACAGATTTTTCAGATTTTCATTAATCACATCATTTTAAATACAAAAGGTCACTTTTACAAGGATTTTAATATTTTATATTTATAAAAAATTTAAAAAAACTTTAAAAAAACGCATTCCGCATTAGGTTTTGAAAAACTGTAGAGCTTTGATACAAAAGATTTTTTTTCTCACTTTTCATGCACCTACAATTCCGGAAATAACTGTTGAACCACTTTGAGGACTTC
Organism: Ophiura sarsii; assembly: GCA_035610835.1. Lineage (NCBI taxonomy): Eukaryota > Metazoa > Echinodermata > Ophiuroidea > Amphilepidida > Ophiuridae > Ophiura > Ophiura sarsii. Next base: position 39,372,995 of record CM069442.1, read on the forward strand.
GTTGAAATCAACCCCCCAGTCCCCCCATTCAATGTTGTTCGGAACCGTTTCATCTCCACGGTCGTTGGGACCCTCAACATTGATTGGTGGGGGCGGGGGAGGGATATCACTTAGTAGATAGCTCAAGTTCTCCACACAAGTTTGTTGCAAAATCAGCGCTTGAAAATAGTCCCTTAAAGTGGGATATTAGCAAAGAAATGGACTATGTGGTCCAACACCAATTTTCCTGAATTGTCTGAATAAAGTCCAAAAAAAATCATCTGATTTTACATTTTTAGCCACAACTTTTTTATTTGTAAGTCTTTTTTGATCAAATTTTCAGTAAATAGAGATGCTATGAATCTCCTGATATACCATCATCAAGAGGTGTCTACAGTACTGAATTAGGGACTGGTCATATTAAATACCTAAACCTGCATATTTGCTCCTATTATTCAAGGAAGCCTGACTTATTTATTTTGAAAAAAGCATCTGATACCCCGATAAACATGAGAACATTATAAAATATGATTTAAATACAACTTTGACGGTTCGTGCGTGGCGCTCGACCCAATCCCATGCGTATCCCTTGGTTACAGCTTGCGCTACGCGTTTGCATAAACTTCGAGCATAGCACTCGACTTTGTTACCAAGAAATAACATGAACAATGAGATGGTAACTAACTATCATGATTAACAATCTATACGTCTCGCGCGCAGCGCTCGACACGTCACGCGCACAGCGATAGACACTCGTGCACATCGATTGACACTCGTGCACATCGATTGACACGCCTCGCGCAAAGCGCTCCCAGCGGCTCGGACACAGCGCACGACATTGCTCGCGTAGCATACCGCGGCAATCATTTATTACAGAATTATTCCATTTATAACATTATAATAACAAGGCCAAAGCTAAATAAAGAGAATTATATTAAATAGCATCGTCCACAGTGGTATAAACATTACATAGTAGGTAATTCGCCGAACCATGTCTTTGGAATTCTAATGACGCGGTGATGGACAACCGTTACACGGTTGTCCGTATTGAATTGCACGCGTCGACACGGTTGTCCGTCTAAATTAAATAGATAATAGGAGTTAGTTCTATTATTTATCGGGGACAATCGACCGATGTGCATGCTTTTCAATGGATGGACAAACGCAACGGTTGTCCATACTCTGATAGTACGAGGGCATGGTTCTGAATATAAAGACGCTATAAGGCGTTACTATGAAAGGTGTATTGTGAATCAGTGCTAATTTCTAAAGCCGAAGATAATATGACACTTGATTTGACTTGATATTGCATAGATGGGCGATTAGCTCAATTGGTTAGCGCGTTGGTCTATTCATACTTAAGGGCAGAGACACGGGTTCAAATCCTCATGGCGGGAGCCATTGGTGTTTTTAATAATGTATTTAACATTTTCGTTATTCGCGTGGCTCATTTACTGGTTTATTTTATTCATCTGTTTGTCACATATTGTTTTTGTTTTTTCTCTCTTTTGGTTTTTGTTCTTCTTTATTTTTGAACTTTTTTCGGTGGTTGTTGTTTGTCTTTCTTTCTCTCTGTCTACCACATGTAAAATGACCAGTCCGTCACAATGCATTTCGTACTTTTAATGCATTTATTAAACACGGAAGATAAATTATAACCGTCAAGTTAAGTAAATGCATAGAAAATACAATCATTCCATGACTTCAATGGCAAATACAACGCTACAATAATTGACACAATAGTTATTACTTTATAGCGTCTATAGTGCGGTTGTGACTGGTCCCTTATCAAAAAAGAAACGCATTGCGTAACAAAAAGGATTTTAATTGATTGTTGCATAATAAACTACTGTCATATAATTAGTTTAAATAATGAATTTCACCCGTTGCACCCTATGTAAGACTACATGTAACACTCGCGCATTCCATATAAATGGGCCATAATCACGCATGAAATGACCAGTCCCTAACAATGTTCACGCCGTATTTACTTTATCTTTACCATATGATAAGTATATACATATCTTGCCACTCTCCAAATTAGAAGATTATGCAATGTATAAAAGACGAGTTATTCCCTATAGACGGTTGTCTTATTGAGTGATTTACCATACAAACGGGCCATAATCACGCATAAAATGACCAGTCCCTAACAATGTAAATGTCGTATTTACTTTATCTTTACCGTATATAACAATTATATACATATCTTGCCACTCTCCAAATTAGAAGATTATGCAATGTGTAGAACACGAGTTATTTCCTATAGACAGTTGTCATATTGAGCATTTACCAATAGCCTCAGACAATTCCGGAAATAACTGTTGAACCACTTTGAGGACTTCGTTGAAATCAACCCCCCAGTCCCCCCATTCAATGTTGTTCGGAACCGTTTCATCTCCACGGTCGTTGGGACCCTCAACATTGATTGGTGGGGGCGGGGGAGGGATATCACTTAGTAGATAGCTCAAGCTCTCCACACAAGTTTGTTGCAAAATCAGCGCTTGAAAATAGTCCCTTAAAGTGGGATATTAGCAAAGAAATGGACTATGTGGTCCAACACCAATTTTCCTGAATTGTAGATATCGGCAGGGACTTTCAGTCCCTGATATCGGTAAGCATATAATCAGTTTTCACTTTTCATGCACCTAGATGTCGGTAAGCATACAATATACACATTCAAAATACATACCAAAGCATGGTATATTACCACAAATAATCTTATGAAATATTCTACTGACAGCATTAATTGTTTTCTTCTCTTTTATTACTTGATCAGTAGACAACAATATACATGTTTTTACTGGTAAAGAAACAATCTGTTATAAAGTATATATACATAAAATATAATAAGAAAATAAAATAATAATAGGTATTATCTTGGAATAAGTAGAAGAGGATTCTACTTATTCCAAGGTTTTAAATAAATTCAGTATCAAGTGAGGTTTTGTCATTGTTCTGTTACTGACATTAACAGTAGACTTTTGCACATTGCATATGTCTGCAGTTTTAACTGTCTAATAAAATTATGCAAATTCAAGAACCGTAGTTACATTTCAAAGAAGATTTTAAGGTCTTCCCACAATGCATTGCGCGAATGCCAGCCAACTAAAGCTATTTGCACATGATGCATTTGTTGAGCTCTTAAGTTTTAGAAATAAGAAAATAGAACACTGATAACTAATTTATTCAAGAGCTCCAACGATGAACGCGCTATGAAGCCATGATAGTGTGCATATGTCCATGGGAATTGAGACAAATTGGAGACCAGAGTTAGGGCATTTTGCAAAAACGCAATGCATTGTGGTGGTGTCTTTAAAATCTTCTTTGGTTACATTTGGTATCATATATTAATTTCTTACCACGAAGAACAAGAAGGTTAAATCTAGAACATCAATATTGATTGAGAATGCCTAAATTCACACTCTTCATATCGAGTTGAAATTTGTAATTCAAGATTTGCGCTCGAACATCCTTCCAAAAACTTAATATAACATCACATTGGAAAACGATGCTGCATAGTTTCACCCTTATTCTTGCATAACACACATTATAAATTTTTTTTCTGTTTATTATATCATGATATCCAAAATATCATTCTACATGTAAATCAAGGCAAACGACTGAACTATGAAAGGTCAACATAATCGGATGTCTTACTTATTTGAACTGAGCATTATTAGAATCTTCTGATAGATAAGCTTTAGAATACCCTACCATTTGTATTCCTCACTGTGTAAGTGTATGGGTCGTTCTTTAAAAGTCCCCATTGAAGATATGCAGGGTATACTTAAGGAACTCCTGATTTAGAGAATAAAATATAGTTTGTAACTGTTTTGCTATATATGATGGTCTTATAATGTATAGGCTGTACCATATTTGGTGGCAGCCATACACGACGACACAATAATATGGTACAGCCTATACACATTATAAGACCATCGTATATAGGTACGAACTATATTTTATTTACATTCTTATTTAGTTTATTGGTTATTTTTTTATCTTTTATCATAAAATAACGCATTTTGCTAGATTTGTTTTAATCAAACAACAAATTTCTCCTTTATAAAATCGGCAAATCCAGCGGGCTGTTTACCAACTTCCTGCTTCGAATTAATCATGGTCTTAAGCACACGCACACATGGCAACACTGCGTTATATGCACAACCCATACGCCGGCGACTTTGTGTAGGGCACGCTAATGCGATGACCATACGCACTAACAGTATTATTATTCGAATGAAAACCCCCGCCCAAAACTATATACCATTGTCTCATCTTATATAGTGTATCGGCCAAAAACCAATCAATTGCCTGTTGACATCCAAAACCACACCCACTATATAAGAATGTGATGTAATCAAGCTAAATGAGAACTAAAAATGCAATATTTTCGATTTCAGACTAATTTGGCTTCATATCATCACATCACATACATAGCGATAGCGTATTAGCTCTTTTTCCATACCTGGGGTATTTGAATTGATATTGTTGTATTGAAATTACGGTTCGTACTGTTGCACATTCATACAAATAGTTAATAATCAAAATAACACCTAATACTAATTTTAACTTGTTAGTCATAATGATACATGTTATAAGTTACACTTTGCTTTCCCTCAGGCTCAGGTGTAATTAGTTATGTGCAGTATTATCAGTGAGGATCCAGTCTACTATTATGTAAAGATTGCACACACAACTCAGTTGCGGAGTTGTATGCTCACACACAATCAAATCTTATTCTTGACCACTGGTGGCACCAGCATTGTTTGTTTGTTGAGGGGGGGGGGGGGGGAGGAAAAATAAATCTGGGGTGGGGAAGGAAAATATATAGGGGGAAATGTGTACAAAAAAACTTATTAGACCAAATTTAAGCTAGTTTTATGTAATTTTGAAAACATTTTATTTTGTTTGGGGAAATGGGGATGGGATTTGAGTTGACTGGGGGAAAAGTGTGGGGGTGTAGGAGGACGGCAATGGTCATGACTGGGATGCCCCCCCCCCCCCAGGTCGGTGATAATTTGTACTAAGATTACCGACTTCCCTGTTGGGACGAGCCTGCTAAACAAACATACATAGTGCCATCATTGTTCCTGACACTCACTTAAAATATTGTTATAATGGATGTCACTCCATCAAGTCTTAGAAGATGGTAAATTATGGATAGTTATACCACAGTCTGATGTAAAAAATGTAATTCATCATGAATCTTTCTGTGATTTAACTTTCTTGTTGTACTTTCTAAACAGTAGACCAGGTAGTAACGCAACTATAGCAACAGCGGCCATTTTGATCATGATGTCATATGACAGCATATCGCTGATTGATGTTATCTGGGAGAGAACAGAACCTGTCTGAACACAGATGAAATTATACGGCATCAGTCCTGCAGAATTAAACAAAACAATAGGATTTGAGTCAAATACACATCATACAAGAATAATTTAAAATGTGACGCGATCAAGCGGATGAGTCGTGTGTCGGGAATATTGATTTTGAGTTATAGGTAAAAAGAAGTAAGAAATGCTTATGTTTTACTTTGTTTTCTCAGTTGGTAAATTGTTTGTAACTTAAAAACTAGAAGTTTGATTTGATTGGGGTTTTGCAGCATTTTTCACCTGCTTTTAAATAATGGACAAATATCAAAATTCAAAACTGCTGACATGCAACTCATTTCGCTTGATAATGTCACAAACGAGTCAAACATTCTTTCATCAAGAAACCGTTATGGCATTAGTGATTTCTAAACCATCACCGCCTAATACCCCCAAAAACCCAAATATAGGAGATTTATATGGAGAGAGCAAAATTGCACAAAATAGCGAAAGATTGTTGTTATATTGACATTTTAATCAGATTACAGATAAATCAAATACAGGGTGTCTCAATAAAAACCATGCACCTGTTTACTCAACTTAATGTCCATGAACCTCTAGAATTTGGTGTAACAATTGTATACATATTGATAGACTAAACGCTTAGCTTTCATATGCCGGTTATTTCATCTGATTTGGTTGTGTCAATCTTGAGATATGATCAATTAACTAAAGCTACCTAAAATCAATGTTGTGTCACTTTACAGTTTGCAATGAATAGAAAGGGTTACTCCGGAGAGGGGGTTGGGGGGTTGTTACCACTCCCTAAACAAATCCTATCCGAAAAGCAGAGTACGCTTATTTGGGTACCATGGTATAGCTAGAGGTTTCCACTATCCATACATACCAAAACAAGTATAAACATCATACGCATGACGTCACAATAACGTCAACAAACATGGTCGACCTCAAAATCCCGCCGTATTCGCTACATAGTGAAATAGGCAAAAATAGAAATCTTCACCAAAATAGTTCGGAATTTCACCCGTTTTTTACTTATAAATGAGGGAAATGGGGTTTCTAACATAGGCCTATGCTTTAATATTCAGGACCATACAATTAAAATATTTTTCAAAATGGCAATTGTGAGGTGACAACTCCCATCCCCCCCCCCCCCCCCCTACTAGGTATTTTAGTCTCAGCTTACCCTACCCCGGGTAAGGTGGCACCATCAATTTGTTTTCTTCAAAATGACTCATAGAGCGCAGGGGATGTAAAAGCGATCACCTACATGTAGATGCCCTAGGTCACTGTTCTTTGCGTTTTAGCGCAATTGGCGACCACACTCCCTTAGGAGGACGAAGGTTTAATGCTTATCTTAAGCATTCTTTCTGTAAAAGTGGCACAGCGTCGATTATAGGTAGCTTAAGTTAATTGATTATATCTCAGGATTGAAAGAAGAAAAAATTAGATGAAATAAACGGCATATGAAAGCTAAGCGTTAAGTCTATCAATATGTATTCAAATGTTTCACCAAATTCTAGAAGTTCATGGTCAATAGGTTGGGTAAACACGTGCACAGTTTTTTTAGACACCCTGTACATTTAATCTATGATCATCAAATAAAGTGGATAATGTGCAACAAACGAACAGCCAGATTTCATCTATTTGTCATTTTTATAGATCAATATAATTCACTAAGGATGCTTTGATTACAACAGATAATAAATGGCATGCATGTTGGGTGATTTGGTTGGGCCTTTTGAGGAAAGTTCTTCAAAAGAGTTTTTATCTGGAAAAAATTTAGATACCGTTTCAGAATAATAGTTTCAGTACGAGTCTATCCATAGTGTCCAGGATGTCCAACTTCTATGACAACTTTGAAGAGGTATCTTAAGTTCTTCTATGAATATAACAGAGTCCAATATTGACTTTATATGTAGGTTAGTATATGGCTCATTCCATGAAGTTGGGGCATATTATGTGACATCCAAGTGAAATTTTCAAAATGGATATTTTCCAACTCTTTCTTCTTTTTTAGGTTCTACATTTACCAAAGTCCAATGTAGAACTTTTTATTTTAATGTAACATTTGGTGTAAAATAACCGCACATGTTCAACAGTTGGATGACATTTCCAAAAATCCTGATGCTACATGGACACCATTTCTCATTTCCATATCATTTTATAATAAAATAGCTTAAGATGTGGGCCAAGTTTCTATACCTCAATTAACTACTTGGAACCACAAATACGTCTAGGTTGAACATAACTTAACGAACAAGACATCGTAGATTAACTGTTTTATGTAAAAACTCATTGAAAAGTGACTCTTTATTTTGCAATTTGTATAATGAATTTAAATAAAGTACATATCAATATTGGTTTGATGTAAAGTACTCTATAAACCATGCACATTGATTACATTATAGTCATAAAGTAAGTATATGAAGTATTATTTACCTGTATAATGTTATAAAATGCACTACCGATGCTACATGGACACCGCGTCTTGTAACATTGTTAATAATAAGACTATTCATACTGTTACAATTATTTGAGTGTGAATGGTTTGTCTACTTGTTCATCATATCAAGTAGATACACAGAGTGAATTGCTTGAAATTTATCTAAACACTGTTCATGTAAAATTTACCTTTTCTGTGTACTTAAGTATTACGATGCTACATGGACACCGTGCCCTAAAATATTTGGAACAGCTTGAACAGGTGCATCTTTTTCAGATCAATAGAGAGGATGTACTATGATGTTAACTTTTTATGTTATAAGCACACGATAAAATTAATAACATGGATTGTAAAACTACAAATTACACAAAAAGATAACCTGCAATGAAGCATAAAACATAATTACCTATGATACACATACACCATTTCTTACAATTACACAATAACAATACACCATTGATCAAAGAAACTTAAGATGTCCACTGAAACAAACTTCATGCAGTGTTGTTCTTAAAGTACCCTTTGTGATCTTAGTCTCTTTGCTTGTTTCTGATTGAATCATCCTCTATTATTGATAAAGATGATTGAAAAGTTTGATCACTTAAAAGTCAGTTTGCAAAAAAATAATTTAATTGCCATGATGGATTTCTTTGGAAAGGTACTAGTTTTTGAAAATGATGGGTTCCTTGTCTTCATCTCCATAAATTCCAGGACGATAGAACTGTCTTCTGAATTAATGTCAAGAACCTGCAAAGCAAAACAAAATAAACCCTATGGCTTAGTATCTTCATGGAACATTGTGTATTGATATTGGAGTAGATTATTTATTCATGTTGCACTTTTTGTGTTGCAGGAAAATATTTATATTAAAATCATGCTGGAGTATTTTATTTATTATTCATTTAACATGAAAAAGAATAGCAAAGGATAGAGAACTTAAATGATTTACAATTATTTGTTTTATTTATAGTAAATAAAACTAAAATAAGGGAATGTTTATTGTGAATTCAGTCAAATGCTAATGGAAATGGTGTCCATGTAGCATTGTGTATTAATATATTTCATTAGATATACATCTCTCATAATATGCCTTTTTTTCTGTAAAGTGTAGTAAAATGTAGGCAATGTTTTGAATGTTTTGGGTGATGGATAATTTCGAATGGGGTAATTGTTTAGTCTAATTAGGCAAATTTTATGAAATGCTACATGGACATGGTGTCCATGTAGCATCGTATTGGTAAGCTATATTATTAGCATTAAAAGAGCAAAAACTAATTCATTATTAACTTCAAAGTTTATTAATGATGTGATTCTACAAAAAAAATACAATTTCAACGAACTATAACGATACCCAATGCAAAATATTGCCCATGCTATACCCGATGCTACATGGACGCCAAATTATTATGGCGTCCGTGACTCAAAATTAATATCATAACATGAAAAGAAATTCTGATTCAGTGTTTCCCTTTCAATAAAAATGCATTAATAAATACATACATACAAGCAACATTAAGAAATAATTACAATCGCACTTACCATTCACAAAACTATCCAATGTTTACATTTTGATGCTACATAAAAGTCCCGATGCTACAACGGGACACCAGCGACTGAAACCTTGATAAAACTAGCCCACGTGTGGCAAATTCCAAACAAACCTGATAGCTATTGACCTCTATCCTTACAAAAAGAAATATGGAATGTTTTATTTATCTCCAGGGGGGGATTCCCACAAATTGCATAGGATGTTTATCACGATGCTACATTTTATGGTTAGGACACCATGCACACGGCACGGTATACTTTTTCATGAATATATGGAATGATCTTCATGAAATTTATTCTCATTTGCAATAGTTTTCAATTGATAAATGCTCTTAATTTTGGAAAATAATTTAAAAATGTATGATAGAGAACTACCCCCATTCAGCAATGAAAACTCCCGATGCTACACGTGTATATTTTGTGGACACCGTGCGTAGCATCGGAAAGGCAATTTTCATGTTGCTTGGGTGAAAAATCAGTCCAGCGTGACGAGGTGTTTTGGTCAGTAAACTATGAATACATGTATCTTTTATTAATCAAATCGATTTCCAAGCAATTCTATGATAGTTTTGCTTACATAAAACTCATATTAATTGTTGTGTTTTCCATGTCACGTTTTTTAGCAAAAATCGTCTTGGACACCACCTAATTTTTTATTTTTTTCTTCTTCAAGGAAGGGTCGATTTTTTTTTTTTTTTCATGGCTCAATACTATAACCTAGTACTGTTTTTGGACACTAATTGTTTTTGATATACACATAGAGTAAAACAGTTTATAAGCTGCCTAAAGTACCAAATTCTGCTATTTTAACAAATGCCCCAACTTCATGGAATGAGCCATATGCTAGTTCTTACCTATCAATACTGTGAAGAAAAATTGCACAATGGGCACCCCTAGTATGGGAGATGTGACATTGAGAAACCAGTTGGGAGACATGGGAAACACTCGTAGAAATAACAGAAAGAAGAATAGACTTTGAAGATTTTCTTGTACCTGAAAATAAAGATAAGTATGGTCAAGACTTGAGAGTGTGATCGATGATGACAACATTACAACCTCATAAATATAAATCAAAATGTTGTATAATTTTTTTTTTATAATTCATATTAATTAACACTTCCCACAAGGCTATTAGTTTTACCATTACAAACAGATTTTTCATAAACCTTTCCCAATTTTCAAAGTCTATCTCAAGGATTACTGAACCAATGCTAGGCATGTTTGTATTTATTTCGATGCATTTCTCATGGTGATTCCAAATATGGTAATGAAATTCAATAATTTTGACATTTTTGAAACATTTTGTGAAATTTTGGAATGTCGTCTGCAGACGTCTGGAAAGTGTTAGATCATGATCAAATTTGGATGATGACCTGTACAGATGAGTGATTCAATTGAGTGCAGGGGTGTCGATTCTGCTGTTTTTCGCTGCAAATGCTGGGGAATAATTTTACTCTTTTTGGGAAGAATTTCAAGTTTTATATCTTTAAAAAAGAGTGTTGAAATGTTTAAAAATAAGTGAAAACAAAAAGTATTTGATTATTTGTATCAAATTGTGTGTTATTTTAAGTTATCTGACCCATTTGAACAGACCATTTTTAATTGTAGCATTGAAAAACCTCGTCAGTTATGTACATGTAGGTCACAAACGTCAGATTGAATGATAAGTCTGCTGACAAGTGATGTACAACAATTGAAAATTGCAAGTATTTATTTCTACTTTGTTTAAAAGACCATAAGTTGAATGTTGTCATCAAGCATTTCTTTTGTGGAATCGAACCCCTTACCTTGTGTTGTAATGGTGCAACCTTGTTACTGAAATATTTTAATACAAGTGCTCTGCCAAATGCATAGGATAACAGATAGCAACATGTAGCTCCTATTGCTGTAAGCACACAACATAGTGGAAATGCCTTCCAAACACCAAATAGGGCACCACCTAAAAGATTCTGAAAAACAATAAAAATATGGAATGCATCTTATTAATTAAGAATATATACTTTATAATAATAAAATGTCATTGGCTTGTCATAGCATCAGTCCTCTTCTCACCTAAAAATAAAACATATCATTTTGAACTCTGTTGGTGCACGACAATTTTCTGAAAGCATCTGGCATCAACCACATTTAAATCTTCAGTCCCTCCCTGACCCCTAATTTGAAAAGAAGTGACTGTTCAATTTTTATTTCATTTTAAATACCAATTATTCTAGTATTTCTCTAAAATGTTTTTACCAACTTATCCATTGGAGAAATAATAAAATGTGATGCATGCATTGACGTTAGAGTGTTTTTCAATTATTGCACCCAATTATCTATCATGTGTGTGAATATTATAATGACCTGACGCAATCGAAGTTGAATCTTGTCCCTGGCGTATAATGCTGCGCCGACAACTAGAATACGCTCTCACATCACTTCACATTAAGTGTTACAATTCAGACCAAGACCCTTTAAGAATCTTGAAAGGATTATCACTAAAAGGATTGCACTTGATGATAAAGTCATTTTAATTTAAAACTGCCGAAACATTTCTTGAGCCATAACCCATCCTCCTCCCCACAAACACAAAGAGAAATTAGAAGAGCTAAGTTTTCGTGTTTTGCTTACCATGAAAACAGACCCTGGAATTGCAAATGTTTGTTTATAGAGATAAGCACTGCAGAATAATACCATGACGTATCCTAAGTGATCCTTCTTATATTGTTGTAAATGACCAGCGAGGATATTCAAATCTTCTAGGTTGGTTGGGAAGCGTAATTCAATACTGAAATGAAACAAAGAATCAAGAAAATATACATTTTACACTACATTGCACAAAAAAGTAACTTCCCATACCAAGATAATATGCTCATAAACTCCCAAAAACTATGTAGCTACATCACTGAAAACAAGTAACTTTACCATACCAGGTGATACATGAATGCTCATAACTCAAAAACTATGGCACCAATGTAAATGTATTAATAAGCCTTTTCCCAATTACAATTACAATTCCCAAGTTTAACCGTCGGAAATAAATTGGAGATTAACAAGATCACCTCGACTGTAAACGGACATGTGATGAACTGCGACTCTTTGGGAATTCCCTGTGATATTTTTGTGTCATCAGTAATCATTTCATTTATTTTCAGCCGCATAATTATCAATACTCCAAGGTGCAATTTTCATGAAAAAATAGAGGTGTAACGGTAATCAAAACGCAAGTACAATGTATGTTTATGATATTAAAGGTAGATGTTCCGATTGCTGGCCCGATTTTCAACTCTATGTTTTCTATTTTATATGAAAGGTCATCCTTAAAAGAGTCGCATTCCATTCCAAAGTCTGAGTTGCAAAACTCCAACGGTTCTATTCTTAGCAGCACAAGGTCACATAACTTTTGCCCATTGAGTCATACACAAACTGGTTGGTGGTTAACCACCTTTGGCATTAATTCACCACATTTTAGGCTATAATTTCTAAATGGAACATTCTGGCCCCTAAGATTTTACAGACATAATGAGAAAAATATGGGGATTCTTTTGATAACAAAATATCTTGATGTGAAAAAAAAATCATTGCCCCAAAAAAGTGATCGGAACATACACCTAAAGTGCAAAGTTCGCCACATTGGAAAAGCACAGAAACCTCAGCATGTACATCTATAATCAATTTATGTGCAGTTGCAATTTTTTTTGGAATAGCGAAATGGCTTATTATGAGTGAAGAATTTGTTTCTCTTTAAAAAAACAAAAAGTTCAATTTTCATTTTATGAACTTGGTATTTCATCTCGTGGAATAGTTTTCATGTGTGTAGGGCGTATTGTCTTGAAGTTGAACGCCGAGTTGGAAATCAGAGTTGGAAAAAATGTCATGAAGTGCCATGGCCCATGGGATAATAATTAATTTATAATATATATTATTAATTAATAATATTCATTTATAGATCCAGCCAGATAAAGAGCTATAAAGTAAGCTGTGATTCATGACACAAATGATGCAGAGAACTGCAAGTTTCAAATTAGATACAAACCAGACTTAAACAACGTCATTTGTTGTTAATAATAATAAGCTTACGTACCTGTCGTTCCCCAACGTTGTTTCATCATCATTACTCGTCCTGTTGTTGTGTGACAGTGCCGGTAAATTAATAGACAACCAATATAGCCAGCCTGTGGCCGTCAGAAATGCCGAGCCTAATCCACAAAAGCCAAGCACAATCTTCGGGGATTTATGATCTCTTTCCATTATTCGTTTGCGCATATACACCCGTAAAATAGTGTCAAATTCTTATTTTAAAATGACAGGTTTGATCAAAACATCCTCTTCGTGTCTTGTTGAAGCAAAATTGTCAACAAACTCACGTGTCTTTATGGCAAAGGTTATTGGGTCATTCTATTATTCTATGGGTTAAAAGGTATGTGGATTTATATTTGTATTCAATATTTTCTATATAATTTGATTCAGAATGATTTTTTTAAAAATCTGCAGAAATAGAAATAGTATCGACATTTTCTAAAATGAAACAATTACAACTTAAATTTGAAATAAGATACAACAAGTTACCAATGCCAAAATTAATATTCCTCATTGCCCCATGATTAAAATGGACATTTCTACTACTGTACGCTGCAAACTTGTTGTTTTTACACGAGCGTCACATGACTGAAGCTGAACTTTAGTTCTACAGCTGCTCTGTTCTCACCTCTCCTGAGCCGAGTAAAGAAAGAAGGGGAAAGAGGTAAATAAAATTCGAAAATGCATTGTGCTGCACAAATTGGCATTAAGTGAAAAGATTCCACAATGAGAATTTTTAAACTATTTTTTAAAGTAAGTTTTTTAAGTAAGCTTATTATCCTTATAAACTATTTAAACGTAAAATAATATTGGCACACACTACTATTACTAATAGTTTAATCAGTTCCAAATTGGCGAGGAACACTCCGTTTTTATCTCTCCGCTCACGCTCAACATTTGTGCGGAATGTAAATGTTGCTGGTATATCAACACACTTACAGTTACACAGTAACAGTTTTCGATGTTGCTGGCATATCAGTTCTTGCAGGTGGACAAATATGCCCACTGATTTAGTGGCCAAATTCTCCCACCAAGACAAAATGCGTAATAAATTCACTATTTTTCATGTTTGAAACCCAAAATAATTGTTCCAATGGAGTAAAAATCTGCTGGGGAAAGGTTTAAGTTTGATTTCCTGTTTGAATTAAAGGTAGATGACCCGATTTTCAACTTGACGTTTTCTATTTTACATGAAAGGTCATCCTTAAAATTGTTGCATTCCAAAGTTTGAGTTGCATAACTCCAATGGTTCTATTTTTAGAAGCGCAAGGTCAAAAGACATGTGCCCATTGAGTAGTACACAGACTGATTGGTGGTTAACCACCTTTGGCATTAATTCACCACATTTTAGCCTATGATTTCCAAATGAAACATTTCTACCCCTAATATTTTACAGACATAATGAGAAAAATATGGGGATTCTTCTGATACCAAAATATCTTGATGTGAAAAAAAATCATAGCCCCAAAAAAGTGATCGGGTCATATACCTTTAAAGCAAATTCTGCCGGATACTTGTTGAAGAGATGAAGAACATTTCGTGATTTTAGGTTTGAGACTGAGAGGCTTGATATCTCCCAGCACTATATCTGGGTGGATCCACTAGCCTAAATAAGCAGTGGCGTAGCTCAGGGGGGGGGGGGGGGGGGGGGGGAAATGCCCCCCCCTGACGAAAAAACTCAATTTGGGCCCCTGCCCCCCACCCCCTAAAAATAAAAAAGGTGAGAAAAAAAGTAAATAGGAAAAAAATGAGAAAAAAGACCGAGGTTATTAGTCACGTTTTTTTTGACTGTGCGATTTTTTTTTTGACTGTGCGAAAAATTTTGACCTTAACCCCCCCCCCCACACTTAAGTGAAAGTCACGAGGTAAGTGACTTGAAATTTTTTTGGGGCAACCTTATGCGAAAATTTTAGAAATCTTGCCCCCCCCCCCCGAAAAAAATCCTAGCTACGCCACTGTAAATAAGTACTTGTGGCCAATGAAATACAAGGGGTGTGTCAGAAACATCCTTTCAGCATCAAGCAAAAGTTTTGTCTATTGTAAAAAAGTTTTTGTAGTGATGGGCGGCACAACGATAATCGATACCATGTGATTTTTGTAATAGGGGCTTTGGTGTGAGGTGGGGTATATGGAGGGTGTTTGTGATTGGGAAGGGTTAGTGATGGGGGTGTTTGTGGTTGGGGAGGGGGTTAGTGGTGGGGAGGGGTTGTGGTGGAGGGCAGGGGTTTGTGGGGGCGAATGGGAATGTGATGGCCCTAGGGATGGTTTGTGGTGGGGAAGGGGGATGGATGCATGGGGTAGGAAGGGTTGGCCTAGGGGTGGGTAGGGTTTGTGGTTGGGGAGGGGTTTTGTGGTGGGGGAGGGGTTTGTGGTGCGGTTGTGAAGGGGAGGGGTTTAGGGTGGGGGATTGTGATGGGGACGTGATGTGATGGTGGGCTGGTGGCGTGGTTTTGTGGTGGGGGAGGGGTTTGTGGTGCGGTTGTGAAGGGGAGGGGTTTAGGGTGGGGGATTGTGATGGGGAAGTGATGTGATGGTGGCGTGGATGCATGGGGTGGGTGTGTAGGGTTGGCCAAGGGGTGGGGTGGGTAGGGTGTTTGTGGTGGGGGAGGGGTTTTGTGAATGGGAGGGGAGGGGTTTGTGGTGGGGATGGGAAAGGAAGGGGGTTTGTGGTGGGGATGGGAAAGGAAAGGGGTTTGTGGTGGGGATGGGAGGGGGTATGTGGGGTGGGAAGGGGAGGGGGTTTATGGGGGGATGGGAAGGGGAGGGGTTTGTGGTGGGGATGGGAAGGGGAGGGAGTTTGTGGTGGGCATTGTGATGGTAAAGGAGTTGTGGTGGCATGGGGGTGGATGGGGTGGGGATTTGTTGTGAGGATGGGGAGGTTGTAGGGGTAGTTTAGATGTGTAGGGGGCATTGTGGGAAGGTGGAGTAGGTTTGTGGTTGGGGTTGAGTGGGTTTGTGCATGGGTTGGGAGGGGTTTGTGGTTGGGGTGGTGGGGGGAGGGGATTGGTGTGTGTACACCAATAAGCGTAGAGGATTCCCTGTTTGTTAATGTAATAGTACACTTTCAATGAAAGCTTGAAAATGAAATTTCAAAAATTACTGAAATTGCATCTTTTTCCTAGTAAAACGTAACCATGAATTGTTTTGAAGCGATGCAAAATATTTTGGTATCAAGTTCAGCTATCGATATATAAAGGATAGAAGATGCCGCCATTTTGTGTGTGGAAGCGCTACTTATGGATTAACTGTGTAAATACTGGCAAAATGTCCACTTGCCACAAAATGACTGAAATGTCATCATTTTTCTGGCAAAACGCAACCAATTTTTTTTTTAAAGCGACATGAAATATTTAGGTATTGAGTTAAACAATTGATATATGAAAGGTAGAATATGCCATTTTTGTGTGGAAGCGCTACTTTTGTATTAACTGCAAATACTGGCAAATATACCCACTTTGCGGGCATATTTGCCAGTGCACTGGCAAATTTGCCAGGGCTGGACAATTCAGGACACCTGCAAGGAATGATATCTCGGTGAGTTGTTATATGAGCGGTACGTGACAAAATTGGTGGCAGCGATGGGACCGCTCGGGTGTTAAGAAACACCATTGGATCGTACAGTGTGAGTTTAGGATTTAATTAAGTGCCAGTTATTGTGTACCTTGTATCGAGGAGCTGGATTTGAGGCACTAGGATGTGCCTTGTCTAAAGGGGGGGAGTAATGTCACGAGGTATAGGTGTGTTTACTGTTGTGTCATAGACCTGACAGGGAAGTCCTCTTTTGGTCTATAGATATGCTGGCACGCTCAATATTTGTGCCGAAGGTTCCGGGTTCGAATCCCGGCTGGTGCTCCCAAAAGTGCTCCCAAATTTGCAACACACTCTGCAAGATTTGACCATTAGTCTTGAGCGGTGATATCTGGTTCGTGCTGGATGATGAAGGCAACATTGTTTTCCCTCTGTCATCCAGGTCGTTGATGTTTCTGACATCATTTTTAGTCATACGTTGCCATGTCAATGCACAAGTAATACATGGTATATTGTCAGGGCTGGAATCTCAAATTTCTTTTAACCAGCCAGTCTGGCAAGTAACTCACATAACTCACATTACTTCTCAACAATTCCACCAGCCAGTGTAACTCACTACCACTGTCAGTTTGAACAATTTTACCCGCCAGTGGGTCAGGTACTTGTGCATCTTCACCTGCCCAACGCAAAAGTTATCCGCTATGGGCAGATGGGCGGGTGCTATTTCCAGGCCTGTATATTGTGAGTATTTGGTAGTACTTTAAAACCACTTAATTTCGTGAGGGATGTGGATTTGTGAAATTAAATACCCGCGAAACTAACAGTTTTGCATTGAAAGTAACAGTAAAATGTCCAGATTCGCGAAATTGAATGTCCGCTAAAATAGCAGTCAAATTCGGGAAATAAAGTATCTGCGAAATTATAGCGTTTTACAGTACTAAGTATATAATTTGTTTTTGTCATCTTCATTACCTTGCAGACTACGTTTGAGTCAAAATGAACCTCGCCATGGATACGCCCGGGATAGTGAATCTCTCAGTACTGACAATAGTCATCATTATCTCAGTAAAGATAGTACAACTAATTAGGCAGCGTATGCAGATGGAAAGATCACTGGCAGGGTTTCCTACTGCTCCAGACAGACACTGGTTTTGGGGACATTTGCCAAAGGTACATTGCAATGTTTAGGAACAAACTTATAGTTGTGATATTAATGTGGAAAATTGTGATGTGATCAAGCAAAATGAATCTGATGTCGAAAATATCACATTTTTAGTTTTCTACTTGACATTTTGCAGAAATGCCCCATTTAGAATGGACAATTAATTCCAAAAATATGAGCAAATGAAGTGTTTTCAAAACAATAGAAAACAAGAGAAATTCTATCCTTTGTTTGGCTAGATTTTTTCTCACTCACCTCAGAAAAAAAACTGTGGGGTGGGGGTTAGGACATAGTTAAAGCCAAAACGTCCCCCCCCCCCCAAATGGTTTACACAATGGGGAAAGGGGCGTTTTCCCCAAAAAGGTACATTGGTACACAAAAAAGGTACATAGGTACACAAAAAAGGTACATTGGTACACAAAAAAGGTACATTGGTACACAAAAAAGGTACATTGGTACACAAAAAAGGAAATTAGTTTAGATATGGGTGGGGGACGCCCCACCCAGTGGCGTACCCAGGAGGGGGTCCAGGGGGGCCCTGCCCCCCCCCCCCTGAAATAACCCCTTCGGTAAAAATGACCCTCCGTCGGTAGATTTGCGATTTTGACCATGCAATTTTTTGGGCCGTTTATGCTGACAACTTCATTCCTACCCCCCCCCCCCCCCCCCCCCCCCCCCCCCCCCACCACTTATCAAGATTTCAGCTGGTCACAGGAAAAAATTGTGCAAGGTTTACGATTTTTTTTTGGAGTCTGTAAAAAATATTGTCGGTACATCATGCCTTTCGTCGGTACAAATATGGTCGGCCCCCCCCCCCCCCAGATTCCAAAAGCTGGGTACGCCACTGGCCCCACCCCCATTTACAGGCCTGTTTTCATACATGTGTTTAGGTGAAGACTGCATCAACCTCTTAACCACCCCTCCAAACACACAATACAGTCACCCGACATAATTGTCTCTCATCAAAATTCTACTAGATTGTTCCAGTTTAACATTAAACATCACTGTACTGATGAATCTTCATCTACTCCAAATTCTGCCTTTTTATCTTGCAATATAAATTGCAATAAAAGCTTCAATCACTAGCTTTATCGGGAAAGGAGGTTCATTCAGGATTTTGTTTCCCCTGATGCAGAAGTATCCACTTTTAACTATATCATGCAATTTTCTGCTTTTAACCAGTTTGATTTTCTTTTTATATCAGTTGACATGCGACCTTGCAGAACACCAATGGGGAATGAATATAATGACATCAAAGAAGCATGTTATTTGTTTGTGGTATGGACCTATACAAGGATCGCTCAGTGTATATCACAATGATACTATCAAACCTATACTGGCTCTGGCAGGTACAACCCTTGTTTGCAATTTCAGTGCTTTTTAATTTAAGCCACTGAGAGATGCTATTTAGGACGATTTACAGAGTTATACAACTGCATGAAGAAACCACTTTAGGAAAGGAGCATGGGGATTTTCAGGCATGATCAACAATTTCACATCATGCTGCTTACAAATAGCTATAGTTCAGTCAGTTCCAAATTGGTGAAACCCTGTTTCCAGCAGCGAATGAATTCAGAAGAGCGTCACGCACAAAATGATCGCATGGCGCAATATGGCACGCAATGTCGCAGTGTTATTTTACGCTTGCGTATGCCAAAATCGCGCTTATAAGCTTGGATTACTTTTGCGCGCAGATAGATAAAAAAATGAATATTTCTTGCCAATTTGGAACTGATTGAACTATAATCTTTATCAGATTTTTGCTATTATTTGTGTGAAAGACCCTTCCCAGCACTAACCTTACCTTTTTTCTATACTAATGGATCGTGATTCTCCTTGCTTCTGTGAATATAAAATCTAGAGCTGCTTTTTTATATAAGCATAAATTAAAAACATAGGATTAAGTGTACTTTATGTACCAGGAATGCATATAGTTTCAATAAAATGTCCTGTTTAAAACTATATGATACACTTTATTCAGTGCTTGTCAAATGCAGCTCTAACTTTTATATTCATATGTTGCACTTGTTTTTTATGTAGATATATTTTTCAAGCACCTGTTCGTGTAAACATGTTTGCCCTTGATTAATTAAATGTTTGTCTTAACCCTAACCTTCCCCATCACAACAAAAACTACACTAATACATTATGTGTTGGTAGCGCGTGCTACCCCATTCTATCTCTTGGTTCAATTAGATAGGGACCGGACTGCCACACAGGCCCCGGTTTGATTTCTGGCGCCAGCACTGCCAGATTTTATTCCCTCAGATTTTCTTCCCTATGTGACCTGTTTTTCTCCCCTGATACCCCCCCCCCCCCCCCCCCAAACACACATTAGGAGTGAGAGTTTTAAGCAGCGTAAATGTGTCTTTTGTCTTTGGTCTATATACTGTATAATTCCTTTTAAAATCCCTTCAGTTGTTGCAGAATGTATACATGTATGGTGACTAAAATAAAGGGCAACTTAACTTTACTTCTCAAAAATAGGAAGCATTGCATACATTCCATGATCAAAAGGATTCTGATTTGAACTATACATTTGTTGAAAACATACATTAAATTCCTAATTACCCAACTGATATTACTCTCCATCATTCATGTTTATGATTTCACCTTGCATAGTTAACAGCTGATGCAGCACATCACCAGTGGGGACTCGTGGTAATGTCCTCTTTCAACTATGTTTCTACAATATGGATTGGACCAATTCAAGCAAATTTATCTGTTTGGCATCCTATCACTGTCAAACCAGTTCTTTCCTCATCAGGTAATAACAGGACCAAGAGAAACAAGTTGTCCATATTTGTTAGTTAATTTGGCTAATATCTTGGGATGCTATCGCAATGCTAATTTTGTTTATTATTATTAGTCACAAAAGCAAACTAAGTTCGCATTCGGTGTTAACAATAGAACTCCTTTTCTTTTATGCAAAATTTCATAGGCCATCCTCGGTTAACATAGTTTTGCAAGTTCTCACTCAATCTCCATCTTCAGTATGTTAACAAATGATCTATAACAGAATTAATAGCTACCGGAGTAATTCTGTTATACCCTCCACAGGGTATTCATAGTGCGTGATTTTTAAGAACGGCGCATACTAACCGATGTTGGTGTGAAGGGTATAACAGAATTATGCCATAGCTACCGTACTGTACCTTACGTAATCACTTGAATTTACAATGAAACTCTGTACCAATATTTCATCTAACTTGTGCAGATTTTTTCAGATTTTTGGTACCGATTATATATTTGAATTCGCCAACATCAAAGCACCTGGTCAGGGACTTTTTGTGCTAGGTGTACATGATTGTTGTTGTGCAGGCGTAATTACCAACGCAATCAAAGATGAACCTCTGCATTTGTGGTTAAATGCTGCATCAATCACTAGAATATGCTGTGGCATCACTGCACAGAGTATAGATAAAAGTTCTACCTATGTACCTGCATACTTTCATTCAGAGCTTTAAGGATAATCAATTTATTTGTTGGGAGTGCCCCTTCTACTTCATTCTTTTTTCCATCTTTTTGTAACTTTCATTTCATTCAGCAAGCATGCTTATAGGCTTTTTAAGCCAGGCTTGAGCAACTTGCTTGAGCCTGTTCCTTTCAGGACCAAGGCGTGTGTCTGTATGGACCGACCGTGTAAACAAACAAACACACATTCTTTTTTGCCCAACCCCAATGTTGGTGAGAAGCACCAAATGCGTTGGTTATTGGTTTATACTTGTGAATTGGATGATTGCTTGCTTTGCATGATGCGGTGTTTATATCACTGGTGACAAGTAATTTTCTGTGGTGTGCCGTACAACTATTTAATTCCATTAGTCTTTCTTGCATTATTGTTGTATGTAATTTGTTATACTCTATTTGTCTTCCTCTGGACAGTGACGTAACTTTAGAGGCGCAGCATTTACGCACACGTATGTATCTTCCGTCTTTCTACACTTGTGTGTATTACACCAGCGCCTCAAGTAGGTGTGTGCGTTTATGTGCTGCAATTACTACACTACCCAGTTACGTCACTGTCTCGTGATTGATAAATAGACTTAAGTAGTGTTTCTTTTTTATAATTTCTGTATTATTGAACAGCAATTATTTCAAAAAGTATTACAAAGGATAACAAATCTATGTTTAGGCAACGAAAATAAAACCCTGTTCTACAGATTTGTAGACCTCTCAGGTAGAGTCGGTCGATTGCTTATTTTTTCAAAATTTTCGCAAACATTTCTTTAAACACAGGCTTTAAACACTTACACAGGCTATTTTTGTGGATAAGCAGTTTG
The DNA here is from genome assembly GCA_035610835.1 of Ophiura sarsii. Lineage (NCBI taxonomy): Eukaryota > Metazoa > Echinodermata > Ophiuroidea > Amphilepidida > Ophiuridae > Ophiura > Ophiura sarsii. The sequence goes on from CM069442.1 coordinate 39,395,339, forward strand.
CATTCAGCTTTTACATTATATTTCTTTAAACATTTCAACAATTTTTTATTTTTCAATAACAAACAAAAACCAAACCTAAATTTCCAACAAAAAAACAGGAGTTGTTCGTACCCGTAGAACCATGGTTTTTAGGTCGTCCGTAGGAAGAGACCTTATGGCAGCATCCTTCGTGTGTAGTCTGTGTGTGTAGTCTGTGTGTGTGTCAACAATTTGGTATACACTTTTTGGTATACACTTTTTGTTACAATTTGGTATACACTTTTTGTTTTGTCCATTTCTTTTCCATACAATGTCCAATTGCAATCAAACTTCGGTCATAGATGCAACATGGGAACCTTCATATGTTAATGAGGTCAAAGGTCACATACCAAGGTCAAAGGTCATCCGAGGTCAAGATGTATATGTAAAAGTGGCTGCATATGTAAAATTGATTACATTTGTTCATTTCTTTTCCATACAATGACCAATTGTAACCAAACTTTGGTCATAGATACAACATGGAAACCTTCATATGTTAATGAGGTCAAAGGTCACATACCAAGGTCAAAGGTCATCTGAGGTCAAGATGTAAATGTAGAAATGGCTGCATATGTAAAATTGATTACATTTTTCCATTTCTTTTCCATACAATGTCCAATTGCAATCAAACTTCGGTCATAGATGCAACATGGGAACCTTCATATGTTAATGAGGTCAAAGGTCACATACCAAGGTCAAAGGTCATCCGAGGTCAAGCTGCATATGTAGAATTGATTACATTTGTCCATTTCTTTTCCATACAATGACCAATTGTAACCTAACTTTGGTCATAGATACAACATGGAAACCTTCATATGTTAATGAGGTCAAAGGTCACATACCAAGGTCAAAGGTCATCTGAGGTCAAGATGTAAATGTAGAAATGGCTGCATATGTAAAATTGATTACATTTTTCCATTTCTTTTCCATACAATGACCAATTGCAACCAAACTTCAGTCATAGATACAACATGGACACCCGCATATGTTAATGAGGTCAAAGGTCGCATAGAAAGGTCAAAGGTCATCTGAGGTCAAGATGTAAAAATTAGTACACTTTTTTTTGTCTCTTGTTCATTTTTTTTGTTGTCTCTTGTTCATTTTTCCATACAATGACCAATTGCAACCAAACTTGGGTCACGGATGCAACATGGAAACATTCATATGTTAATTAGGTCAAAGGTCACATACCAAGGTCAAAGGTCATATGAGGTCAAGATGTAAAATTAGCTGCATATGTAAAATTAATTACATTTAAACAGGTGAAGTACAATTGCAACCAAACTCCAGGATGTTTATTTTATTTTTTATATCCTGGATCCGCTAGTGGTCTAACCTCTTTCTTTCTAGATGCCTGTGGTTTGAGATCCACCTTGTTTTTAATCTACCCTATAAACGGACGACCTATTTGGGACCGCTGTCCCTATTTTTTTTCTTGGCCTTATTAACATATTTTGTAAGAAGATCAGCAATCCAGTTTTCTGATATCCTGAACCGGTGATCACTTCTGCTTCAAGTCAACTAGAAAGAGAGATTCTTGGCAATCCTGTATCCTCAGTGTGAATGGCAATTCTTTCTCAAAAATTCAACCATTATACCTTGCTGGAGAGTATGCCACAATTAAATCCACATCATAACTTTAACAAGATCTTCATCTGTGAAAGACTACTAAAGTATTAATTCTATTGATCATCGGACTCTAAAAACTATATTACATGATAATCTTGTTTAAATTCCTGTACTCGACAGATGACACAAGACGATGATGCTGCCAAATGGATACTTAATTCAATGGTATCGTTAAAATATTACATGTGTTTGTGGTTTGGACCTTTCCAATCGTCTATTACTGTGCATCATCCTGACACAATTAGACCCATAATAACATCAGCAGGTATTGTATTTCCAAAGGGCAAATAATAGATTAGAATACAGCAGGAAAAGCTTATTTTCAACTTTGTCACAACTTCATCATAAACTTAATCACAACTCATTACTCCCAAACACATGCACACCCAGTGTTCAAATTCGACAGTATCCCATTGCTAAATGCTACGCAATTTCTACAAACTGCTATGCAATTGTCCAAAATGCATCGCTAATAGTGTGATGCATTATTTTCTGTGAATGAATGAATGAGTAATCGCACCTGTAATACTTCGGTTAATAGCCTTTGATCCCTTCTCAGATAACCAAAATCAACAAAACCTCGATGCAGAAAACATTGTTCAACATCAATCGCCGATAAATTCATTTCCGTTGCAACTTGATACAATAAAACACCAATACGTGATCTGCTTTTGACCGATGTATTTACAAATGTTACTCCCTGAATTTCCCCGAGCATGTGTTGCATTGCATAGACTATCGGGACAGAAGATCAACAATTGAATATTGGGTTTTATCAGAATTTAACCCTGGCTTCTTATAAATAGAACTTGGGCTTTTCAGGAAATTAATCTAGATGGCCTGGGCTTCATCTGGGTAGAATGGGCTTCGTCAGTAAATTAATTTGGGCTTCATCAGGAAATGAATCTGAGCATCATCAAAAAATAAATCCGAGCATCACCAGGAATTAAATCAGAGCTTTATCAGGAAATGAATCTAGATGGCCTCGGCTTCATCTGGGTAGAATGGGCTTTGTCAGTAAATTAATTTGGGCTTCATCAGGAAATTAATCTAAGCATCACCAGGAAATGTAACTGAGCATCGTCAGGAAATGTAACTGAGCATCGCCAGGAATTGAATCAGAGCTTTATCAGGAAATGAATCTGAGCATCGCCAGGAATTGAATCTGAGCTTCACCAGGAAATGAATCTGAGCATCACCAGGAATTGAATCAGAGCTTCACCAGGAAATGAATCTAGATGGCCTGGGCTTCATCTGGGTAGAATGGGCTTTGTCAGTAAATTAATTTGGGCTTCATCAGGAAATAAATCTAAGCATCACCAGGAAATGAATCTGAGCATCGCCAGGAATTGAATCTGAGCTTCACCAGGAAATGAATCTGAGCATCGCCAGGAATTGAATCTGAGCTTCACCAGGAAATGAATCTGAGCATCACCAGGAATTGAATCAGGGCTGAAATGAATCTGAGCATCACCAGGAATTGAATCGAAGCTTCATCAGGAAATGAATCTGAGCATCACCAGGAATTGAATCTGAGCTTCACCAGGAAATGAATCTGAGCATCGCCAGTAATTGAATCTGAGCTTCACCAGGAAATGAATCTGAGCATCGCCAGGAATTGAATCTGAGCTTCACCAGGAAATGAATCTGAGCATCGCCAGGAATTGAATCTGAGCTTTATCAGGAAATGAATCTGAGCATCGTCAGGAAATGTAACTGAGCATCGCCAGGAATTGAATCAGAGCTTTATCAGGAAATGAATCTAAGCATCACCAGGAAATGAATCTGAGCTTCACCAGGAAATGAATCTGAGCTTCACCAGGAAATGAATCTGAGCATCGCCAGGAATTGAATCTGAGCTTCACCAGGAAATGAATCTGAGCATCACCAGGAATTGAATCAAAGCTTCATCAGAAAACGAATCTGAGCATCACCAGGAATTGAATCAGGGCTTCATCAGGAAATGAATCTGAGCATCACCAGGAATTGAATCAGGGCTTCATCAGGAAATGAATCTGAGCATCACCAGGAATTGAATCAGAGCTTCATCAGGAAATGAATCTGAGCATCACCAGGAATTGAATCAGGGCTTCATCAGGAAATGAATCTGAGCATCACCAGGAATTGAATCAAGGCTTCACCAGGAAATGAATCTGAGCATCACCAGGAATTGAATCAGGGCTTCATCAGGAAATGAATCTGAGCATCACCAGGAATTGAATCAGAGCTTCATCAGGAAATTAATCTGTGCATCACCAGGAATTGAATCAGGGCTTCACCAGGAAATGAATCTGAGCATCACCAGGAATTGAATCAGGGCTTCATCAGGAAATGAATCTGAGCATCACCAGGAATTGAATCAGAGCTTCATCAGGAAATTAATCTGTGCATCACCAGGAATTGAATCAGGGCTTCATCAGGAAATGAATCCGAGTATCACCAGAAATTTAATTGGGACTTCACAAGGAATTAGAGCCAGGGTCCAGCAGGAATTTCTCTGCGCTTTATCAATAATTGAATTTGTGTATCATCAGGAGTCTGGGATTCATCGCTCTCAGCAAGACAAGAGAACAAACCAAGACATGTCTTGTACCTACTCGAACATTTGACTCTGATGGCTTATATCCATACTATATTAACTTTACAATCCTACCAAAATAATTTTGTTTAAATTTCTGTATTTAGATGACTCAAGATGATGCAGCTGCTCAATGGATGCGTGGTGTAATGGTATATTTTAAATATTTCATGCAATTTTGGATTGGACCCTTTCAGTCTGCGATATTTGTGTACCATCCTGACACATTGAAACCTGTAATAACATCATCAGGTATTGTATTGCTGAAGGTTATAGTATGGAGAGAGCACTTTCAGATGAAATTATATCGTCATGACATAGCTTCATCATTATTTCAATGCTTTCATGTGCACTTGCGGTTTGCTGCACACCAACTGCCCAATTTACCATGGAAGAGCAACCAACACTTAAGCATAATATGTTTTTGAGCTTAGGGATATATACAGGCTGGCCCAGAATGATTTACGCTATTTTTGATAAAGATAACTGCATCTCAATTTCATACCTGGAATGTACTGTTTGAAATGTCCTCTCATTAATTTCATCAAGATATCTATTTTGTTCATAAATTGTACCATTGTACAAAATATAATGTAATTTTTGTCAGAAAAGTACAATTTTTAAAATGCAAAATTGCCAAGAAAGTTTAATATGTACTCTGTCCAGTAGCGATAATATTATTCATAGCCAAATAAATGCAATTTTCCCATTCTGAGACACTTTCCACACGGAAATTTCACAAAATGTTTCATAAATGTCAAAATTATTGAATTTGAGAAATGCATTGAAATAAGTACAAACATGCGTAGTATCGGTGCAATTTTCCCATTCTGAGACACTTTCCACACGGAAATTTCACAAAATGTTTCATAAATGTCAAAATTATTGAATTTGAGAAATGCATTGAAATAAGTACAAACATGCGTAGTATCGGTTCAGTAATCATTGACATAGACCTTGAAATTTGGGAACGGTTTCTGAAAATTCTGTTTTGTTTATGGTCAAACCAATAGCCGCGTGGAAAGTGTGATGATGAATAGAATCAATGATATGACAGGTCTTCTACTTGGTATTGTGTGACCCAGAGTGAGGATTGCCGCAACATCAATTCACATTTTTATCTGTGTCAAAGATTGACTCTGACACCAGCAGGATTGGCAATTTTAGAAGGACTTTGTCACTGGTGTCTAAGGATATTGCCTGTCTCAAGACATGGAGTTAAAGGCAAACCCGGGAGGTTTTTTTCTTCAAAACTATACATGCAGGAACACAACACTGGACAGGATATATAGTGCCTGCAGTCTGGTTACCAACTCTTGAACCTTAATGTCAATGTATATGATTTATCATAATTATACATCCCAGTGTTTTCCTGCTTTGTTTTTACATGACAAGGATTGCTTCAGGCCATTTTTCACATCTTCGTGATAGCAGCAGCTTTTCTGTTGTATCATAATGCTGTTGTGGTTCAACTACACACAGGGTATTTCTTCACATCTTTGTGACAACAGCAACTAGCCTGGTATCATACCACTGTTTTGGTTCCAACTACACATAGGGTATTTCTTCACATCTTTGTGACTTAGTGCTTAGTGCATGTAACTTCCTATTGCAGCTCAATCCGGAGCTATACTATACCTCTGAAACCTAGAGGATGTGGATTTTTGTACAGGTAACAGACCCGGGATGATCCCCTACTCTTTACGATGAGGTCTGCAACTATTTTAACGTGTTCAGGGTGAATCGTCTGAATACACGGGACCAACGGCTTAACATGAATCTCTGAATCACGGCGAACTGACACTCACTGTATAGACCTGCACGTTGTACACAGTGAATGGGGTAGAGGAGAAATTCTACAATTAAATTTGATTATCAGCTCAAACCACGGAAAGAGACTCCGATAACTAACACTCACTGAATTAAGATTTTATTGTAGAATTTCCGACCTAGATAGGAACTTTTTGGGGTGAACAAGGAATCCTGGTTTCAAGGCGACTTGAACCCACGATTGATAGAAAACTCCCGACCGACGAACAGCGCGCTAGACCGCTCGGCCACCTCTACCTACTATCTACGTGACAGCAGCAGCTAGCCTGGTATCATACCACTGTTTTAGTTTGAAGGCTATTTTGTTTCATTTCTTCATTACATAGGCTGCAGCTTATACACTCATCACATAGCATTTTGTATAGACAGGTATTACACAATTAGTGCTTTGATTTATGTAACAAAACGTGTTTGTCTGCGAGACCAGTCAATTTAGGTATGTGGTATGTTTTCTCCATTTTTATGTCGAAAACAGGCTCTAAATGCAAATTGTTATTTTAAAATATATAGTCTGCATCCTGACTCTGTTTGATAAATTATGGAAACATTCTTGCCTCAAGCTTTTTTATCAAATGTCTGTTTGCACCGTACTGCAGCTATTGAAGCTCTAGCTCAGTGGTTCCCAACCTCTGGTTCGGGACCCCAATTGGGGTCGCGACACACTCTTTTCGGGGTCGCGGACTAGCCTAATTTAACAAAAATAAAATGCTATTATAATGTTGTATCATAGTAACACATGTGACTTTGTTCTGTGAGGGGTCACGCTCTGATGCTGGTTTCTAGAATGGGGTCACCACCAGGAAAAGGTTGGGAACCACTGCTCTAGCTGATATCAACGTGTCATAGTATAGATAGGGTGACAGGTGACGTCACACCGGGCAAAACGTGGCTAGTTGCTATTGTTCTTTGCCCAGCAGCTACCGTGGGCATCATGTTTTGTTTAGGACCCGTGCTTTTAAAACTCGCGCCAAAGCATTATAAAGGGCAATACGGCATAGCGGACAGTGTTGTGGTCATATGCTGTTCCCTCAAGCGTGTATTGACAGTCCAGTCCCTTCGCCCGTTGCGTTTGTTGATAAACATTGGATGTAAACAACGGTCACCTCATCTATAAATGCTTAACACAACTGCAAAGTTGGGATTTTGTCAGCAGTGTGAATTTTAAAAGATGTTGAGATAGTCAAAAGCATGGAAAACAGAACAAATAAAAAGGTATTTCCGATTAATTTTTCACGTAAAATGTGGATGCATTGACTAAATGTATCAAGCGAGGTGTCATTTAAAAGCTTACAAAAAACATTTTTGCAAGCAAATAAAATATTATTTTTCATCATGAACAATAGTCGACTATGTATACCCTTTTCCTTTTGATCTAAAGAGGGCGCCATTCAAGGGACCGCTATCAACCCAGTGACCGCATGGCCGCCTCGATCAGAGGATGAAATCAGAGGATGGGGAGTGGGCCCTCTATCGGTACATGTTCATAGAGTAACAAAGAAAAGGAAAAAGGAATAAAAAGTAGACTACATGAACAATGGAATCACTCTTTTGATGTGACTGGTCACATATATGTATCAAATAAATTCAACTCTAGCTTGCATGCCTTCTTTTATCCACAACCAACCCCTATCATTGCTTGGGTCGCATCTGTGTAGTATATAGTGTGCTGCAAACATTAATTTTAATTCCAGTGTTATAGTGCATGTCATGCATTGTGTATCATACATTAATTTTATATGTGATGTGATTTTGAATATAAATAATAATTAGGCCCCCAAAAAAGAAGGTCGTCTCACATACATTTGGGAAAATAGCTATTGGATATGCGTTTTTTGTGTAGAAAAAAATAGCTACGCTAAATGCGCAATTTCTTTTTTATTGTGTTTTTTGCTCACTTTTTTCCCTTTCAGAGCCAATTTGTTTTCAATTTTTTCAGACAATTAAAAAAAGCCCAAAAAAGTGACTTCACATAGATATGCGCGCAGGTATTTGAGACAGGTCTTTTTTTTTTGCCTTATGTAAAATGTTTATTTTGCAAGCCATATTTGATCATGGTATTGATTAAGGCTTGTTATTGTGTTTTTTGCTCACTTTTTTCCCTTTCAATTTTTTCAGACAATTAAAAAAAGCCCAAAAAAGTGACTTCACATAGATATGCGCGCAGGTATTTGAGACAGATCTTCTTTTTTTCCTTATGTAAAATGTTTATTTTGCAAGCCATATTTGATCATGGTATTGATTAAGGCTTGTGATAAAATGTCATGTCAAGTTTAAAATTGTCTGATGGTGAACCTAGTAAAACTAAGATTATGGACCTGATTTTTGATCATCTCAAAAATGTTAATGGGTTAACTTGATCAAGAATGACTATATGTTTGTCTTTTCTGTGCCACTTCAAGTTGGAAGGTGAAGCACATAATTTGTCCAAAAACTGCTAACTGATCATTTCATATATATATATAATATAAAGCAATTTACCAACCCACTGTGTTTTCGATTAGACAATAACAACAAATATTAATGAACAACGGTGAATGTCCCAACAAAAAATAAGCAAGAACATGCACCGGCGGAGACTCGAACATGTCTTTGTAATTTTTCAACATTACGTGATGATTCTGTGACATATTTTAAAGTTATATTCGAGCATATATGCCTTCAAAATAACGCTTAATTTATTGATTGTAATCTTGACTTTTTACCTCAGAGCCTAAAGAACAGTATGCCTATGACATGATACGCCCTTGGCTAGGGGATGGTCTATTGCTGAGTGGTGGTAAAAAGTGGGCACGCAATAGAAGACTTCTTAGTCCTGGCTTCCATTTTGAAGTATTGAGACCATATGCCAAGATCTTCCAGGATTCTGCTAATGTATTGGTTGTGAGTATTTATGTAATAGAGAGAGAGAGAGAGAGAGAAACGTATTTACTTAGAGAAACGCATCAACTTAGAGTGGGGGAGCGAAAGAGAAAGGTACAATTTTGATGAGTTTCTCTGGAAGGGTTTGACACGGTCCCCTTTTCATCATTGTACATAACTGAAAATACAATGTATTTGTATAATAAATAAGCCCAACTGTAAAGCTGTACCTCTGTTTTATATATCATTAAATATACCTCCCTTTCCCCTCTGCCCTGGGTCAATGTTGAAACATATTTGGACAGTACAGACGCACGCAGTGTGTTGCGCTGATTTTTTTTTAATGCGCGCAGCTACGCACCATCACTATGCAGTTCATTTCGGACTAGTTTATTGCCAAAGTCGCATGGCTGCATACTTTAAAACCTTAAATCTGAAAATAAGAACTAAAACCATAACACAGCATATTCATTAGGTAGATAATGCTTTTACTGTGAATAAAGTTTGGTCTGTGAATTTCAAGGGAGTTTTAATGGAGAAATCCTAAATGATGCTTTTGTTTTACTTTGAATATGCCCAAAATTGGATAAAAGTGAACATTTTGTTCAGTAAATTTGCTCTAAAATAAACTTGGAGGTTAAGTCCACATCTGAATTTCAATGTATTGAAAGATCCTGACATACCACAACTTATCACTTATTTGCAGTGAAACCCGAATTCTCTCATTCTAACATTTTAAAATGCACTGATCAGTTTTCTTGTTTTTTAGATTAGTGATGTCTGTAATGTCTCCATGTGTTTTTGTAACATATCTTTGTGCCAATTTTCAGGACAAATGGCGTGATTCTTGTGGTAGTAATGCCTCTGTATCAAGAGAGATGTTTGCTGATGTTAGTCTTTTTACTCTGGACAGTCTACTCAAATGTATCTTTAGTGTGGAAAGTAATTGCCAAGTTGGAGAGTAAGTTGGTTTAGAGAGTTGGAACTTTACCATCCTGACAAGATCTCTGTCTTGAATCTTTTTTTAAAATCATTATCCTATAAAATCAATTTTGAAGATGTCATTGTTATTGAAAAATGTCCTTTTGTATACAGAGTGAATCAAAAAACATTGTGCACGATTTGAAACGACCATTTGACCTTGATGGGTGCACTAAACCATGGATTCTTTGTTATCAGTATAAAGCGTTGTTAATCTAGTTTATCCTCCCAAAAAATGAAAGTAATCAACTGAAAAATAAGCAAACTGTGGCAAGTTTTGCAAACTGACCACGTTTTTCGCCATTCCTATGGGATTTACACAGTTAAGACATAAATATTTCTGCAGCATGATGGTATGGAGTGAGAATCTTGCTTGTAGATTAACAACGCTTTATACTGACAACAAGGAATCCATGGTTCAATGCATGCACGAAGGTCAAATATATTCTTTACAAATCGTGCACAATGGTTTTTTATTCACCCTGTATATGGCTGTTACAACATTACTTCACATTCATTGAAAGTTAAAAAGAAATGAGCTATTTATTTAGATGGATCTGGTTTTGAATATTACTCTAAGAATTAACGGTGAAGGAAAAGGATGACCTAAAAGAATCAGAAAAATTAAACCTGACCAGCAGGACTTCTTAATCGGAATTTTATTCCAAGATCCCATTTGCTTGGCTTTTTGAAGGGATGTTCTCAAAGAAGATTTCTTGAGCATTACCAGCATGCCCCACTTTCATCACATGACCAATGGTTTTCAATCTCCTGTGTCTACTGGTTCCCATTGACATCACATTGCAAATAAGGCAATATAACTTTGCTGAACGAGGGTTTTTAAGAAATTCGTGCTGCAAGTAGCACACTTGGTGTGATATCAATCCAGCCCTATGTTGTTTTTCTTAGAAATGTGAACCAATAAATACTGCTTGCATTGAGTCTTGGTTCCTAAACAAATTCAAGAATTGCTATACGCACCAATATGTCAGCATCCAATCATTCGTATTGTCACCAGTCAATAAATACCCCTTTTAAGAAACTTAACTGAGCCACTGAAGAAACATTCACTTCTTTGTAAAGATCAGCAACATTAGTAAACAAGATCTATAAGCACATGTGAATCATCAAAATATTGCTTGACTATGCCTACCACTATTCTCATGACAATCTCTGCAAACCCAAATAGCATGAAAATAATATGCCTGGACAACAACATAATTCTCCCAAAGATTATAAGTATTTCCTTTGTCCTAGCACTTCCCTTTTTAAAGGGTTTTTATTTGAATTCCTATTCAAGGTTTTGAAAAGAAGTTGTGCCTATCTGTGCATTTGATGTTAAGGCAGGTTATCAATATGAAATTATGAATACTAGTATATAACACTGGCTACAATGGTCACAAATTCTCCAAATCAGTCGAACAGGTTGAACACTGAGAAAGAAACTTTAATAAGCATGGATGTATTTTTCCCTTTTCAGTGTTCGCCATCCGTATATCCTTGGAGTTGTGGAGCTGTCCAATCTTGCTATGTTAAGATTTCGCTTTCTTCCATATCACATTAATCTTCTATATCATATGAGCTATAGTGGGTATCGATGGAGGAGTGCTTGTAATGCTGTACATGCCTATACAAGATCTGTCATTAATGAACGGAGGGCAGCTTTGAAATTATCTGATCAACCGACCAGAAAGTACATTGATTTCTTGGACATTCTGCTTCGTGCAAGGGTAAGAAAATCGGCTGTATATAAGATTATTTTCCACATTGTCTTATCTTTTAACCAGTATAACGTTTTGAAAGTTATGAGATGATATTTCACTATTATAATGATAAAACCACATAATATTTTGCAGATTGATATTATTTTTAATTTAGATTTACAATTTCAAAACTATACTCTATGCCAGGGAAGGGGGTACTCCCACATATTCAGGGTACTTAAATAGCCTAACCATACATTTTGGAAAAGTATGCAACATTTATACTCAAATACCCACAAATATGTTTAAAATTGTAAACCAAAGAACCCCTATTGGGGTAAATTTGTATTTTCTCACACAAAGACCCCAATTGTTGGCTCGTTCTCTTTCAAGGGCAGAAGATTACGGAATGCCAGTCTCACACCAGTATCCATCATTCTTGAGCCCCTTTACCAAGGACTTGTTTTAACTTTCTTAATACGGTACCATCATTGTATAGAATTCAGCAATTGCAAACTTAAAATGCCCTGCCATCTTTGCACATTATGTATGTGTAAGCCAGTGCTTTAAGTATCAGCTCACAATTAAGCCCTCAATCATTACTCAATGATGTAGTGATCCATTTGTATGTTTCTCCCCTTTCCCACAAAATAAGGATGAAGATGGATCAGGACTAACTGACCAAGAGATTCAGGATGAAGTTGACACATTCATGTTCGAGGGCCATGATACAACAGCCAGCGGTATTTCCTGGATATTGTACAATATGGCCCGGCACCCTGTATACCAACAGAAATGTAGAAAGGAAATAGATGAGTTGATAGAGAGCAAAGGATCTGATCAATTGGAATGGTAAGAAGAAATAATGGAAACTTAACACATGTGTTGATAGAAAGCAAAGGATCTGATCAATTGGAATGGTAAGAAAGAAATAATGGTAACTTAACACATGTGTTGATAGAAAGCAAAGGATCTGATCAATTGGAATGGTAAGAAGTAATAATGGAAACTTAACACATGTGTTGATAGAAAGCAAAGGATCTGATCAATTGGAATGGTAAGAAGAAATAATGGAAACTTAACACATGTGTTGATAGAAAGCAAAGGATCTGATCAATTGGAATGGTAAGAAGAAATAATGGAAACTTAACACATGTGTTGATAGAAAGCAAAGGATCTGATCAATTGGAATGGTAAGAAGAAATAATGGAAACTTAACACATGTATTGATAGAAAGCAAAGGATCTGATCAATTGGAATGGTAAGAAGAAATAATGGAAACTTAACACATGTGTTGATAGAAAGCAAAGGATCTGATCAATTGGAATGGTAAGAAGAAATAATGGAAACTTTACACATGTGTTGATAGAAAGCAAAGGATCTAATCAATTGGAATGGTAAGAAGAAATAATGGAAACTTAACACATGTGTTGGACACTTCATCAATAATGTCTTCATACAATAGTCAAAATAATTGTCAGTATCTATATCCTGTAAAGCATGTAGCCAGCTGGGCTGGTGATACGGCCACATCCAGACAGGTGACGATAGGCAATTTCTGGTAGACTTAGTGCCCAAATATGTTGTTTACTGTATTTACTCCATTAAACACCCCTGCTCTATTACCCCCCCCCCCCCCCCCCCGAAAATGTTGACATCACCCATACAAATTTGGTAGAACAAGGTACGTGAAAGTCACTTTTCTTGTCCTAAAATACATCAAAATTGACTGCAAATTTGAGCTTCTTAGCTATAAATCATGAGATGAATACCTTTTTGCTATAAAATCAGTCAAAATATGATGAGAGATGCAGCGAAATTCACGTTCTGGATCGACAACACAGCAGCGATGAAGCGAGTGATGTCAATAGGGCGTGGTATAGGAAAATAATATTTGAGCAACTTAGGGAGTCTAAGCATCTCATGGATCCCTATTCCCTAGTATAACGAAAAATCTCTTCAGCGATGTTAAGAAGTCAACATTGCAGTGTTTTATCAGTACTAGCGCTTGAAATTTATCCCTTTTAAAAAATGCAGCGCCCCAGGGTTGTTTAATGGAGTAAATATGGTAGGTTCTCTTGCCATGACCTCCAGATATTTTTTTTTTTTTTTTTTTTCTTTAGATTTTGTTCTCTATATGTTTGGGCTTTTATCTTATTCTTATGTCACTTTCATTGTTATTTTAACCCCTGCCCATTTGTTTTTCTTGTAATATGCATGTTTCAAGGCTAAGCACCACTATACTTTATTTCTCTTCCTCATAACTTTACAGGCGCAGTATTTACGCACGCACATGTATCATCCGACTTTCTATGCGTGTGTATTCGCCAGTGCCTCAAGTAGGCGTGGGCATTTATGTGCTGTAATTAGTAAATTACACAGTAACATCACTGTCTTGTGCTAGATAAATATACTAAACAACATCATGTCATTCATGTTCAACTTGTATGAAAAAAATATGGAATTTTCTATATTTGCCATTAGTTTAGGGCCGTTTGGTGAGAATGATTCTGTATCTATTATGTTTTTATATCCTTTACATTTCTTCAGGGATGATCTTAGTCGTATGCAGTACACCACCCAGTGCATCAAAGAGAGTCTGCGTTTATATCCACCTGTTCCTATGGTGATGAGAAGGCTCACTCGTGATATAGCATTCCCAGATGACAAAGGAGTAGCCCCAGCAGGTACCATTTTTTGTAAACAAACTGATACTACGCAAGAACACAGATAATAAGCATGCTGAACTTAAAAACTCTTTAACTAATAATATTTAACAAATAAATTAGTTATTGACTAATGATTTTAAATATCATATATTGGTATTAATAGCAAAATGTGTTCTGTTTATATTTAATTTATACATTTAAGTTGCAGCTTAAAAATGTCAAAAAATCGTTTAAAAAAAAAAAACTTTTAAAAAAAGCGACACTAGATTTTCAGATTCAGGTCGGTCGGGCATGTTTTGGGGAATAAAATTATCAGGGGAGAACTAGAGTTCGAATTTTGGAGGGGGACTATCAGGTCGGACCCAAGCCACCTGTGTGGAAGTCCTGCACCTTATTGAATTCGCCATGGAGTCAGCTGCAAAATCCCTAAGAGTTCAAAACCATAATGATTAAATGTGTTGAATGGGTTTAGTAAATCACACTAACACTGCACATGCGTAAAAAAAATTACAAAAATAAGGAAGTTGATCATATTTTCAAACTCAATACCTGAATTATGTGGTTATGAATAAAAAACCTTACAATAACATGAGCCAAATTTATCAGTTAAGTTAGATTATAATATTTTATGAACAATTTAGATTCAAATGAACCACTTCATCAAGATATGAGTATTTTTTTAATTATCACATTTAATTTGTTGCAACCATATACCTCTTTTAACCTAGGTACATTCATCACTATTTCAATCAATGCTGTGCATACCAATCCTGCTGTATGGAAGGACCCTCAGACTTATGACCCAGAAAGATTTTCATCTGAAAATGCTAAGAATATCCCACCATATGCCTATGTGCCCTTTTCTGCTGGACCAAGGTAAATATCTCAAGTAAGGTTAGACAATCAATTTTATTTTGATTGACCGCCGCTAAGTGGAGATTAATGCAGTTGTTTAAAAATACGATAAAGTTATTGAAAATATGATGATCGTCATGTCAGTGTGGGCTTTAAAATGAAGACATGTGCAATATTGAAATCATGTCAAATCCTATCCCAATAAATTGTCTTGTCTAAGAAAATTCATGACAATTTCAACTTTGGAGTGGTAACAAATGCACCTTTTACCCTGTTTTATCCTGTTTTTCAATGCTCGATACAAAATAAAATTATGAGTCTCCTGCTAAGTCTGCAAGGGTCATGACTTATACTGTTAAAAACAGGTAACAATGCCCATTTTTAGCCCAAAAGTTGACATCAAATTGTTAATTTGGACCAAAAATAACACCTTTTTCGATAGAGATTGTAGGTGGACATTCTCTGTCTCACAGATCTTCTGCCAGTCTGACGTCACATACTCCTGCAAAGGGGAAATGCTTCGTACATAGCATCACGCAGTGAATCAGAGTGAATCCTGGGTTATTTCAAATTTGTTGGCAAAGGGGACATAAAATGGAAATAACCAGATAACCAATCAAGAGAATATGATTATCCAAACTCTGTACATCTTGTTTAAGAAAAGAAGACATTTATTTGTTTCTATTGTTTGTCACCCGCAGAAACTGCATCGGTCAGCAATTTGCAATGAACGAGATGAAAGTAGCAGTTGCCACCATCCTTCGTAACTTTAACCTATCCGTTGATGAGTCTGTGCACGTTGAAGCCTTGAGAGCTGTGATCACCAGAGCTAAGAATGGAATACATCTGTTTGTTCAACCCAGAAAACGCTGATGATGAAAGACAGAACAATATTCCTATAAGATTGGTATAAGCCTTGTACATTTGGTATTGTGACCAAGTCACTTAAATCCAGTTGTCATTTGCTTGCAGTGTAAAGGTTCACCAAGTCAAGTCAGTGTATTTTTCATTGAAACCAAGTCATGATATTGTTTTTGGCATATCAGTGAGTGAATTTACAAATCAAGTCACATATCTTACATATATCAACATTAATTCATGAATATCAGCAAGATTTCATAGTTAGACTATCTGTTGAATAGAGTGCTCTATGCCAAAACAGCAGAGCGTTTTTAATTTGTGACTAGACATGTCATTTTATTCAGTGACCTAATTTGACTCCACTTGATGGATGTGTTGATTAGAGCAAGTGATTTAACTTGATCTTAATGGTGATGACTTGATCACAATACTGGAAATATTGAATTTGAATATGGTTGTAACTGTAATATCTAAACAAATATGATTGTATTCAAAAATTTAAAATTATAATTTATAGAGTAAAACTATTGCAATAAACTCCTCAAAAAAGTTTTTTTTCTTTTCAATCTCCAATTTTTCAAATGTTTTGTGATATATTCATATTGTGTTACATATCAGTGAAACGCGGATGTGTTTATCTTTCCAATGATACCACATTTGTAGTAAACACTTATTTCAGTGCTCGGCCACTTGCTTGAGAATGTGGAGTGGTCCAAATTTCAATGTGCAACAATCTGTGCATTGAAGTGTTACATTAACAACTACAGTGTTAAGAGATGCTCTCTTGAATTTTGAGGTAAAAAAATTGTGATTTTTGCACATTCAGATTACGACCTCCCCATTCTCTCAAGCTAAAGCTAGTGGCTCAGTATTGAAAAAAGTAATAACTACAAATTTGGTTTCCCAGCTGTACAATGATATGCAACACAATAATTATTAACATATCATGAAAGTCTGGTGATTTCTCTTCGTATTCAGAGGGTAATGCATGATCGCTCCAGAGGTGCTAATTTCACCCCCTTTTTTACCATTTCAAGGACACTTCCTAAATAGTTCCCCTTTTTGCGCCAAAACGAGGACACATTTTTGGTTCAAAATAACCCCTTTTCCGATTCCAAGGAAGATTTGATATGACACAATACTTGATTATTACTTTTGGGTTACAACTCTTAAATATAACAAGCCTACCTTTTTATCTTTTTTGCTGACATTCCTTTCAAAAAACACCCCTAATTTTGGGAAATCGCAGACATTTGGACATGATATGAGAATCCCCCTTTTCCATGATTTTAGGAACGTTCATGCGTACATAAAGTCAATGTTTGACTTAATCCACCGGGCACGAAAGATACGAAATATAGGCATTTGAAGAAGAAAAAATGTGATTAAAAAAAAAGGTTTCCGAACATTTTTGAGTGTTTATTTGTGAATCGACACATAATAGTACCATAAAGCAAATCTTACTATAAATCTGGAAACGGTGTGTGTTGGGGTGTGTGTGTGTTTGTTTGTTTGTTTGTGTGTTTGTTATCCTTATTTCTCCGTTGCTTTTAATCGAAGTGGCGCCTAATTTGCATGAAATGACGAGAAGGGTGTTAAAGTTTATTCCACTGAAATTGGTTAACAATTGGCTCCAAAAACAGCAAAAAACCTCTCAGATTTGGCTCATAAATGCCACTAGAATTGAACAACATTGTGCGTTGCGCGTACTACTACAGCGTAATCTTACCGTGGTAACGCGTCGCGTGCATGTTTGCGCAAGGTCTCACTGCCGCGGCACACGCACCCTTACACATGGCGCAGAAGCCACACGGGAAATGGTTATGTACAGCCTGTCATGTTGGGGGAGAGGGCAGGGGGGGAGGGGGGAGGGGGCGGTGTAAAACCACGGGAAATGGTTTAAGATAGGCCTAGGGTTATAATGGTACAATTAGCGTTTTGCGGGGGTTAATGAAGCAACCTGATTTCTTTACTAGCTAACAACAATCTAAGGGATTATAAATCAAACTGGTTTGGGTGTGTGCATGGGAGGGGGGGGGAAAACCACGGGAAATGTTTTAGGATGGGGTTAAGAGTTAATGAAGTAGCCGCGGGAAATGGTTGGTTGGTGTAGTTGCAGTGGGGGTGGGGGCGATTGTAGGGGGTTTATGTGGTTTTAAATGTACCGAGGGTTAACTTGATGCGGTTTGAGAGGTTTTATATAGGGGTTAATAAAGTAGCTACGATAAATGGTTTAGGAGGGATATGGTTATAAATCAACCTGATTGGGGGTGGGGGTTGCGGGTTTATAATGCCGTTAGGAGGGATATGGTTATAAATCAACCTGGTTTGGGGGTGTTGTAGGGGGTTTATGTGGTTTCAGAGGTAGGTAATATAGCATAACCATCTAGCGGATGAAGTAGCCGCGGGAAATGGTTAGGAGGGTTATGATTATAAATCCACCTGGTTGGTGTAGTTGCAGTGGGGGGGGGGGGGGGGGGGGTTGTATGGGGTTTATGTGGTTTTAAAAGTACCGAGGGTTAACTTGATGCTGTTTGAGAGGTATACAGGGTTAATAAAGTAGCCACGGTAAATGGTTTAGGAGGGACATGGTTATAAATCGACCTGATTCTGATTCTGATTGGGGGGGGGTTATAGGGGGTTTATAATGCCTTTAGAAGGGATATGGTTATAAATCAACCTGGTTTAGGGGGTGTTGTAGGGGGTTTATGTGGTTTCAGAGGTAGTTAATGTGAACCATCTAGCGGGGACCCGAGCGTAGCGAGGGTACGCCGCTAGTGATACCAAAGATTGATATTGTTCTTTTCAAGTGAAAAATAAATGTAACAAGAGTTTATTTTAGTGGGTGTAGTTGTAGGCTCTATGTTTATATCAGGTTATGCACTCTCACTTTGAAGAGAAATTCAGTATGTTGAGTTTATCACTGGGGTAATACACACCTCTGTCATGTTTTATATTCCAGTTGAAATGGAGTACAATGTATAATGATATCATGTGAGATAAGCAAATCTTTGTATATAAAAAATCTTGACTTTTTATACTTTAAAGGTGTATGTTCCGATCCCTTTAGATTTTTTTTCTCATCACATGACATATTTTGATATCAAAAGAAAACCCATATTGTTCTCAATTTTTCTGTAAAATTTTAGGTTCAAGATATGTTTCATTTAGATGTTTTAGGCCAACCTGCTGTGAATGACCACCAAAGGTGTTTAACCACCCAGCTAGTTTGTGTACTATAGTCGTCTTCAGAATACTTCAGCACTTTTTAAAACCGCCAATGCGCGCGTCTAGTTAATGAGCGTGTGGGTGGGGACTTTCATGACCCATAGATACGATCTTGGCCAATCAGATTACAGGGGCTGCGAGGCTTCTAACTGCTCAAAGATAACACTGTTGCGCCGCTGTTCTACAACGCACTTCCGTGTTTACGCTGTACGCAGTTGACACAGAATAAAGTGCTGAAGTATTCTGACGACGACTATACTCAATGGGCAAATTTCAAGTCACCTTGTGTTTCTAAAATAAGAACCATTGGAGTTATGCAACTCAATCTTTGAAATATGACTATTTTAAGGATGACCCTTCATGTAGAATAGAAATAAATCGAATTGAAAATCGGGCCAGAAATAGGAACAACTATCTTTAAGATATACAGCACATGTATGCATTATGATTAGAGGAGGCATACATTCTCATACTGATTGTCATTTCATTCCCAAATTTAAGTGACTATTTTCGAAATGGGTAAAACCCAGGGGGAGAGAGTCAGGAAGTTGCCACCCACGCTATTCTAACCACTTCAATGTTTTTGTTATCAATCAATAGTTGTGCCTGGTCTTGATAGATAGAATGTTATATTAAATGGTTCCTTGTATTTTTTTGAATAAAATAAAAAAGTATTTTTTTAATAGAGAAAACATTCAATTAAGGAAACAAAATATATGTAATGAGATGAAATAATAAAGCTTGTCAATACCTGATATTCTTCCTATATAAATGGTTTGTTTCTTTTATCATAATTATCGACTTGTGTAAGATGATACCGCCTCCTTATCCGAGTGTGAATAAACCAGGTTTAAACTCCATTTGTCTTCCTCTGGACTGTGACGTAACTTTACAGACGCAGCATTTACGAACACGCGTATGTATCTTCCGTCTTTCTAGGCTCATGTGTCTACGCCAGCGTTTATGTGCTACAATGCTCAGTTACGTACGTCACTCTCGTGATGGATTAATAGGAAAATCCTACAATAGTCACTAATAGGGAAGGAGCAGTCAGCGATAGCATTAATTTGAAACTCAATTGTTAGTTTCCCGTCCAGCTCATAATGAGTAACTATTTCATTATTCATTATTTTCAAGATTTCATTGTTGTAAACTATCAAGCAAAATGATGTGTACTTCATGCACAAAACACAAATTTCTCAAATTATAATTTTTCGACTCGTTCTCAGACAGGCATAACTTCCGAAATTGATTTAAAAAGTGAAAAGAAACAATGATTCAGTAGAATTTTCCCAAATAATGAATTATTTGTAGATTTTGCATTGCAAATACGGCCCAAAAAAAATCATAATTTTGGTGGGTGACGGGAAACTATGAATCGAGTTTCATTGGCCTAATATGGTACAAATGTAATATTAGTGCAATGTAGTGCATTCCGTATGTACAGGGTGAGAAAGGCATCACAAAGATTTTAGGCATGTATATTCAAAATCGATAATAGTCATAGAAAAGAACATTTATTTAGCTTTAATTTAAAACAATTAAAAATTGTCCATTTCATCAAAATTTATGATGTGATCAGGCAAAATGATCGAACGTTGGGAATATTTATTTTGCAATATAACCAAAGAAAGCATAGATTTTTTGTTTGTTTTGAAGACCCTCCAATTGCTCATATCGTTGGAATTAAAGGTAGATGACCCGATCACATTTTCGTAACACAGAATTATTTCAAACATACGGAGATTTTCATATCATATGAAAGCTCGTATTTTTCTCATCATCATACTGAAATTTGACGGCCTAAATCGGTATAATTACGGAGAAATCGATGAAATAACGTCGAATTACCGCGAATGGTGGTATACCACCGATATAGTTTGTGTACAACTCAATGGGTACAGTTCACGGCATCTTGTGCGTCTAAAATAAGAACCATTAGAGCTATGCAACTCAAATTTTGGAACACGACTTTTTTAAGGATGACCTTTCATGTAGAATAGAAAACTTCAAGGTGAAAATCGGAATATGATCGGGTCATCTACCTTTAAGTGTCTATTTTCAGGGGCTCTCTGCCAATACAAGACTAAATATGTGACATTTAGCTTGATTTTATTTTATCACATTTGTTATCAATTTTAATGAAGGCTTTCATTTTAAAACCGATCCTTTATCTAGAATCACATTTGTTATCAATTTAAATGAAAGCTTTCATTTTAGAACCGGTCCTTATCTAGTAATTGCCATTGCTGACTAACATTGAAATTAATGTAGAATGGCTTTAAAATAGAGGGCTCTACTATACTAAAAGTGATGAAACAATAATGATGTGGTTCAGTAGCGTATCTCCTGGGGGTCAGAGTGCCCCCCCCCCCCCCAACATTTTGGTGATGCCTTCGCTAAAAGAGTGCCCAATTCTTTCATTCTTTGTTGAAGGCCATGGGTCAACGTCATACATAATGTACATTCCTTTCTTGACAAATTCCTAAACACCAGTTATCTATGGATCTATGCATAGATCTATGCCAAAATTTTTGAGTAATTATGAACATGTTTTGCTTTTGAAATAAGCCAGGGCATAGTAGACTCCACAAGGTAACATACACTGTACTATAGTTTGATCAGTTCCAAATTGGAGACAAATGTTCGGTTTTTATCTCTCCACACGCAAAAGTAATCCAAGCCTTCTCGCACGGTTATGGCCCACGCACACAGTTTTGGCCGCACGCACATGTTGAGCATATGATACACAGTGCGCTTGTTGCCTTCAGCGCGCCCGGGTCCTTCTGTATTCATTCGCTGCTGTAAAAAGGCTTAGCCAATTTGGAACTGATCAAACTACAGAATCATTGTATCCCATCATGAATAACTGGAATAGACAATTTCCAATAAAGAAAAGAGAAAAGTCAAGGAAAATGGTGCCAAAGAGTATGTATGTTACCGCTACGATTATTGGGATTTTATTTCCTATCACAGTTACCAAGTGACCAGTCGAGGTATGAAGATAGATGGACATGAAATCAATACACATTGACAGGTCTGGAGAAAAAATCCCAGCAATGTCAACAATCCCTTAAAAAGAGAGAATTGACCTCTTGTAATGTGACTTATTTCATTATTTTTAAGACTAAAATTCCCCTCAAAAAACCAAATTTCCCTGCAAGGAGCTTCTAAAATTAACTTTTTTCCAGACTTCACCGTCTCAAAGAAATACACTTACTATGTCAATTTATACATAGGTGTACTGTCAGGACAAAAGTGGGGAGTTGTCGGTAAAATGCATTTTCAGATATTGATATAATTTTGCTGTAATTTTTTTTCATAAAATCAAAAAGCAGTATCGAATCTTAACACATGTGTCATTTGAAGCATTCATAAAGCTCCTTTTGTTAGTAGTAAAGTAAGAAAAAGTTGAGATATTAAAATATCTCAACTTTTTCTTTGAGAGACAACTGCACCCTTTTGCCGTGACATTACACATATATGAAGAGGTATTTTGCAAAAGGGCCTACATCCACTTTGGCTCTTATTGAGAAAAAGTCAAAAAACTGTTTCTAAATATTCAAGTTGAGCAATTGAAAAACTGAATGGATTATGAAAGAGGTACACTACATACTAATTGAAATTGAAATAAATTTTAAATGTGCTAGTTATAAAAAAAATTTAAATCATGTTTACATTTTTTGAAAATTTGAATGTAGGCCCTTTTGCAACAAAACTCCATCTGTTTGTACATTTAAAGAAAAAATACCACACACAAAAAATCATTTATTTTAATCATTTCAAATAAATAAGTTTGATATTGAAATGTATAGGTCACAATCATATGTTTCAAGGAAATAAAGTCATTTTTTTCAAAAATACCTACATCTCATTGTAAACAGCCATTGAAGTTGTTGTTTTGTTGCAAAAGGGCCTGTATCCCGATTTAATTCTGGATACAGGCCCTTTTGCAACAAAACAACAATTTCAGTGGCTGTTTACAATGAGATGTAGGTCTTTTTGAAAAAAATGACTTTGTTTCCTTGAAACATATGATTTTTCCCTATACATTTCTATATCAAACTCATTTTTTGAAAAAATGCACCATAGCCCTTTTGCAAAATACCTCTTCATATATGAAAAATATATATTCTCTTGAAAAAAACACAAGTGACAACAATCAAATTGGATACATATAGGTTGACTTTATTGGAGAATTGGTCAGCATTTCATTTTGCTAAAACAATATGTTGACAAGACATAGCTACGGCATGCATGCAAATCAAGAGGGCAACATGCCCTCTATCGTACACATCCTGCCAACTTAAGTTATTTTTTATCATTTTTTTTCATAACACTCAATAAATGTACTTAAATGTACTTGTTTTTATAGCATACAATAATTTGTCATAATTTATCTTATACTAATTGGCAACATTATAAACAAACGTGTTCCTAAATTCAGGCAACACTTTACAACACATTATACAAAGACAATACTTGAACAAGGCAAACACTGGAATAGTCCAACCCCCACATTATAAGTTCCACTGTATCCACACATAAATGGTTGTGGAAACAGTGTGTGAAAGAGACTATCTAAAATGGAAGAGGCAGTATTTCTAGATAATGCACTGAATAACTGACTATGCTACACTACTTTATGTAATTATTGTAATACTTTTAACAGATCGGTTTGTACTTAGCTATTAGGGTCACACTACATAGAACATGAAAGATTTGATTTCTTTTTTTGGACAACTTATCCACCGTTTGGCACTGGGTTAAAGGACTTTCCTCCCACAAAATCTAATTTCCAAATCAAGTGTTTGTTAAATGGTTTCTGGTAAGTACATGGGTAAATACAGTTTTCATTACTCTTTTTTACTTTTGAATTATTGAAATGGGTGAACTGGACTGAACCATAACTACTTCAGCATTCCATTATTTTCTGTTTTAGATTTTAACATCTTGGGGGGATAACATTATTTTCTTAACAATCTTATTGACACAATTCCCTCAAAATCTTTCAAATAAACAGTCTATTATAATCTATGAATAGTGTTACTCTGTTATCGAAAAAAGAAGTAAAGAATAAAAAACAAAAATTTCTTTGGATTCTAATGTAAGATAAAGTCATATGACTATGAATATCTCAAACCTGATCAAAAATTGAATTGCACTTTTTGTTTTTAAAGTTAGACACCTGTTTTGTTATTTCTACCACATAACCTTTAGAAAAGACGGTTAAAAAGAAGAGCTTACAATTATGTTTAACATTGTTCATCTTAATGGGATCATTAAACTTACAAGATTCAGCAGACAATGCCAAATTGCATCGTCCTGTCTGATCACCTAAATAAAAGATCACTTCCAATCAAATATGTAGTCAAAATATAAGCCATTCTTACAATTTGCTACCAAAATACTTTAAATTGTAGTGCTTATTACTTAATTGGACCTGCTTATTTTATAAAAGGTTGCATTTTAAAACTGCATTCAATAGTGGTGAAAGAGTTTGGAAAAATATATTTAATAGGTCTCTCAACAAACTGTGCTAAAATAGGGTATTGAACCATTTTTTCGCTCTTTGAAAAGGATAAAATTCATGCTCTTTTGTATTTAACATATATTAAAAAATAATATGTAAATGTTGCAAATTTAATTTTCAACAATAACATATGTTACTTATTGAATATGTTTGCATGAATTTCAAAATAAAAACATTTCTGAAATGGTGCAATCATTAGAAATGGATATCTTAAACATTTATGACCTTAAAGGTAGATGTTCCGATTTTCAACTTGAAGTTTTCTATTCTACATGAAAGGTCATCCTTAAAAAAGTCGTGTTCCAAAGTTTGAGTTGCATAGCTCTAATGGTTCTTATTTTAGACGCACAAGATGCTGTGAACTGTACCCATTGAGTAGTACACAAACTATATCGGTGGTTACCACCATTCGCGGTAATTCGACGTTATTTCATCAATTTCTCCGTAATTATACCGATTTAGGCCGTCAAATTTCAGTATGATGATGAGAAAAATACGAGCTTTCATATGATATGAAAATCTCCGTATGTTTGAAATAATTCTGTGTTACGAAAATGTGATCGGGTCATCTACCTTTAATAGTTGGAACATCAAATAAATCATGGTTTTCATCATAAACCAGGTAAAGGAGTAAAACTCGACATGCACAAGTTGTTATTTTAAATGTACAGACCAAACACTTGGGGCCGTATTCTCGTACTAAACACGGTTTTAGCTTAAAACCGTGTTTAACTAAACGCGTGTCTATCTTAAACGTGAGTTTATCCTTTAAACGACGTGTTTAACAAAACACGATTTTAAACTCTGCAAATCTCGTTCCCAGAGTGGTCCTGCGTTGATTGTATACAGGTATTTAATTCATTGTGGCCCTAATGGAGTACAATAAATATTGACCGAATGCCTTAAATACACGGTGCTTTTAAAGACTACGCAATCCGCACGTCAGCTTGAACCGGGCACGGACGAGTGATCATTCAAGGCATACAGTTGGTGCACGAGTTTAGTTAAACACGCATTAAACTACCCCCGTACCCATGTTTAAAGTTAGACACATTTCGGCGAGTTATATGCGTGTTTAAGTAAAACAAATGTACGAGAATTGCGTTTAGTTAAACGCTGTGTCTAAAGTCAAAGTTAGACGCGTGTTTAGCTTAAAAACGTGTTTAACTACGTACGAGAATACGGGCCTTGATGTTCAATCTAGTAAAAATCAATATCATTAATGACAGCGTAACTGTTTGCTAATTAATGACCATATTTTGGGCATAATTGTTTGACTCATATTGCTAAAGGCCTCCATAGGAACATCTGATGGCTTCAAATCTAGAAAAATAGTTTTGATATCATAATAAAAGGACTCGGACACACCAAATAAGTGATTAGGTGGATCGTATCTTATGCAAAGAAGATCAGGCATCATGTTTCATACAAATTACATCGGGGATTAAGATTAGGTTAAGCTTGAGTTAACATAGTGGCATTTAGATTACTACATCGGGACATAGACCTGGGAGATTATTATGACAACACCAGGGTACATTGAACAATTTACTATAGCACTACACGATAACTATAGGTTTTGCAGTTCATACCAACAAAGTTTTTTTCATTTGCATAGGTATACTTTGTCATATTTATCGTTGTATATAGATCATTATTTAATATCAACGAAACCTTTTCACTGTGTAAATCTGTAATTTACTTTGCTTGCTTGAAGAAAAATATAATTTTGTCCGAATATCATCAGACGATTCATACATTGTATTGAGAGTGGTGAATTTATAACAAATTTATAACAAATTAAATTGGTTGAGAAAATGTTTCAAAAACATGATGATTTCAATAGATTTTGTTACTCAATTTTTGTCCAATAATCCCCTGGCACTCTTGTTTGCCAGCAAACCTGAGGTATTAGAAGACATATTGAACTACATACATAGTTACAAAATATTCAGTAGTAAACAAGATATTAGCCAATACTTCACAGCAACATCTGCTTTATCTTGAAAATATCCATCCACTTCTAGGACGAATGATGATGACTTCCAAAAAGCAGACTACAGAACCATGATTCTTGTCTAACATTTGATACTACTAACTTAATAGGAACATATGCTAATTGCTGCCAGTCTTCAATAACAAAAAGGGGTCAAGGGTCATGGGTCATAATATTGCCACAGACCTTTACATATTGGGATTTATCTGTCTATACAGCAACATTCAATTCGACGATGCACAGGGGTTTACAGTTTCATTACCTTCTAGCTATATTAATTTTACTACAACTCAAGTCGTATAGAAACATTGCAACCAACATCATAGGTCAAAGGTCAGCTGAATGGAGATGTAGCAGCATTGCTTTTTTAAGCTGGTGATTGCTGTGAAGAGCAAGATATTACCGCTACTACTAGAGCAGCATTTTGGAAGTTAAGACATATTTGGTCCATTGTTATCCTTTCAAACCAATTTGGATGTTATTTTATCACACCAGCTTATCTGATTAAATTGCTGACACCAATAACTTGGTAAAAAGTAGCGTTATTACAAGATTTACAACCTACAATGGGCTGTATCTATTTAAACTATGGCTGAGAAATATCCATAATGCCCCTCTGTGATGTTAGTGCATTTGAATCTTTCTTGTTCCTAAGTTACAATCTAATGTTATACGAGTTACAACTGTCCTGCAAATCCAACAATCTATTCTTTTTGTCTTCAGTCTGATCACTATTCATATTAAAACTATATTTCGTCTTGCTCAATATCTACGTTCGGTGGTATGTACTAATAGCATTTTTCAAATCATTTAGTTTCATATTGATTTTGTTATATAGCTGCCTATATTTGTAGTGATCAAACTGCACTGTCCTAAATTATATTTATGTATGGAGTTGCCGGTTTACTGTTGAAATATAGGATACAATTTGGCAACAGGTTATTTAACCCACCTCTGTACACGTAACCATTTTCGTAAAACACTGTCAATACCTTTTTTACTTTTTCAAAAACGTTCATTAATCTTGAAATTATATCAACCAAATCCTTTCCCAAAAATGTGCATCTTCACAATTGGTTACAACTGATCATGCCAAATGTCTTTCCTGATAGTACAGTTAGCTAAGTATACGACTGAACACTAAGGGCTTATTCACAAAACATCCACATCAAGTATAATTTGTTGTATATTATATACTACATTCATTCACAAAGTAGTTAGTTGATTACTTTTTTTATATTATAGAAACATTCTTCATCACACTAGCAACATGCGCAGTGGACAAAAAGTCCATGCCACAATACAATAATAATTATGGTTGCTTACATATTTTGTTTTTCTCCACAGAATACAACGTGCACTTGTTTGTACATTATACAATTTTTCCGGCTTCTATGGGTTTTTTTTATAAAAATTGGAATACAATGTATTGCCAGGGTACATACAATAAAACATGTAGTAAGTACTACAGGGTTTTATCACCCATTAACATAGGATTTATTCTTATGTACACAAGGAACTCTTACTTTTACATATCCCATAAACCTGTCTGAGAAGTAAAAATAACATCAAAACCAGAGAGGATTATGGGAAATGATCAAGCGACAGAACCAGCATCAGATTTCAACCAAAAGCTTTAAAACAGTTTACAAATTTGAAATTAAAAAAAATTGCATCACAAATTAAGTTGACATTATTTCTCCAAAATTGAGACATTTCTATATCATGGTTGCCATCATGGCTCTTAAAAAGTTTTGACTGAGTAAATCATCTGATGCTGTTTCCTGTGTCTCCAAGATAACAATGAATGGGTAAAGGTTTGGGGCATGTCAAAGTAGCAATAATATCAAAGAAAAATAATAATAGTAGTAACAATAATGGTTATAGAAATACTGTGACTGAAAGAGCACCGTTCAAAAGTGTCCATTATTTTTCAGTCATATTGAAAAAAGGAAGCCCCGTATTGGCCATGTTGAATACAAGAAAAACAAAAATAATACACTAGTAGTAGCTACGGTAGGTGTTAAGGCAGATTCAGGCTTTCAGAAGCCATTTTGCGTCAATTCAAAATCAATGAAGCACTATTGGTAAATCAATAGCGCAAACCATTGTTTTCTTACCATTTAAAAGAATTACAACATCAGCAATATTCTGTTCGTTTCCGATTCACACCTAAACAGAAATACACTCGAATTGCTTCGCTTTGTATTTGATAACCCAAAATGGATCGCAAATAACCAGAATCGGCCTTAGAGTATTCTCACAAGTATACAAGAATTTGGCACCAAAGTCGTCATCACCTACGTTCATTCTAAACTGCATCACTACTAACAGAATAACATATCTGGAAGGTTAGTAAGTCTAATCATAGGCCACTTCATTATCAATGATACAATTATGGAGAACAATCATTCTATAAAAATAAATAAAAAATTATGAACAAGATTAAAAGTTGACAAAAATTTCTGACAGCTTCTCACAAAAAATGGTGGAAGTTGATGTGCAACAGTTTTATCTTGAGTGTCGTCTGCAGCGCATATATAATTTTACTGATGGTGGTATTTAAAGCATTCATTTATAGCAATTTGAATAATATATTTATGCTACATGCTGAAAATGAATCACACACTATGGACACCCTCCACCAGGGCTAAGTTCAAATAATAAATACAATGCACAACCATCACATGTTTCAGATACAAGCAAATTGTGAACTTTGCCTTAGTGAATGAGGCATTCATAGTGTTTCACGTGAATGTCAAATTAAGGAGGCAAGTGTTTATTACAGAACTACTACATTTTTAAACAGTTTTAGTTATTTGTTATTAACTATCTACTTCAACAATATCTATCTACCACCAATGTGTCGCTTATTATCAAACAGTTGATATATGACAATTGTACTTTTACATCATAGACTCAAGTCACGATTAAATATTACCCCAAGCCTAGACACTCACTATATTTGTGAATATGAGATTAATATTGTTTTAAATGAACATCCAGCAATTGATCTACTTGTTATGATTTCTATTGAGTTTACATTGTCCCTTTGAAATCATTGTTGTGGAGTTATAACATTAATTTGGATACTGGTTTTTGAATATTTAGATTTGTTGTACTGAACATTCACAGTGAGTGGTTCTTTTTATGTATGATATATATACATTTACATATACATATATTTGTCACGGTTAACACTATTTTGAGGATTGTGGGTTTATGTAATCATTGCACGACGAATATATAACAGATATTGTCAAAAGTTATGTCTAAGGCAAAAAAAAAGAAGGTTTGTCTCAAATGACCCGCGAGCATCGTTAGCTTTTTTTTGTGTGTTTTTGTGTGTGTGTTTTTTTCTTTTTTCCAATTTGTTTCCAATTTGTTTCCAATTTTTTCAATTTTCTCAAAAAAATCTTGCAAAATCCAACTTTTTGACCAAACAAATAACAATCAGTTCTAAATTGAAAAAACCACCAAAAACCGCAGACTGCATTAGATTTTCAGTCTCTCATGTTATTTGAGACAAACTTCTTCTTTTTTTTTGGCCTAATTGTGGCATCTACTGCTACAGGACGATCATCAACTTGAAAACCCCAGGATGACACTAGACCGGCTATATTAATCAAGATACTGATTCTGTACAAAGTTATGCCAACAAAAGTGAACATAACTTCATCAGCCAAGTATCATCCTCATTGTTCTATTAGTCAGCATCATAATGCTTTGGACATAATTCCAATAATGTGTGCGCGTGTGCGTACATGCGTAAGCGTACCGGACGCTTTAAAAAATGACCATGCGTCCTGATTGGTCCAACGTGAAATTGTTATGCGCATGCATGCATAGTTGTTGTGCATTTCATGCATCTGGACGCAGCTCTGCGAACAACAACAAAACAGGCTCGCGTGAAATAGCTTGAATTATGTCCATAGAATTATGATAGTGACTTATAGACTTGAACTGATAATCAAACTTTTTAACATTGTTTTGTTTCGAGTATGTTGCAATCTTAATTTTGCAAACCTGAGAGCTAATTAGACCAGTATAATAAAATAAGTAGTTTGTCCAATGCAATTTAGTTCTTTCTTTTAAAAAGTGTTTGAAGAAAAATCTCTTTGGTCACGTTTCTGATCTCTAGAAAGAACAAAAATGTTTGTGTTCCAAACAGTTTAAGAAGACAGCATCAATAATTATAAATACATGACATCAATTCTATTACTATAGTTTAATCAGTTCCAAATTGGCTAGAAATATTAGGTTTTTATTTCTCTGCTTGCAGAAGTAATCCAAGCATACGCGTGATTATGGTCACACGGACATAATTTTGGTAGCACACACATGTCACACATATGATGCACAGTGCGCTTTTGTTTTCATGGGCGCCTGTGTTCTCCTGTATTCATTCGCTGCTGTAAGGAGGCTTCGCCAATTTGGAACTGATCAAACTATATAGTCTTTTCATTTTTCATCGTTAGGCAATGTATCACCTATGACCGTTTGCAATACATTATCAATAAAATAAACATGACAATATCACTATAGTTTATTTCACTTGCACGAGACAGTGACGTCACCGCTGATTGCAGGGCATAAACGCATGTGCCTACTCGAGGCGTTGGTGTTTACACACATAGAAAGGCGGGAGACACATACGCATGCGCATATGTAGCATCTGTATGTAAAGTTACATCACTGTCAAGAGAAAGTGGAATAGAGAATAGGTTATGTTTTGTAAAAACAAACAACATTACTATATATAATGCTGCTATTACCCATACCGTGGTCAAACCTCTTAAGATTATGACAATGTAATACTTCATTCTGTTTGAGGTTATTGACCAGTCTAAAGGTTGCATACATTGGTTTTAAAACAATATGAGATTGGCATGAGACAAGTCCATAATGTCACATTTATTAAGAAATTAAGTGTTTTCCCATCGATCCTCCACTGGTTGCATAAAAAGTTCGGATTGAATATCTATCGTCATTATTGTCCATCTAAAACTGTGGCTCTATAATTTTACAAACTAAAAGCCTGCGATTGAATCTGAATAGACTCTCCTTTATAAAATTACTTTGACTTCAAAATCGATGCATAAATTGAGCTAGTAAATCATAAATATAACATGCGTATAATGATAATAAGCCTTCATTTAGGATAACATAGTGTCTGTTGATCCTTTGTCCAGATAAAATAAAACAAATCATTGTTGTATCTATGAATTTAACACTATCCAGCTCAATTAATTCACTTATGTGAGTGTCTTAAGTATAGGTAGCCTCAAAAAGCCATACACAGAGATGTACTTCGTTGAATTGTTACTAGATACTGCGTTATTATTATGCATACTATTGTTGCATAATGAAAATTAGTCTTGTTGTGTGAGAGAATAGTTTCTCATCAGGAAAATAAGTCTCGTTGTGTGTTGATAATCATAAAAGTAATATGCGTATTGTTGTAAAAGCACCATACACATGTCTGTACTGGATGCAATAAATAATAATATATCAATAATAATAATAATCCACAATAAAACTTGTGTGTCTATCTATTATAGTCATCCTAGCAGTATACTACATCTTAACGTAAATAAAACATACCGTTTATGTTCAAAAATGCTGAATTTTGCATCCAACTTAGCGGTCCTATATACGTACATACCATACATATTTTTTCTGTTAATTTGCGTAGATAATCTCTCTGTCATGTCACAAGTGTACAATTTGTATACTATTATTCTTGTCTTTGGATGCCCAGACATGTATTAACACAATAACTCTATTTACTATACAACACTGAATAAACAGCAGAATATATACTTTGTAAATACTTACAATGCAGCGTCATGCTCAACTCTACTCAGCTGCTACAGCTCATCCTATCCAAGGATTGGCAACACTTTTTTTCCCTGTTATTAAAAAAGAAGCACCATTCCTACACAGGATCCTAGCACATTTTGATAAACATTTACACAATTACTTACACTTTTTATACTACATTCTAAGCATAGCATTTTTAGATGGAGGGAATTATACAGTAGTCTTGTACAATACTGCTATTTCTTTCAAGCAAGGGGGGGGGGGGGATTATTTACCACAACAAACATCCAACCAGCTTTAAGCAATATAACATTATTCATGACCTGAATGGCACTCCGTGACAACTACACCGAAGAGTTGATACAATATCAGGGATTGTTTTCAACTGGGGTCTACCATATCTTACAAACGTATACATTGTATATATAAGCTTATGATTTCAGTCATATTGGATAGGTCTGTTATTTGGCAAGCCTTTATAATATACACACCATTGGTTGATTGACCCAGTACAGTTTGCCTACCACCATGCGTCAATGTTTCTTGGGCACATTTACGCACACATTCCGGTTGTCGTGATATCTGTGATGTGCTACCAGCAAGCATGGGAAGTACGTGTGAGTGTCCCGAAAAAATTACGACAGCATGTGTAGCCTCCACAAAGAGTGTCAATGCATGTTAAAAGAACTGATGTAAATAGGATTATATCCATTCAACAGGATTATTTTATGATAATCTGGTTTGTCTTTAGAGTGAATTTATAAGGTATTTTACTGATATCAATCCCAAAAGAATGTTTAGTCAGGAATTGTTAATCTAATATGATCATGACATTTGAAGCAAACAAAGAATTTGACTTGATAACGTAGTTTCTTATTGCTGAAAACATTAGAAAGGCAGCATTTCACTGAATAATTTACTATATTTAAGCTATATTGTGTCACTAGCAGTTTAATGCACCAACCAAAACAAGCAATGCAAAATAACTCTCTTCATGAAGATGGGGCATATCAACTTTTAACCCTCTGTCGTGCGAAGATATTCAGGTTGTGCCTCCATGTTAGCGCCGGCTGCAATGGCATATCCCCCTTCTACTACTTGTAAACCCTGCGATGTAACGGCCGTCATAGATGGCGCTCTAATCAAATGTTCGCCATCGCGTGTATAGTACACATGTCGGACCTCTTGTCTTTTAGCCTTCATTAGTTGTTTGTACTCGCCTATTTTAAGCTTCTTTCCATCAATGATACAGGTTCGTTTGGGTCGTGGTTTGTACTTGTAGTCAGGGTACTTATCCAGATGAGCTTTGCTAAGACGTGCCTGCTCTTCGTAGAACGGTTGCTTTTCAGCATTGGACATTGTCTTCCATTTGGAACCTGTAGAATGAAGATTGAAAATTATTCATGAAAACTGCTCACTTACAAATAATTTGATTTTTATAAGTTAAATCACTCCCATGAGACAATGTTATAATCAGTCCCACACAGATAAATGTACCGTTATTGAGAGTATTTGGTACTGATACTTCTAAGCCCTTCAAATCACATTTGTTATCAGTTAGCTTCAAATCACATTTGTTATCAGTTAGATAGGTTTATAACCGTTGCCGTCAGTATAATTTATAATTAGCCTCTTCTGCACAACACTTGTGTGCGGTGTGTAATTGGTGGGAATGGATGGTAGCAACCATTTACATATACTTCATATACCTATACCTAAAGTTGGGAGGTGACATCAGCAGGTATGCTATAGTTTATTCAGTTCCAAATTGCGAGCAAAAAGTAATCCAAGTGTACACACAAGATTTATGGCCACACACACTTAGTTTTGGCCACAGGCACGCATCCCTCTGTATTCATTCACTGTTTTAAGGAGGCACTGCCAATTTGGAACTGATCAAACTATAGTTATTGCATGATAATATCGCACACAAAACTCTGAGCAATCATAGAGGATGTTGGTGTGACATAGATATGTGTTGACCTCACATCCCAACTTGAGATGGCAAAGAGTATAATTTGCATAAATAGAGGTAACACATACCAGGAGCAAATCATTCTAAAGGCAACTTTAACACTTTCCAAGCGGCTATTGGTATTACCATACACAAAACAGATTTTTCAGAAACCTTTCCCAACTTTCAAGTTCTATTTCATGGATTACTGAACCAATACTAGGCATGTTTGTACTAATTTCAATGCATTTCTCATGGTGATTCCAAATATGGTAATCAATTTCAATTATTTTGACATTTTTTAAACATGTTGTGACATTTTGGAATGTCGTCTGCAGACACTGTCGCGTGGAAAGTGTTAGTACCAATGTAACACTCTGTAAGCTTACCCAAAATCTTGCTGATGTTGGAGTTGTGCATATCTGGATGTCTCGCCAGGATCTTTCTTCTCTCCTCCTTAGCCCACACCATGAATGCATTCATCGGTCTCTTGATATGCGGTCTTGCTGCCTCGGCCTTGCGGGAGTCTCGGTACATCCTGGCGATGGTAGCTTCATTTGAAGACGGAGAAGTAGAAGGAGATGGTGAAGATGAGGTTGGCGTGGTAACGGAAGTAGCGATAGATACGGGAAACAAGTGTTGATATGAAGCTATTGCATTGTGACTGACTAGCCCACCTGCACCATCAACTACTGGCAAGAGGTTTAGTGCTGCTACCAAGTTGGATTGCCCTGATGATGAAAGGAAGCCAAGCATATTGCATAGGGTGAGGTTAGCACTAGTAGCATTTATATATGTAAAGCGTACTGTAAAGCATCAAAATGTAAAATAAGGCAGCTATTTTTCAGGACATAAAGTGAATACATCAATAAGGCTGCCTTAGGCTTTTTTCATTCGGTAATCACCATTTTTTCATGTAAGAAACTTTGACCAAAAGTGACAGTTCTATTGGGCAATAAAAGTCACAACAACTATTTTTACTGAAATTATTGGTGTATTTTATAAAATTACAAAAAAATATGATGCTTTACAGTCATAAATGATGTTACGGCATGAGTAGATAAGGATATTAGCTATATCATAATGATGATTTATGGTTAACTCTGTAATAATTTACCGGTTTTATCTATCAAAGTGATTTCAACATGCAAACAAAATGGTAACAAATATCAAGTCATCTGCAGTAATACAGAAAGAAAATTCACTGAATATCACTTTGAAATTGTAGTTTAATGTTTAAATATGATAGAATTAGTGAAAACCTTTACAAGCAGACATTTTGTGTCCTAAATCTTCATTAAACGTGTGTTTAAAAAGGGTGGGGGGGGGGGGGGGTAGAGGGAAATTTCCTGAAAAATATATGTAGCCATTTCCTACATACTGCCCTTTACCAAAGACTGCCTTTACCCATCATCCTGGCCATGACTATTGTGTAGTACTGCAGATGAGCTGCTTGTGTGGTGGCCTATGGTGGACTGTGTATTACTATAACAATAAAGGCATATCATGTTCAATTGATAACACATTTTTGCCCTTTATGTCATCGTCATGTGTTCAAATCATGTAGAGTTTCATAAAAAATGCAAACGTCACACATGGCCCGTGTACTACTTTTCACAATTCAATGCAATTCTCAGGAAATCAGCAAATGTACACCAGCCTATTTAGCCAATTTCAACCGCAAATAAAACTTCTTGTGTTTCCATTGCGAAACAGAAAAAGTGAAACGTCATTGGATTTTCTTGAGAGGACAAAAAATACCGGACATATCACAGAGAGTTAACCATCATCATATAAATGTCAGCAATGCATCAGGGCATTATACACAGATATTTATATACATATACAGAGGGTATTATGACCTAAGGCATACGCTACTATTTACGTATTAGCGCTACTTTTTTTTTTACGAGTAGCTTTAGTAGTCAAAAGGTTTCTGATTACTTTGATGTGATACAGTAATGTTAGAATGTGACAGGAAGATTGCAATGTTTGGGGGCTGGTAGCTACACAGATAGCATGTTAAGATATCGTTAGTTTCATTATTTGATGTCTGTATTTTTGGGTTTTTGAATGAATAATAAAATGCATACAAAGTATTTGTTGTTGTTGTTGTTGTTGTTGTTGTTATTATTGTTGTGAAACAGATATTTCTTTGGAAAGTTATTGAATTTAATAATGATGATATATTATGAGTTCACCATTCTGTTTATAATTGCTGATAAAAGATTATAACATGCATGGTTTTTTTTCCTTAGTTTCAACTTTTGCCCCTTTCAATGTGATTTTGATCAAAGATAACACATGTCATATTGAGCATACTAAGTCATTCAACAAAAATACCCTTTTACTGGCACTGAGAGATAATTCAACACAAATTGAGATTAAGATAAAATTCTGGTTGCTTACATGTAAAAACAAAAACAAACTTGTTAATGTTTGTTTTTAATAAGCACGCTAAACACAACGATAAAATGTTCAGGCCCTGTGTGGTGTGGAATTCTACTATAGTTCAGTCAGTTCCAAATTGGCGAAACCTGTTTACAGCAGCGAATGATTTCAGATGAGTGTCGCGTGCAAAACGTTCGCATGGCGCAATATGGCACGCAATATCCCAGTGTCATTGCATGAGTGACGCTTGTGTATGCCAAAATTGCGCTTATACACTTGGATTACTTTTGCGCGCGGATAGATCAAAACTGAATATTTCTCGCTAATTTGGAACTGATTGAACTATAGCAAGGTGTAGAAAGGATGGTTGCATCTGATCAAGTCAGTGCACACAGTGAGTGATACCCTTGGCCTAACGCACATCAGTTTTCATTCAACCAGCAGTTATAAGGCGCCAATAGTTCTAATTCCAAAGTGGAACTAACGAGGTCAAGGTGGCGGACCTAATTCTTTTAATTATCCACTTGAACAATCTAGTGTGCATCATCCATATTTGCATAATTACAGCTGAGCTGCAAGGATTCAATTATCCAATTAGACACATTGTAATGCACAGACAGGAGTTTATAAAACCAGATTTTATTTATCAAAGCAAGGCGGTTATTATTCTAAGATTTTGACCAATCATGTGAAAGAAATTGTAATTCTATTTCTTAACACATCCAAATATATGAAATGAAATGACATTCAAGGTGTTGAGGATTTTGATATAAGTTAAAAATGTGGTAAGCAATAGACACATTGTAATCCCCAGACAGGAGTTTATAAAACCAGACTTTATTTATCAAAGCAAGGCGGTTATTATTTTAAGATTTTGACCGATCATGTGAAAGAAATTGTAATTCTATTTCTGAACACATCCAAATGCTTTATTTTCTTTTAATAAAATCACATTGAAGCGGTTGAGAATTTTGATATTTGCTAAACGATAGATATTCTTTTGGTTCGTAACATTACTGATCAAGAAAGTCGTGGATAGCATTAAAGTGGACTACAAAGGGGAATCGCACCCGGCCTTTTCTACATTAAATTGAATCAGTACAGGACGTCTTAATCCATTGCATCAAATTGGCCCATACATATCACGAAACAGGTATGTCTTCGCTCTGAAACTCGTGAGCACAGTTTAAATTACCAACAAGATGGCAACTAATCCAACACGGATAACCGCCATACAACTAGTTTGCGAAAGTGATACACTAGCGTTTGACTCTAAAAGTGTTTAATCCCCTTTTCACGGCTAATTGGGTCATAAAATATTTGATCTGGTGATATACTCAAGACTTCCTAACTAACCCTAGAATAACGCCATATATTCTCAAAATCAATTGATATTATCAACAATTAGCACAAAATGTGTCGCGTCTTCCTCAATTTAACACGAGATAGGAACTATCTTATTGAGTAGGAAGGAAACATATAGTTCAAAGGCCTGGGGTAGCGATCAAAGGCCTGGGGCAGCAATAAATTGATTTGATAGTGTGGGGGTGAGCCACCAAATGACCTTTTGTCAGGCTCTATTGAACACCCTTTTCAGCTTAAATTTATCTGAAGTAAGGGGGTCCCACTCCTGTTAAAAATGTTTCATACTTAGATGTTCCAAACCCCAATACTACAGGGGACAAAGAAGCTACCAGAAATACTGGCAAAATCTCGCAAATGCATCAAGCTACATAATATAATGCCCATAATTTCCCACAAAACCTGTCAATGCATGTTTAGGAATGTATACTGTAACATATAATTTGATGTTTTTATGGGCAATTTGTTTTTAATTTTTAATTTGTAATGCATTTGCCAATTTTTGTATTGTATGATATGGATTGATTGTATATGATATGGATTGATAAATATATGTTTGCATGATGTTGTATGGGATGTTATTGCAAGGGGTAGCAGCAAGCATTTCATTTGTCGTCTATTTAACATACGACATCAACAAACCCAGCATGGTCTACCAGCATGGTTAATATTACTTGTGCGGTGGTGGTGTTGGTATAATACACCACTCACATTACACGTTTTCAATACACAATTATTGAATAATAGAAAATGATTGAATGTAATAAGACATTCTGAAAATGAAACTGGTTTTGCCACAAGCATATTGTGTTGTTTTAGAAAAGCTGGTTATTTTTAGAAGTATAGTAAATATCAGTGAAAAAGGTAAACATTCAAATATATGTATACATGTTAGGGTGTCACCTTTCAACTGGCATATACTTTGTTTACAGCTTTTGTCATTCTTTTTTTATAGTTATAGACTTCTCAATGTAAAATGGAATTTAACTAGACACGTAAGCAATGCATATCCAATACATAACAGCAGAGGGCATGGTCCATTCGATTGTAAACGGACTATTGAATTCTATTTCTCTGTATCAAGAGGTATCAATTTGCTGTCGAATCCATTTATAAACCATGTGGCAATCATTGTCAATCTGTCATAAGATCAAGCATTACCTGGACCATACGGTGAATATCATGCAATACAGAATACTCTATTAGGTTACTGTAAAAGTGATAATTTTCGCAAGATTAATTTTTCACAATTTGCCAATTTTGAACCGTTTTGCGTGTTTTTTAATTCATGATTTGTAGCTTCATCACATAGACCTATATGCAAAAAGAAATATTTTATGTATTAATTTTTTTTCGCGGTAGCTCATTTGAGCGCGAAAATGTATGTAGCACGAACATTTCCGTTTTTCAGTACCCAACATGGAAACTCTATAATGCACTACAAAGCATTGTGAGGATTGTATGGAACCATGACAGTCAAGAACAGGGTGTCCCAAAAGAAGAAGAAAAAACATATTATTATAAAATTAATTTAGATATCATTATAGAAACAATAAAAATTCATTCAAAATCTCAGATTTGGGCAATTTGTTTGACACCACATTATGAATTATGTTATATACAAGCCCAAAATAGTTACCAAAATGATTGGTTTATTGAGTGTCATGTTTACTTTCATACATTTAATGATGTCATGTTTCGTAGCAAACATATTGCCCAAGCTCTCGGATTTTCTTATTCGGTTTTTATTGTTCCTAATGATTTCTTAACTAATCTTATAACACAAAATATTGGTATCCTTATTTTGATGTCGAAAAGAACATATTGGGCACCATTAGCTTTTCCAACACAACATACCTATAACAGCATTATGGTCAGGATCCTGAGAGCCCAAAGTAACCAGGGTTTATTTGGAGACTATTAATGTTTCCATACATACAATGAAAATATGAGGTGTTCCAGAAACTACTTACTTTGGTCAACTTGTATGTCCACTTTGGGCCTATCATCTTCATGGGTCAAATCTATTATCATACTTTTCCTCTGTAAAAACAATAACAGAATGACAATGTTCTTATAATTGGATAGTAGACGGTTATAATTGATACACCAAGGCAAACACTATGATAATTAATGATTTATGCTGTTGATTCATAATGAGTTGTAGAACGGAATTAATTGACAACAAGATAGGGGCCATCATTCCCACTATGTGAAACGCTATGACAACTCAGAGAAGCATCAGTGTGCATGGCATCAATAATTGCAAGAAAAACAATGTCTTCATTCACACATGTACATCATTGGCATCATTCAACTACACATGTGAATTAGATCACATTGCATTCATCAAAGTTTGAATGTTGTAGAATGAGGAGAAAAGTATTGTCTCATGATTCCAATATCGTTTCAACAAAGCTAGGAGACTATAATGTAAGGATTAATGGGATAATTTTTTCTTAAGCACCAAATGTTCCTTTCCTTACATTGCACCTTTTTTCCATTTACCTACATCAGTGCAGTGATGTCAGAACCTTTTTCCATTGAGCCCGACGGAGTAATTCTGTTATACCCTTCACAGAGGTATTCATAGTGCATGATTTTTAAGAACGACGCATACTACCGATGTAGGTGTGTAGGGTATAACAGAATTATGCCAGCCCGACTTACTATCGCGACTATTGGGATATGTACAAATATGCTCAAAGATGATTACAAGCTCCCACATGTAAATGCTGCATCTTTTAGTGGAAATAGGCACTGAATTTACTGGACACGGGTGGATGAACAAAGTATAATAAGTTACATCTTTTCTAAAAAAATACTTAAAAAACAAAACAAAGGAAAAAGACTGCAAATTATTGGTGTGCTCAACTGAAATGATTAACTAAGTTCATAGCAATTGTGGCTTAAAGTCTAGAAGGATATCAGATGCAAATTTTCTCCGTGTGTCCAGGAATATGACCTGGTATCGTACCTTACACATAACCCATAAAAAAAACTAAGTCTATCTTTAGTTCAAACTGTCATGGCAACATTTTACACACAGAAGGACAGGTAAGGGTTTATAGAGTATAAAGATAACGCAGGCTATTCCTGCCTGCTGCGTGTTGCCTTACATATGCTTCATCTGCTTCGCTCCCGCTGGAGATGCCACCCATCAGACTGTCTTCTCCTATGTCCCCATTGGTCAGTCTAGATTTAATTGGAAGCTGATTGGTCAATGCATCCAGGGCTATCCTCTGCCTATCGTTGGTGATGATGTGGTGCGGACCTGGGCTATCACCTTCTCCTGTCTCCGAGAGGGAAGCTGTAACCATGGGAACAAACAACAAGGAACTTTGTCATTAGTAATAATTACTCATCTACCATGGCAAGTCATTCTTCTTTTTGATATATCATACTACAATAAATTATACATATTCGGTGTGACATATTTAGGACTTTTACGAGACTAATTAATCAGAAACATTGGCAAGTCACGATAAATGCTAAATATGAGGCGCGAGTCAACATGAACTCTGCCGAGGGTTACTTGTGATAAGCCTATTAAATCCATGCAGATTAGCACGCTAAAAGAAGCCTCTTACGGTGCCAAAATTTGTTGATTCATAGGTGTATTTATTTGTTGCGAATAATAAGGAGTAGCTAGCGCCACCCCGTGTTTACATCACACGGGTCGGCTGCAAACTCTCACTATTCATTACGCTGATCTGTCTGCTCCAAGATTTAATATGTAATAACTTAAAGTGCTTCGTTTGTTTGATATCCCAAAGTCACGCGGGAAATCCTCCTATTTCCCATTGTTTTTCGGGGGCCAGGTCAAGGATTTAAAACGGCTTGTCTCATTTCCTCGATACTCTTCCATCTTTAGTACAAGTACTAGTGTTCTGATAAGCCTCGACAGGTCAATACAATGTACGAAATCTTCTTGAAATTAAAACAGGGGAGGTCACTTGTACAATGTTAATTGATATTTAAGTCCATGGGTCAAATTCAAAGACAGTACTGTAATCTTGTGACACTCTCCCCTTTAGGTTTGTGTCATACGAAGACAAACTTATGATAGTTGCTTGTTTATGTCTCCGGACCACTTATGTGCGTCCCAAGAAGGGGTCTCAGAACTTCAGGTCATTAACTTAAATCAAGACCACATGCATATAGGGTCATGACAGCTTTTCCTACTAGCAATTGATTACATTGGACATGCAAGGAAGCGTAACTTAATGTGAAATTAGTGTGTTTGGTGTCCGTCCTAATTAATAGGTGCATCAATTATCCTACGCAGAATAAATAACACAAATTTAGGATCAACATATTAGTGAATAAAGGTGAATAACCATACATTTTTTCTAATGATGTTTTCAATTCTTCATAAAGGTGTGTCATAGAAGAGTATTATTCCAAAATGTAACACTTCCCACGTCTGCAGACGACAGTTCCAAAATGTCACACAATTATTCAAAAATGTCAAAAATTATTGAATTTTGTCATGAGAAATGCATTTAAATAAGTATAAACATAGACTTTGAAAATTGGGAAAGGTTTCTGAAAAATCTCTTTTGTAGATGGCATAACTAATAGCCACATGGAAAGTGTCAAGTTCAATTATGTCAGTGGTATTATTGATAGCAGCGAAGAGTCGCATAAAAGTTGCCTATACAGAACAACACACAAACTTCTGGGATGGAATACTATATTTGAGGATAAATCATTCTACTTTTTGCTTACAGTATCTGCAGGATCCATCAAGTTTTAAGTTTAACAGGGATAATTGAAGAAAATTAGGGTTCTCTTCTAATATCTAAATTTAAAATTTGACGGGCAATGTGGGAGGGGGCTACAGATATAAGTGTATGCACCTTCTACCATTAGCAATTGAAATCTTATGGGTGATATAATAATATAACAGGTACTGCATACTGTAAATATAACATTGGAAACTATTGTCATTTATGTAAGGATCAGTTAAATGGATTGGTAATACGAATCTTGATACAGCAAATAAAATGTAATACAACCAAGATTGATCATTGTGACTGTGCTATTGTATGTTGATAAATCATAGTATTACTTGAACATCACCGAGGGATTACGCCAAGTCTACAAGCACTCTGTATTGTTTTGTATTTCTATATATTGTTTTGTCATATTTTCCATTCTCAAGATAGAACCCAAGGCACATCCATTCACTATTCTGTCACCGAATCCAATGTCACCCTACAACATATCCCGATCTTGTTTTGCATTTTTGAAACGCTACATTGGCTTATTCATTGTTGGCAGGTGTAACATTGACACTGCAAAAGGAAATCCAAAAGCCTAAAGTTTTGCCCTTGTCACAATAACTTGTGTAACTTATTCATTTGTTATCTTTTAACGCCCATCACTCAACATCTATGCAT
This sequence comes from Ophiura sarsii, assembly GCA_035610835.1. Taxonomy (NCBI): domain Eukaryota; kingdom Metazoa; phylum Echinodermata; class Ophiuroidea; order Amphilepidida; family Ophiuridae; genus Ophiura; species Ophiura sarsii. The sequence continues at coordinate 39,439,014 of CM069442.1, forward strand.
AACGCAATCCAACCCCGTGTTTGTCCACCGATAAAGGGATAATGGCAGCGAGCAATGAGCCGGGGCTCACCAAGCCTGCCTTCCCTCTGCACGGCAGCTTCCTGACTGACGCCTACCCAATTCTTAGCCAAGTTCCGACTGTCAAACACTATCCCCCTCTATCCCGTTGTAAAAAACTACCAAAGACTAGAAACAACGATTCCCACGTTGCACAGTCACCCTACTGGCACACACACACACGCACTCGACGTAGCAACTTGCCAGGGACGCCAAAGCTCAGGAAATTGAATGTTACCGCACTGCCGAGTCGAGGAGTGATCAACCACCATGTGGGGTTAAATTGGAAGAATTGCCTAGGAAATCAGCTAACAGTTAGTCCCTATCAGTGGGCTACAGTAGCCGCTTGTTCTTCTGGTTACTAGTGACAGATGAATTGTACGGTGAATCCGGCTACGTAGAATCAAAGCATGCAGGGGTACTTCCCTCGCAGCTGGGATCCATAAAAATCTTTTAACGGCTTATTGAAATTACAATTAGGTATGAATGTCAGTGGAAGGAACAGCGTGCTCCCCTAGTAGACACCTTGGCTCTGTGTAGATAGTAGGCTATGATACCTACCATTTTAGGCTTGTAACGGAACAACTCCATTAGATGCATTAATGGATCAGGATTCACAAACATCTTATCAGATTTGTGTTAGAGCACCGGAGGTTTTCATTGATAGTTTTGATGTAGATCAAATTTTTGTGATGACATCTTTTCCTACATAATATAAAGGGCACCCAAAATTGTTTTCAGAGCATAAGACACCTGTTTCCAATAGGAAGGAAAAACCAAAAGTTTGATGAAATATTATAAACAAAGTTTTATTTTGTGTGACTGATATTTGCCACACTAATACAAAACATACCTAACCTATTTGACCCTGTCAAAGAAAGTAACCCATTTTAAAACATATTTAATATCCTAAATTTACTTCCATAGTCATTCAAACATTGCCATTGACTATTACTTAATATGGCCCTATGGCTCACAAGCATTGGTTAATCATTGCTAGCAAGTATTAACTGTAAAAGTCTGTATAAGCTTAGTCCTGACTTAAACTCAAATAACTGAACAATTTGTTGACTAACTATTACACATTCCCTGCAGTAAATATTATCTTTATACATCACCTCCCCTGATGCCACCAGAGCGCATCTTGAATTACTCAATCAACGTTTACATTATTATGAAACAACTTTGAACTAAATTGATCATTATTTTGATGACATACCAAAAGAATAAAAGGGAACTAAAACCTGTACTTCCCAGTGTAAAAACGTTTATACTAAGCATGCCAACATCGATAACAAGCCTTTTTGACATTAGTTTACCTTTGCCGAATATGTCGGACCTTTGACATTTTCTGTGAACTGACTGCAAATATTAGACCCTGTACACACTAGCATAAATCCCTTCATTGAATGAAGCGTTAACGAAGATTAACTAATGAAGGTACGATATGTATACGCTCTTCCCTTCATTGAATGAAGCAAAACTAATCTTCATTGAATGAAGCAAAAGAGGTTCTTTCAATGAAGATGCATGTTAATTCAATGAAACGATTTGGTAGTGTGTACCCTCCCTTCATTACTACAATGTAATGATGACCAACTAAGGTTCTTTGAATGAAGCGATTTTATAGTGTGTACGGGGTCTTTTACTCACAATGCTTTGCAAAATTAATATCAAAAACCTTATCTTTTAACCTTTGAAAGTTTACCTGGTCTGATGAGTTGCACCTGATCTTGGAAGATATTGCGTCCTCCTGTAGGACAATGGTTTACAATCTCTGCTTCATGTGCTGTGTACTTTTGATAACTAGTCTTGGGCGACAGAGATTGGCTTCTTTTAAGCGGTTCTGATATGGTCATCGGCCGCGCCCGTATGAACAACGGCGGTGGTGTCATGGCGGGCGACGGTGAGCTTGACTCTGAGCTTGTTGCCGGCGGTGAGGTAGATTTGGTAGGAGCTGATTTTTGTGAGAGGTTCAATGGCTCTGAACTGTCCAATTGTTGAGGGGGGCTAGAATGTGGGAAGCCCTGTGGTGGATAAGAAGCATGAGGGATAGTAAGCAGACCCTTAGGGCTACCATGTATTGGCGAGACTGACACAGCGGGTGGGGAATGAGGCATTCCCGATGATAAGTGATTCAAGTTCACATGAGAGTTGGATTGAGTTGGGGATTGTGCTTTAGCCGCTGCCGCTGCTGCAGCTGCAGCATGAGTCGCAACATTGACTGCAGTAGGTTGACCATCAGGTCCTGCCACAATCAATTGTGGCGCACCCCCTCCACGTGCATAGTCGGTGGGATAAATCGGCACAAGCCTCAAAAATTGGCCTGCGCCCGATTGTGATTGTATCGCCTGGGTTAATAATTGTATTTTGTGCTGTTGCTCCAACAGTTGCTGTTGTTGCCTTTGAAGCATATCTTGTTGCAATCTCTGTAGTTCCATTTGGCGTTGCTGTCGCTGCAGTTGGCTTCTTTGTAAAGCAGCTGCCTCTTGTTGCTGGGCAACCAGCTGCTCTCTAAGAGCTTGCAATTGGTGAAGGAGCTGTTCTAAACGTGCCTCCTTTTCCACTATACCACTGCCTTCAAGCAGTAAAGGCGACCCAATGTTTTTGTCGCTAGGACTGTCATCAGTTAACATCGCCTCATCCTCTTCATGAGGGCGCTTTCTAAACTGGACTTTTTCTTGTACTTTGTCCAAAGTGCTTAGGTCATTATTGTTTTCATGGTGCGACTCAGAACCGTAGCCATTGACTAGTTTCTGAGCTTTGTCGGTTGATTCAGCAATTTTATTGCTTTCGTCACCAGGTGAGGGCGCTGTATCATTTTCATCCCATGTTTTACCATTGGTAACTTGCGTTGGTAGAGTTGTTTTACTTATTTCGTCTTCCTCCATTGGCTCTTGCTTGATGGATAAATTCTCAGGCATAGGGCTTGTCTCGGTGTCCGCCATGCTGGTTTCGTGTCTGTAGAAATAGAAGAAAACACAGAGAGAATACAAAATTAGCACAATAATCAAACCAACATGGATAAAGACAGTATCTAGAAAGATTGTACAAGAAGTGCTATAGTATTGTGATGTTCTTGTCTGTCCACCACTGTGCCTTCATTGTAAAATACAATGAAAATGACAAGAAATTACATATCAATAATTTGTTTACAATATATCACGCAATATCAACAAAAAGTAGAGCGGACTCTCTGCCAGCATGCTTCCTAGAACAAGCCTTCTTCTGTTAATCTGAAATACTAATTGTTTGATATGTTGGTAATATTGACGTAATTCCTTAAGCTATGTATTCATAATGTTCCCCTTCCCCATTATTACCAATAATGACACAGAATAGACTCAGTGTCAGTGTCTCTGTGGATTTGAGCCTATCTAAATGTGGCTTCATTCCAGTGCTATGTCCTGTTGCCAATGGTATTACTAAGTAGCCTAATGTGATGTATGACCTTATGTAACCGGCTGATTTATAGTTCAAATTGTATTAAATGTGACAAATAAACAAAAGAACCAAAACCTGGCCATTTGACACAGAGTAGAACAAGTATTGGATGTAGGGACTGGGTGGGGCAAAGTGGTTTTTTTAAATTCACGGAAAATTGCTTAATTCCAACCTCAATCTTCTTCGCCCAGCATTCAAAATGGGCTACCAAATAGGCAACATTGGTTGTCATGTGGAATTTATTGTCTCACATTGACTCATGTATTATGCGAAGAGACCCTGATAAAACAAAGCAGGATGAGTGCTAATTATTTTATGAATTTCTAATGGTGGTGGCCGGGGCCAAGTACCACGCAAATATTAAGGTGCAAATTGATAATGAAATTAATCCGTTGGCATAGATTAAAAGGTTTGTTTTCTATCATGGAATAGCATTTTGTTTTTAAGTATATCGGTGATGTTCTAAATTGATCAGGCAATGATATGGCAAAATATGTTCTTAAACTGAAAAATGGCGTTTTATCCAACGTAAGACAATTCTATTCTTGATTTCAAAAGATTTGCATATGCCTAAAATGACCCCGATGCCAGAGACTGGTTGATTATATAACTTGCCAAAAATAAAAACTGATCATCAATGGTGATATCACCTTGGCAAAACTAAGGACACTTTCTAAATATTCTGGTTGAAGTGCACCCCCATGTCTACATGTACAAAACTAGGAACTCTTTCTAAATAGTCTGGTTGAAGTACACCATGTATACATGTATACCCCACACTAGTCTTTGTCAAAGACGCCTCTTGAGCCGAGCGCAGCGAGGCGCGAGCGCCGCAGGCGCGAGAGTCGAGCGAAGCGAGACGTCTTTGTGCATTTAGCTATTCCACTGTGTAAGCATAACGTGTCAATCAAATTATGACATCATCGTAGGACACTATTAACTCCGCCCAATTCTATCGATGACAATGTTTAAAGATACGAATTTATATCGACGACCAAGATGACGTCACATGATAAATAGCATACAAAATAGTCCCATATATAGTGCGAAACTAATATTTTTATTTTATTTTATATTAAATGTGTCTATTACCGTAAATAAAATGGTTCTCTAATTTACAATGTAGCTTTAAATAATAAATAAATATCACTTTTTAGTTTTCGATTTAGTGTATTGAGTTGAGTGGATATCATAACGCTGTAACGACACTAGGGGCCTATATATTATCAAAAACCGTCGCCATCTGCAGAATGACCCAGTGGTGCAGCGGTCTAGGGCGCTGGACGATGTACTGTTTTATCGCAGATGACATTTCGATTCGAGTGTTCGAGTCCCGGCGGGGATGATGTTTTTTGTGTCATCTAAAATTAACTTTTTTTACTCTCAAATTAAATAGACATATTAATAGCACTCTATTTTGCACATTTTATATTATTTTTTTCAATACAGATCATTTAAAAATATTTTTTTGGATCAAATGGTTTTAATTTTCGATTTAGCAGTAGGCCTACAATACATACTATTGTATTGAGTGGATAAACCATTTGCGTTGCATACGTTTGCTTTCACTTTTCAGACAACTTGTTTTGTATAAACATTGGTACTTTTTGATGTTCCATTATATTAATTAATTACAATATCATTAGTTTGTTTATTAACGAGACTCTTTTTGGGGGTACGAGTGAGCACTTTATTTAAATCACATTTTTTTTTTTTTGGATTCGGCTGTTGTGTTGTGTTGTGAATGTGATGTTCGTGATTTATTTTTACATAACGATTGACTATTTATAGTATTAATAATAATTATCCCGGCGCCCTGGGAAAACCAAGTTATTTTGTTGCACTTTTGAATTTGTCATAAATTACGTTTTTCTCGTATAAATTAATAAACATTGGAATTTTTTAATTTTAAATTATGATATTTTTTTCTTATTTTTTTCCCCATAGTAAACTTTACCACATATCGCTCACATAACGACTCGGTGATTTTCTTTCAGAAACAACACACTAGTGATCCTCTTGCCGACTTCCACAAAAGTCAACAAAACCAATATCGAGTCTTCTCATCCTTTTGACACTTGTCCACCCATGGACTTATTAGAAAGGACTAGGCAGGCTTCCCTTTCCTATTATACCATGGTTGTTCACCATCATTAACTTGTCCATTGTTATGTAGAGCAAATCAATATTGATGGCCATCCTCTGAAAAAAGGTCACACACACATAAAGTCTATGCACACACAAAGTTTTTGCCAAAACTCATCACCCCAGTTCATTCTGCTAAATAATTCAGAAGGTCGCAAATGGTCGCAATACACATGACCTACACCAAACAAAAGCTGAGAGGCTTAGCTAACTAATACAGGGGTTCTTTTTGAGGGGTAACATACGGAACAGTAAGTAAATTAAAGTTTAAAAAAGTTAAAACAATACACAATGTTATGGTATAAAACATCACAATATACTTGGTTATAACTACCACAAATCTTGGAATAATGTGGATATATTGGTATCGATAGAAAGCTTGAAGTGTTGGCAAGAGAAATATCTGAAGTTCATGTATGTAGTAGCGATGAGTAACGAAATACGGCCACTGATAGCAATTTTCGCGAATCTTCATCCCTACAATAAAATGGACAAGTCCACATCTCTTCTGGGCAGTGAGCAGTCATTACATAAACGAACAAAAGAGTTTTCACACCTCTGTGGTAACGACCATGGTTTACAATAGATCATTGAGGATTTCGATTTCTAAAGAGGTCAAGTAGTATTCTTTTGTTGATGGTGGATGTTTACAATAGGACTAACTGTTATATTTATGAGAAATTAATACTGCCTAGTCCTTTCTAATAAGTCCATGGTCCACCTAGGTTGAAAATTCGTTAATTCACAGTGCAATTTTTGTCGCTTAGCGGAAATCAAATATGGCGCCGATCATCAGATAGAAAAATGACCTTTTGACATAGCGTTCACGAACCAATCCTTGCGCAGACCGATTCACTATTAATCCGCGAGCCAATACATCGATATGAATTTGAGAGTGAAAATGAATAGATATCGATTGGAGTCGATCATTTTTACAATCGACAAGAAAGGAGATCTATTTTTATATAGGTATGACATCATTATGACATCATTATTAACCAATCAACAAGCACGATTTTTTCAGCTGAAATCTTCGGTAAAACAAAGTAGAACATAACACAAAGATTATATGAGGAAAGGCCTTGTATTCCACAATTTTGATAGAGGGCGCTCACACCTATACAGAATACAGGGCCTTGATGAAAGGCTAACCCCACACAGGTGCAGTGTCAGGTGCATTTCTATAATCCATGTTATATAGAATCACAACAGTGTTAACAGTTCTACCATGCTGGAACATGGAGTCGCCAATGATACTGCCAAGTGTGTGGTGAACAGGCCAAATATAGACGTTATTCGTAATTTTATGTCAAAGAGGGAGACATACTCGATGTCACGCCGATAAACATACAATCTCATACTTTTACTGCAATATAATGAACTGTTAGCTTCTACATTTTCCTAGATAGTGTCGGTAACCAGCAAACATTTCATTTCAAACTAGTGGAATAGATAGTTTATACGTTCAAGTTTAATTCACGAATGTAATAAGGTCAAATATTAAACAGCTCAGAAGTATGAAGAATTTTTATGATCAATGCAAAGTTCACCACATTGAAAAACAACATCACTCTCGTCTCGGCTACATAACTAACCTCGTTTTCGGAGCACTAATTGCTCGAGCATGTTCAGTTGGATAGCACGGCCCCCTTTTGACGTAAGTGCGCCATTACGAATCTAGACCCCTTTGGGCTTTCCTTCTTACATGTTGGTTTTCTTACAGACATTCATTTCAGAAATGATCCAACAAGAGAGGGCATATTCCACAGAACCTACACTACATCAAGCCAACTTATTTCCCTGGATTGAATAAGCAAAACCTGTATGTAAACCAATGCACAAAGGCTGTGGTTGCTTAGCACTTTCCATGCGGCAGGCGTCTGCAGACGACATTCCAAAATGTCACAAAATGTTTCAAAAATTTCAAAACTATTGAATGTCATTACCATATTTTGAATCACCGTGACAAATGCATTCAAATAAGTACAAACATGCCTAATATTGGTTCAGTAATCATTGAGATAGACCTTGAAAGTTGAGAAAGGTTTCTGAAAAATCTGTTTTGTATATGGTAAAATGACTAGCCGCATGGAAAGAGTTAAATATGTGTCCATTGTCTACTTGGTTACTGTCATGTTACTGCAAAGAATATGCAACATATATTTTTATCTCGTATCCAACTATTCTATTTTTATAAGCTATAGTAATCCAATTTTGTTATAATAAAATAGATTTAAACCAAAGCCTAGAATTTCACCAATCAATACAAGTCAAATGCAGATCCTAGATCCATACTGATATTTTTGGTTTATGTTATTGTTTCAAACCAATTCCAACTCCATATATAGTAATACACTATGCCCTGCCCTGCCCCCCCCCCCCCCCCCCACCCACCCCACCACAAAAATGCAAATCAATAACACTGTTAATACTATTACTAGTAATTTCAGCCCAAGATGCACATTTTTTACAATGGGTCAAATTCGTTACCACAGTATAACAAAGCCAAATTCGTTACAACAGTATAACAAAGCCATCTACAAACAAGACTTGGTTCAAATCTATTCTGATCAGCCTCACAGCACAGTTGGCACTTGACACAAGGCTCACGATGTCAAAGTTGACAAGCCCAAGGAAGGAAATGATTGTTTCATGCAATTAACACATACCATTGTTCTAGACACTGCCTATTGTTTTACTCCGACCAATACAAACCCCATTATTGATACATCCGCAACACTATAAAGGAAGAGAAAAGGGTCCGTATGACTCCATAGTGAAACTTCCTAATGACGCTTTCAATCTGCTAGGTTTGTCCCACTACTGTATTGTTTTTTACGATTGCATATAAAATCATATGTTTTGTTCGACACTTTATTCAGGCAATTGACCTAAACATTACATGTATCCTGTATTGATTACCAGTCATGTAAAGGGATTCCCCAAAGTATTTGTAAATCAATGAGTGTCTATGTATTGGGAAAACCTGTGTTGAATAATGGTATGGTGTAGCACAATGCATCAAACTCGATTTGTTTCTAAAAAATGCAAAACATGTCCTATTTGTTACTGAAAGTTACTAAACATTTTTAAAATATTGCAGAATGGTCTTACTTAAGCCCAATTATGTTCAGATAACGAAGTTGAGTGATTTTTGCACCAATGATACAACCCAATTAACAGTGTCAATCAGGTCATTAATTACCACCTATACTCAAGTAACACTCACTCAAATAGGTCTTCGCTACAAAAAGCCTGCTGTGGTCTATCAAACCGAAAGTTGTTATTATTAGGATTTTAACCAATAAGCTTCTGATTTGTTTACATCCATTAGGGGGCTGCAGAAAACACTAGACCATTGTTCTCTGTGTGGGTTTAAAAACGCAGAACCTGCCACCTTTTACTCAGCAAACGCTGTGGGCGACAGGGCATACCGTAATCCATACACATACAAAACCGATTAGAAGTGCAGGAGTGGGTCTGAAACAAAAACTAAATACCTGTGATTGATTAATTATCTCGGCTGTTTATTTGGGTATTGTTTCACTAAATAGGATGTGGTCATTATGCCATGCCTCCCAGTTGGCCAAATAAACTATGCATAAACTATTATATCAGGTGCAACGGCCTAGTATGGTTGCCAATATACAAGATGTTGTTTAGTTTGTACTGACCTATGGAATACCTATTGTCTTGTGCGTATCATAAACAATAGTAATTCAAGATAAACAGGATTAATACGAAAACATAGATATAGAAATAATGGTTTATGAAGATCGCATACAGATTTCAATTTTATTTAATTTGAATTTTGATAATATAATTATATTACCTTCATAACGAATACTGAAAATACCATTCATTTGCTGATTTTGGTACGATTTCATAATCATAGTTACCCATGCTTTGATTACTTTTCAGCAAAGTCATGCAGTCAGTTGACCCTACTGGAACAACTAAAATCAATTGAGATACTGTAATGGTCATTGTCACTTGGATAATTATATTACAACATGATGGAACTAAGTAGTTATAAATATGATATGGAATGCTAAAAATAGCAGCTTGCAGAGCTGTTAGGCCCCCATTGGCATGTTTACTTTTTACAAGGAATAATACTTTTCCTTTCTCCATTCATAACCAGTTCAATAATACTCTTCTATGGTTCTATCCCCCTCCCTTTTTAAAGAAAATGTAGTCTCTCCAGTGGCGGAGCCCTTGTACAATTTTACAATGTACCTTTTTGTATACCACTGTACCTTTTTTTTGAAAACGCCCCTCCCCCAAACCCCCCTTTGCAAAGCGTTATTTTTGGTCCGGATTTGTTGAAAATGTCCTAACCCCCCCCCCCCCCACCCCCATCAATTTTCTCATGCTGTCTGCAAATTTTTTTTACAAATGTACCAATGTACCTTTCCTTGGAAAAAAAAGGTTTTATCAGCCCCCCTACCCTGTAAATTGTAATCCTGGATCCGCCACTGCTCTCTAATCACCCATAAGTTGATGTGTATCTTGATGATGGCACAGAAATAAAATAATGTCCAATATAGGTGGACACTCAGATTCTACTTTTTGTACCAAGTTTCTTCAAAAGAAATAATAACATCGGGCAAGAATCACATACAAAAAGTTCCCAGTGTCCCATGTCACTTTACAGATCCCATAAACATGTGGATATATTAGGGGTATTGTTTTGTTTCAATTTCACCTTAACTTACCATAAATTATGGCATTTTACGGCCAGTAAATCGAACCTCACTGGTGAATCATCCTATTTATTCATTATCAACTAAATTACCAAGAATTCATTTCAATTACATTGGATTATTCCAATGGCCAAGCTCACTTGCACGACAGCAAGCAACGGTGAACTTTTTCTAACCTTACGATTAATCTCATAAGAGACAATGGTTTATTACAACCTATGGGCTCTGTACACTACAAGTAGTGGCTGGTTCTCAAGTTGTTCCAAAATATGTTCACAGCAGGAGGAGTATTAATACTGAGAGATGCAGCACTCCTTGTGAAAGATTTTTTCAGTAAGATACAATCGTTGTGTTATGCTGTTTGACATTGTAAATACAACAAATCGAATAGTTATCAACATTTTATGACTTATGAAAATAGTTATCCTCACAAGTTATTTTACTGCGTTTTCATCAAAGTGTGTTCAGAATACCAAAGGAAACACTTTTGGTCCTGGCTGGAAAGAAGACTAGCTTAAACTATTCCAAAGTCATGGAACTACCAAATCCATTTGATCCTGGCATCTCATGACTGGAAGTGAGTCTAGGTTAGCCTGACAGCAGGAACCGCCTGCCATACCATACATGTCATTGTGTTTTCATTGATATTAACCCATATCCTGCCCTAGCAACACATTTGTGTTGTCACGGCAACCAACCAAGCTGGAACAGGAGATTATGGTTTTATTTGGGAGTGAAATGTTGAAATTATTTGACTAGTCACGAACCGATTGATAATAGAACAAACCATCCAACATCTGCAAGATTAGAAAACGGATCATTTGGCTATCTTGGGGATTAAGTGAGAGCACAAATCCAAAATAACCCTGCAAACAGTTACCATTTATAGGTTTCCATAAAGAGATATACCCAGGGTGGCTTGACTGGGCACCTTCCAAGGAACTGACTTGCAAACTGACAATTACAATGGGGTGTTCAGTAATTAACAATATCTGCAAAACTGGTTCTGAAGCATCCAATTTGTCTTACTGTTCGCTTGCACTGCAGTGGGAAGAAATTGAACTATTTCCAACACCATCAGTTACTTAGTCTATCGTTTGGAAATCCCTCTTTTATCGGTGCATATAAGATACCAAGTCCAAAGATGTGGTCTGTGCAGTGGCGTAGCTAGGTTTTTTATATTGGGGGGAGGCAAGAAATGAAAGTGAACCGACAAGATTGTCTTACTAAAGAATTTCATGCTATGATTGAGGTGCATTTTAGCTCTAAACAAGCTTGTACCAACAAATATTGCATTTTGGGGACACATTTGGGCGCAAACATTTCCTTTTGTGTATTTTGACCATCATAATTCCATGATTCCTCTTGTCAAATGAATATTGGAGGGGGAGGGCGATCGCCCCCTCGCCCCCTCCTCTGGCTATGCTACTGGGTCTGAGATACATATTGATATCATTATAGCAGCTGTTACTCGGATCAATTGCATGATATGTGGTGCCCTTAAATCAAGCAAGGGAAATCCCCACCAAACTACCAACTTGAAAGAAATCCTTTTTTTTAAATCAAATTAATGATATCCCCTCAAACATCAGGGTTTTTATTGCAATATTCAATGCCAATGGCAATAGATACTGTGATTTTAGAGTTCGATAAGACCTTTCATCTTAAATATCCTGGTCTCAACGTCATACAAATCTTGATGAATATTAATACAAAATGACTGTTGCAGATTCAGCCAACAAAAACCCACAACCCATGACCAAACCTATTCACAAACTCCATAGTATAATTCTCAGAACCAATAGTAACAGCAAATCTATATAAATATTTAATAATAATGGTCTGATTTTGTACGGATCTAATCTATCAATCATAGGAGATGCTTGCTAGGCGGACATGCAATAGAGAAACAGCAAACAGTGATACGAATACAACAAGATGCATACAAAGCCTGTTTGTTATTACAATGCTTTTAGGCATTGATTAACCAATAATTATGGATTACTAGCGGGCACCAGCGCTTCGCGCTGGACCCGCTAGAAGATTTCACGGGGAATAAGTAAACAAAGCGTAAGAAAATTTGATACAATAATATCAAGAACATATCCTATACATGTATACATAATCCAGACGGGGGCCCTAAATAATCCGAATATCGCAGGTGCTTTTGATAATCCAGGTTATACATTGCCTTAATCTAGGTAGGCCTACGTTTGTGTTTCCAGATACCTAGGCCTCCCTCCCATGAGACTGCAGGTACCCGTTGTCCCATTATATCCAGGGACCCCATAGGCCTAAGCCCTACCCCCTAATCCAGTTACCCCAGGTGCCCTTAATAATGCACTGGATGCCACATAATCAAGGTAGGGATACCCAGGTGCCCTTACTTTATCATAGTCAAGTAAATTAAACGCGGGTGCCGAAGATAGCGGACAGTAAAAGTCATATCACAATAGGCAGAGGTCAGTAATATCAAAGCGTTATAAATGTTTATATAAATATCAATCAAGAGTATGTCCTTAAATAATTCAGGTACTAAGGTGCCCTTGATATAATGTAAGTAACATGGTGCCCTTAATACACCATGAGCCTAGGCCCAATGTGCTCTTAAATAATACAGATACCCAAGATCTTAATCCGAGTAGGCCTACTCCATCAACGTGTTCTTAATACCAGTTATACTCCTGTCAGCGCATGTCTCTACCTATTTTGTTCCCCAAATAATAAAAAGTTGAATTTTAATGTCAAAATTGAAAGTTACTTAAAATTAGCTTTTAAATGTCTCCCCCGATTCTTTTATTGCCCTGCCACCCCGTTTTCCTCCTTTAAAGGTATATTATGTGATCTTTCCATGGAACGCCCTCAATATCGAAAAAAAAAATTGAAAGCAGATTTTCTTGCAGATTTACATTTCTGATCATAAATCGTACATACATTCCAAGTTACAGGGCGATACGATTCTTAATTACTTCAAAATCATGGTTTTAGAGTGAAAATAAACTGTCGGATATCCGACAACTTATTTTATTCTAGTCTAAATTCACCCTAAAACCATGATTTTGAGGTAATTAGGAATCGTATCGCTCTGTAACTTGGAATATATGTACGATTTATGATCAGAAATGTAAATCTGTAAGAAAATCTACTTTCTAAAAAAAAATCACGAATAGAGGGCGCTCTCTGGAAAAGATCACATAATATGCCTTTAACATATGGTGCTGGTGCAAGTGTCGCCACTGCCCATATGCACATACTGTATCCAGGTAATTCAGTAGGCCTACGTTCTGAGCGTTATAGTTTTATAGTCGGTCGTTTAGTTTTATGGTCGGCGAGTCTATCATCAAGATCACTTGTATCATTCCACGCTTGTACTTGAGCACAATGTGTGCCATCCGCAATCAAGGAAAAATAGGTTGGCACACTTTGTCTTAATTACGGAAAAAACCCGCCCCTCTCCCCGGAGGCAATAGTGATCCGAGTCATATTATCAGAAGCCTTGGTAGGTCCCCCAACATTGAATGATGGGGGGTGGGGAAGGATATAAGAAAGGGGGAGACTTTTGCTTTCTATTAAACAGTGCTATGTCCCCAACTCTGATCTCAATTGCGAGAACAGGGATAGTTGTAATAAGTTGTGTCAAGTGTGGCAACTATTATTTTCCTTGATTGCGGGTTTTGTTTGGCCTATTTACATTAAATACATTATTCCTCCAATAGGCATGTGGGGCCTTAACGTATAGTATATGTAGTCCCTTATCATGTTTGCTGTGTTCTATAAAGCCTCCCGAGATACTACCTGAGTGTACACCCTTAACATCCAGTTATCACAGGTGGCCCACCTGCGCATATTAGTAGGCTTATATCCAGGTAATTTGAGACTCGTTTTATAGTGAACCCCGTAATCCAGATACCACGGATGCCCTGAATAATCCAGACACTCTATAATAATCATGATAATGTACCGTAACACGTTCCGTTTATCCAGGTGCCCCATGTGCCCTTATATCCAGATTATCAAGTAAGGGAAGTGCGGAGAGGAGGAGGTGGCTTTAGGGTACACTATTAGAAAAAGGGTGCTTCAGAGGGGTTCTGAAGCTGTCCCGTATAATGGTTTAAAGGTTCTTTGATTTTAAAGGCCCCAAAAGGTTCTGTAGAGAACCTTTAGAGGTTCGAAAGACCAACGTTTGCCCATATTTTGCCTATTTTGAACTTTAAAATGGTTCTTTTTGGAACCTTTTAAGGTGATATAAAGGGTTCGATACGGGACAGCCAAGAACCCCTGAAGCCTGAAGCATCCTTTTTCTGAGTGTACGGACTGCCTGCTTTCACTTTGCTCCGTTACAATGTGCACGGTTTGCGCCACAAACGCGTACACTTTTTGTCTGCGTCATTACGTGTGCGCCGAACCGCGTGCGCCATGTTAAACGCGGTCGCGCAGCACAACATAGAAACGGTTGACATGGTACTGCCAGTTTCTTTATCGTTAAAGCAAACGTCGCATTCATCTATGTTACTAATGTGAAAGTGTCACTTTAAGATCTGTGTAAGAGTTTTTGTTTACATTTAGAAAATGTCGTGAAATATTTTTATTTGTCGGACGTATAAATGCTTGTTACTATGCGATCTTTAAGAATAACAAACAGTCGCATATACAGAAATGTAGCTATATCCCTGAAGAAAATATTTTGAGTGAAGACCATATGTCATCACTCACTCCGAAAACCACAATTTGTGTCCGAGCAGTAGCTACCCGAGTAAAATAAATTCAACATTTTGGATTTTCACATGTGATCCTTTCTGCGCATGTCTGAAAACGGGAAAAAACGGGTATTGAACTATCTAATTAGCTCGTGTATAAGAGGCGCAATTACCACGCTTTTTCAGTTGAAGAGGGACGCGAGTGTAAAATTATTATTGAACTATCTAATCAGGCGAGGGACCGAAAATTAGTATATAGATATGCGTACAGCTGCGGCAAAAGGATGCAGTTGTCTCTCAAAGAAAAAGTGGAGATTTCAATACCAACAAAAGGATCATTTTGAATGCTTCAAAATGACACCTTTGTGGCTAAGATCATACACTGCATTCTGATTTTATGAAGAAAAATAACTGTAAAATTATCTTTTATTTTCTTTGTTTTTCCATGACTAAATCCATCAATATCTCAAAATGCATTTTACCGACAACTGCACCCAGTTGCTGCGACAGTACACATATATATGACAAATTTTAAAACATATAAATATTATACAATAAAAGGTTAGCGATTGTCTTGCACAACAGACAGCACATAAGGCCCGGGACATAAGGCAACAATAACCGCTTGTATTATATCAGATGTGTTTTCAAATGAGTGGTTTTGCTAATGGTATTGATCATAATATCTAATAAACGGCAATTGTAATTGCTTTGTGGCAGGTTTTGATTTTTTATTTGTAGAAATACAAAAAAGAACAATCAATGTGAAATAATTGATTTGTTTTTATGGATTTAGATATACAGTCATCACAAGAAGTAACTGACCAGGTAATAAATGTGCTGATAACTCTAAAAGTATAACTCCTACATAAACATATTAAATTATCAACATGTTGCGAAATTTCTCTTCTTGCATTTGAGATATCACACGCTAAGAATGGCTGAGTATTAAGGAAGTTACAATTCCAAATGTACTGTCAAGTCTGATTTTCATTTTTACATTTTCATTTTCAACAGGGACTCAGACCGGCAAATTATTGATTACTGGTAGTGGTAGTGCCAATTCACCCGTCGATGTCCTGGTTGTTGGATAGTCGGCCGGTGGCATTGTTACGATTGATCAATATGGCACACACGCTTTACCTGTCATACTCTCCCCGTGTTGAAAAGAAAATGTTAAAATGAAAATCAGACTTGCCCTAACGTTTGGGATCGTAACTTCCTCATTAATCAACCATTCTTAGCGTGTAATATCTCAAATTCAAGAAGAGAAATTTTTCAACAACTTTATAATTAATATGTTTATGTAGGCGTTATACTTTTAGAGTTATCAGCATGTTTATTACCTGGTCAGTTACTTATTGTGATGACTGTATTGTGGAGTAAATTAGAGTTGCCATTTCAAAGTTATATTGAATACCAGTCATACTATTTACACCTCTTATGTTAAAATGTTAATTATGGAATCTTATGTGCAAAAGAAAATATTATTACGGGGAGAAAAAATCCAAAGCACCCAACTGAGTGTAGATATTTGAGAAAGACAAAACCAATAGACGTTATTCGTAATTGGCGCACTTACGTCAAAGAGGGCCTTGCTATCCAACTGAGCAAGCTCAGAGCAATTAGTACTCCGAACACGAGGCTAGTTATGAAGCCGAGACGAAAGTAATGTAATTTTTCAATGTGGTGAACTTTGCACTAATCATACAAATTCGTCATACTTCTAAGCTGTTCAATATTTGACCTTATTACATTCGTGAAATAAACTTGAACGTATAAACTATCTATTCCACTAGTTTGAAATGCAATGTTTGCTGGTAACCGACACTATCTAGGAAAATGTAGAAGTTCACAGTTCATTATATTGCAGTAAACATGGTAAAAGTACAAGATTGTATGTTAATCGGAGCGACATCGAGTATGTCTCCCTCTTTAACATGAAATCGCCAATTACGAATAACGACAATTTGCTATTACATAAACGGTTGACAATTTATTTCAGATCACATTCTTTAAGAGAACGCAATTTGACCATGAAACATTCAAATAAATTATATCCAACCTGAAAAGGTTACATGTTTTTGGATGCTCCTACATCTTCATCTGAAAATGCATTATTAAAAAGTTGGTTGGTGCTACATCTTGAAAAGACAAAATGTTACGACACATTTATTTTATGGGGTGCATACTTAGTCATGTTGAGAGTGGCACCCCTTGTAATCATTATCTGCTTAAGCAATGTTACAAAAGATAAACAATACATGTACAGCAGCGACAAGGGAAGCAGTCCACTCCAACATCTTGCCGTCCACTCCATATTTAGGCATAGCCACACCGCTATAATTTCAATTGACAAATGATGCCCGCAAATCCCTCTAAAAATATCCTTAAACCTGGCAATCAGCCTTTGCCGTCTTATACCAACATCTGGTGTCCTACATACATGACATGACTTGACAAATACAGTGTTGTTTATTGTCATTTTATAACATATAAATGTCGTTTTTTAATCTCTTGTTGGGGGTTGGCCGCCAATTCACTTCCTATTTCATTACGAAGATTCTGTCCAGATTTGTACCTTCTTTATTACAATAATTGATTTTGATTATCCCATGCACATATAAACCAGATCCTATAAAGCACCTTTTCCAGTGTCACGTCTTTAAATGCTCCATACATCGTCAGAAGGAGCATCCGTTCTGTAATGTTGCTGTTTATATTGTAATAATAATCTTAAGCACTGTAATTAAGTAAAATAAAAATTTTAGTCATCTGGTAAATTTGTCCTCCACTATTATTCAATTCCACCGTAATGTTCTTGTATTTTTTCTCCATCCAAACCGCTTTGTGATTTCACACAGCAGACACATTGTTATTGCAGATTCTATACAACTCTTCCCTCCCTAACAATGTTATTGTTTACAAGTCCCTATCAATCAATCTAGCCAACGTAGCTTCAATTATGATCCCTGCATTTGAAAGAATGTAGGTCAGTTATTGCCATGATTGTTTATGTTGCAAGTTCAATAGTATAGGTCATCAAGCATTATCATCATTAGAGAAAGAATAAGATGGGTGGCGGGCAAAGTATCAAAATCTTATCTTGCCATAAGAAAAATAAGCATTGTTAGATGCAGGTATAAAGGCGATTTGACCCAGTGATATACAGAACTGGTCAATAACGCATTCTGTGCTAAGCCATGGCATCCTGACAGAATGCTTAATAAACGTTAGTTTATCTTTACTAAAATGCATCTAGATCAGACTTGGTCACGTTCTGTGATTCGGCACAATTTAAGAAAAAAGCTTACTAAGCTTGGCACCAGCTTTGAAGGCTTCTGCTCCAAACTCTTACAACAATTGATGTCTTATTATAAAATGCAGTGGTAAAATAAATTAATATTATTACTTGAATACAGCTGAACTTTAAGTTAAATAATTTGAACCTGCATAATGCTAATAGAATGCTCATACAATACTCTTACAATGAACATTATATTTGCACTTGGCCTCCTCAAAAATGTCATTAAATCCATTTAATTAATACTTGAATTCATGTTGCCAATACAGTTTATTTTTAGATACACAAAAAAAATATGTATCTTATATAGTTGTGAATGCTGAATATTTGAATTTATAAGTGGCTAATATATTTCATTTCTCTAATAAAGAGTGTAATTAATGGTGCATAAAGAATTGAAGATCATAGACACGGCGGATGTGAACACTCGCTAAAGATTAATGAATCGTAACAAATAGCAATGTTATCACAACTGTAGTTAGCATTAGAACAGTAACCCATGAACAATGCAGCCCGGCTGTCTCTCTGCAACGCATCTAATTACATCGCGGCAATATCTTAACCTGAGTAATTTATCAATTAGCAGAAATAAACACATGTGTAATTTAATTTGATTGTTTTTAGTTGTTTTACACCTGTAATAATTGTCAAATCTGTTTCCTCTGGCTGTGTAATTTCAATAGAGACTATGAACAATGTATACATGTCAAATATATAATTGACATTATCTAATATTAATGATTCAGAATTCAGCAACCGTGTTGCGAAACATCATGTGACACGATTTATAATTATTCATTCCACATTGCTAAGCCCATCATTTGTGAGCCCAGTTGGGCTACATATAAACCACACAATGTGCCAATTTAGTGTTCTACCCTAAAAGTGAGCATTCCTGTAGAATCTAATAGACAAGAACTATAATGGGTTACATTTCAAATTGGGATTTGATCGAAAATTCTTCGCGGCAAATTGGGTCATTTTATCGTGACAAATTACACTTGGGGGACATCTTTTGGCAAAACTGTTGTCATCCAACTCTTCTGCTCACTTTTATATCCACTTACGACTCAACTGACGTTTAATTTGTGGCATCGGCTATCACTGCAGGGTTGGTTTTAAAGTGCATCCTAAGGGCTCATGCCTAGATCCAACAATGGGGACATTTTAATGCAAGAACGAAGAGAGGAGGTGTGTACACTCACGGACAGATAGCAAGATACAATATGCAGCCACTTCTCAATGTGGCTAAGCCACTCCTGGTTCTAGTAGTAAGAAAGCAGCCGATAGTCATGTTAATGAGCCAAGGGATGGAGAGAGAGTATGTGTTGGCATGCTAGTACTACTCCTACCACAGAATGTAAATGATAATAAAACCAAGCCGATTAGAATGAAAAGGTTAAACTCATTGGTAATGAGATTGATTAATTTGGTTGGCACTAGGGATAGATGGCTGGATACCTACCTATACCCAGCCAATCAGATTGTTTCTCACCTGAATTATCATAGTGTGTAGTTATCACAATACACATCTATATGCAGGGGAAAATATGCTAATAATCGAATCAATTTAGCTGCATAAATATTTAATAAGTTGGAAGGACAGTCATCATTTCAGTGCCATCACCTGGATCTAACCTATCACTTTTAATTGGATTTGATTATGACAAAAATATTATTGTGACAAGTGGTCATTAACATAATTTCCCACTACTGATGTGGGTATGCTAATGGTATGGATTCACTAATCACTATTATTATTATTCTCTTCTTTATTTTAGGGGGTTACAAGAGATTAGTCACAAATGCAAATGAGACAGTTTTAGTTGAAGATCTGAACGTACAATGAAAATAAAAAGCCACTTGATATGTAAAAATCCTTGTGATTAATACTTATAACAGCACTATCGATTGTCTCAATGTTTTAAAACAATCACTGCATCGTTATTGTATGCACCAGTCCGATGGATTTAATTTTCAAATTGATTACTCAATTGCAATCATAAAATCACGCCATAATTTGCTTGTGCCATCGTGGTAGCTTACACACGGCCCCTATAAGGAAGCACACTCATAGCCGTTGTTATGCTAATTCTCTGGATAATATTAAAATGCTGATTAAACAGTGCAAAGCGCATCAATGGATGCTACGATGAGCACTGTGTTATTAAAGAAGGTCAATCGCAGATAAAATACACGAGATATATGGACCTTGCTCACGGAGGGTTCTCTGTCCGGTCGACTAGGCGATCTCGCACAATTAAGGCGACACAATGCACCGCCATAGTAAATTGAAGTCCTTAGTGAAGCGTGGACAATGCACAAATATGATAATCACATTAATAACTGATAGCGTTCGCTAGCCATTATGAACTGGCGTTTAAAAATTAACTTCTCTGTGAAAAGAAAAAAAGAATGGATTGGGCCGATCAAATTGAAACAGATGTGACACCAAAATGTTACCAAAATAAGGCCGTAATGTAATAGCTGCCCTGTGCGGTATGTTAAGTTAGTTTTTAAATAGGGCTTACGGTTTCCTTAGGATTTGGCTGAAACATGAACCTGTTTTAAAGGTTCAAATGCATATCCAACTGAAAAAGTGAAACATTATGTAGAAACATTTCTGTGTTGATTTCTGACTTCTCCTGAGCCTTGCTACATACTCGTACTATCTGGCCCAATACGCCTACCTAGTGCATCAAATTTCTGCCAAAACCTCACCACCCAACGCGTTTGGAATAAATGTTCCATTTGGCAGCTCCTGATATGTAAATTTACTACTTTAACCCAATGTAGTAGCCTATAAACACAATTTCGACAATTAACATACATTGACACTTCTATTGAGTTAAATTCCTTTTCTATTGTTATTGAATTACACTCTACTGAATTACTCTGTATCATTATCAATTCAAAATCAAGGAACTCTTGATTGGATTGGACCTTGGTTAGTTTAACAGTGAAATACAGTAGCCAATCAAATGGAAAGATGCCCAAAATGAAATATCTAGATGTGAATGGCACTCACACTTTGATAAATTCAAAACTCTTGTTGCACTAACAATCACTTAACAATATTAACATACGGCAGCAATTTCTAATAGCACTTTAAAACTTATGATCCCTCCAATAGCTACATCTCATCAATCCTAGCGTGCTTGTATCTCGCATTTACACCTTGAATACAGGCAATACCTATTATAAGCATTATCACTACCCTGACCACTCCTAATATAGTGCTTGATACAGACCAATCATTAGCAATATTACATTATCTATTTGTGTCAAAATTAGCTCCTTTTTCCTCCATGTTCAATGCTAGCTAACTGGAATGCTAAGAATAGCCAAACAGATTTTCAGGGTTTATTGGTAAAATTCATGATTGATTTTGTCAGGAGGGGGTAATTTAGCAATCCAATCATTGGATTCTTCCATTCTAAGATGTGGACCCTGCTCATTATTGGACTCAATCATTTACAGTGAGTAATCTTCCCATCATAATCGATATCAAATTCACCATTCCACAGGAAACATTTCTATAATCAGTCCGTCATCGTATTCATATATTACAATATAGCACCTACACACAAATTACTTTTTATGATGAAGAATTCTGAAATCTTATCATCATATTCATCCATTTTGTAGGGGAAATATTCGCTACCGCTCAGGAAGGTTCATACTTGGAGAATTTATGGTGATTCCTGTCTTATCTTGTATCTGTTAACGTCATTACATAATTGAGCGTTCTGCCAAGTCATTTCAAAATTACAATCAAGGCCTAGTCAACCTTTATTTAATTTCATTTCTGTCACATGGGAACCTTTCAAAATAAAATCTATATACAGTCTATTTATCCATCACGAAACAGTGACGTAACTTTGTATTCTACTAATTGCAGTACATAATGTGCGTGCCTACTCGAGGCGCTGGCGTATACATACATGTACGAGCGTTGAAAGACGGAAGATACATACGTGTGCGTAAAAAGCTGTGCCTGTTATTAGTTAAGTCACTGTCCAGAGGAAGCCAAATAGAGTATAGCCATCTTTTTAAATCAATTTCAGGCATGATTATGAATTTGCACGAAAAAACCTGAATAGCCTGAAAAGGTGCGTGAAATCAGCTTATAAAGGCCAAAAACGGGCTGAAAATAAAAGAAAGTGCGGAAATTTGGAAAACAAACGGCCTGAATTCAGGCAAAAATTCAGGCAAAAGCCTGAACATAATCATGCCTGCAATTTTGGTTTTTTTTCTCAATTACCAGTGTTTGTTCACTGTAATAAACAAGGTTTGTACTAGTGTCTTTCAGTTTTCGAAAATGTAAATATTATGGTGACGATATTGTAGAGGCTATGTTCTAAATAAAAGGAATTACGGAGCAAACTAAGAGTAAGTCAGGATTCAATTGGCGAAGTCGTTTATACCCAAAGTTATTTATTCAAAACAAACTTGTTTTGTTCAACAGAGTCACCCGATACATCTTTTACAAAATAACACAATCTCGTTCAGATATTCCTCTTTATGTGGATGTACCACTGAGAAGTCGTAAAGCATCTCTTTTTAGCGACTTTTTATAGTATTATCAACATTAGTTAGTGATTTCCATTCATGTTATATTGATAAATAAAACTTATGACATAACCACTCTTTTTGTTACCTATATCACACTCTGCTGTCTGTTTCTTTAAATTTATATGACCGCCTCTTTTCCTTTTTAAAGGAATTTTTATTAAAGTCTACCATGGAATATATTGACACACAAATCAAATCTTATGCCATTATATAAAAAGCATTTTTTGTATGTATTACATAATTTTGATTAATGAAATTAAACTATGAAACCCTAGATTGAAATTGAATTCGCATTTAAACTCCCAAATTTTAAAACTGTATCGCAATAATACTAAGTCAATTTGTTTGAAACTAAACGTACCTGTATTCAGCAGGCATGGGTGTCTGCCCTATTATTAACGATGGTGTTCATGTATA
This sequence comes from Ophiura sarsii, assembly GCA_035610835.1. Classification (NCBI taxonomy): domain Eukaryota; kingdom Metazoa; phylum Echinodermata; class Ophiuroidea; order Amphilepidida; family Ophiuridae; genus Ophiura; species Ophiura sarsii. The sequence goes on from CM069442.1 coordinate 39,462,359, forward strand.
ATAAGCTAAAGTGTATTGCCATGCCATTAGAATATAATATGCCATAGCCATACTGGCTAGTCACTACTCCTGTTATTTAAATCACATTTTCTTCTAGCACTATCATCACAGATGAACCAGCCCACCTACAACATACTAGAAACACTACACAAACTATTGTTTATAAGCGAAACCGATCCCATCCCGTGGTGCAAAATTCTAACGAAGCCATACACATGAATTATTATCATTGGCGATTACTGGCGAGATTAATAATTGGGTCAGTCATACTATGGATGACATTTCGGTGCAGCCATGGTAGGAGGGAGCGGCTCAGATCCCATTGATTTGTCCCTCTTTATCATAGCAACATATTGCCTTTCATATAAACACCTGCAATAGGAGAACTCAATTGGGATGCGTCCACTTTCCATCCAGGGATGAGAATTACGTCCCGTACAAATATTCATTGTTGCTACCAAACTCTTACGGATTTTAACTTGAAAATCGGATACAATACACACCAGTGATATGACCTAGAGAGCTTTCCCAACGTTATGTATATACAATCAAACCCGAAACGCCCACTAATTTCATTTTCCAGCGTAAGCTCTCGTAAGCTCTCCCAACGGGCCTCCCCTGCTTTGCACAATAGGCTGGTCACATGCGAGCCAAAGGAGTGCAGTACAAATAGTATTTGTCTCTGGAATGCGATGGCTGCCAGGGGGGTCATCTAGGGTCAGGGAACAACACTCCCTTCTTTGGTCTTGCTTGGCAATTGTGAGCTTTTATGGACAATGCATTATACTGGCTTGGCAGGCATTTTATATCAGGCTAAATCACCGACGGGGCTTTCTTTCCCGTTATACAATTGAATGTATTATAATCAGAATATGGTATACGTGGTAGAGTACGAATACGAGTGTGTCATAGGGCTGGTCCACTGTTCATATTGTCACTCAGTCATAGATAGCAGAATTTAATTTAGATGGCCAAATTATATTAACGCATATTGCTCTACTGGTCACTCAATAATAATATTATCAATCATACAATAAATCATGGATATCATTTTAATAAAAATGTCTTGGCTTCAAACATGCTTATTTTGATAGAGATTTTTTTTTACTCTTCAGTTTACTTAACGCTCTTGAAAAGGCAATGGATTGGAATAAACAGGATGATTTGGATGACAGATGTGAAGTGAGTGGCAAATACTACCATGTAGTAAAGTACTATTTTGGTACCGTAAAAGCAATACAGGAAGGAAATAGAAAAGGGGAAATGAAATAATAAAATAAACATGTACAGATGTATGTTACATAATTGTTATAAAATATGAAATTAATCATGTTTATTGTGACTGTGAGTTAGTCATTAAACATCACTCATAATATTTTCACATCCGTGTTTAGTGTTACTGTAGCACTTTTCATAGCGGTTTAGAAAAATAACAATTAGTCCTATTATTGTAAAAGTATGATAGGGCTTGTAGTTTTCATAGGGGCAACATGGCAACAACAAAATCAAGTTTTGAAAGGTGACAATTGTCAAGGCTAATGTGGGATTGAAGATATGTATTTAATGGCATACTGAAATTGACCCCCCCCCCCCCCCCTCTCTTTTTGAAGAAAACTTACTTATTACTTTAATACGTCCAAATGCAAAAACTGTGAAGAGCATTTTGTTGCTGGCAAAATGAAGGCATATGTTGCTTCACTATAAAATATCATTATTTTTATTTGTCTTTTTGAGCTGTTTCATCTATTCTACATTTCCAGAAGTTAATTCGTTCATTCATCTTAATAAATAGGAATTTAAATCAATACAAAATGTTCTCGCCAGATGAAAGCTTTATTACCATTCACAATAAGTACATATATCAATACATTCATGTTTGATAAACCTGATTGGTTTATTCCCCATATAGTCAACACCTATTTTCATTTCAAAATGCATGAATCCACCCACAGCAAGTGTGGAACATATCCCATAATGCATCCCTGACAATCTCAGTGTTCCAATCAAATTCTTCCAAATATGTACAATACAAGCAGTAATTTTAGAAAGAGGACCAAAAGAACAACAATAATGTTCACACTATGACTGTCTTTCAATTCTGTAACATGGTTTTAAAGATTGAAGGATTTTACAAATTGCTCTTGTTTTCAATTGCTTTTCCAGGTTTGAAAATGTGGTAAGAATTGCACTGTTGGATAGCTCCCATGCTCCTCCAGTGAATTCACCCATGTCATTCATACATTTATCTTCCTTGACGACATACATATTCCCATGATAAATTGAACTTATATCACTTGGCGAGCAACTTTACACTCACCATTCAACTTATTTAATCAAATGTGTGTCAAAAAAAGTCCCATTTTGAACGCATTGTCAGCTGAAAGAAAACACTTGGCACCTAAACCACAATGAATTATTGTTCTGATGCGAATTCATGGGTTTATAAGAATTGCAAATATCGAGAGGCTCAGAAACACAAGGCCTCATCTCCATTTTTTCAAAATAAGATTTTGGTATCAACATTTTCAGAAAGAAATTCTCTTTCCAGTAACACACAGCCTTATCTCCATAACACAAGCCCTTTCAAAGTTATAGCCTGTATCAAAATGTTTCTGAGCCCTTGATATATTAAAAATCCTGAAAGTGAAATGGGAATTGTATTGACAATTCAAAAGAGCAAATCAATGCCAAAGCAGAAGGCATATGGAATACTTATGTGTGACGTGGAAAGTGTAAAGGCCTACACAATTAGTTCCAACCAAATATGTAGCACCACATTTGTGACCTGTCACGTCAAAAATGGACATGTTGGAGGCCGGAGTCAAATCTGAGTTATTGGTATGACTTAAAAGAGCCCATTTTAAGCTTTGAAATGACACCATGTTGAAGGTAATCAGACTTTGTAATCACAAGATATGATTTGAAGAAGCATATTTTTTCTATTATTTTCTTTATATTTTACCAAATATATTGCCCTCTATCTCAAAACTATGTTTGCTGACAACATGTCCTTTTTGATGCAACTGGTCACATTTTATACAAACCATCTGTGAAGTAACAGCAGCACAGCACAATGATTTGCCCATTGTTTAGTGATGCCCTAGCAACAAAAGGGACAAACAAAAATAACCAACAGAAGAACAGTGGCAAGCAATGAAATGGGGACATTTTGATAACAATAATTGTCTGAATATGGTATCAAATGAGACAATCAGGGACACCCCACCCCATCCATCTCATATTATTACTGACAAAACCTAACAAATAAAACCTAATTTGGTCAATTTTATGATCAAAAGTGATAACAGTTCCAATCCTTTCTAAAGTCAGGAGTTATCATGCTAACTGACAAAAATGTTTTTCACCAATTTAAAGAAAAAACACGAAAACAACGAACAAAAAAACAAAACTAAATAATTAAAACATACATGAACAAACAAAATAAAAAACAAACAATAAAAAATAAAAATAAAACAGAAACAGAAGCAAACAAACTATCAAAAAAGCAAAAAACTAAACAATACATCAAACTTTTTCCAACTTTAACACCAAGTCACACATTTTCAAGATAATTATATAATGTATAAATACAGTCAGGATTTCATTGGATGTGTTTATTATGCACTGTCCTCCCCCGCCATCAATAAAAACTTCAAGTTTATACTGCGGTGTCACGATAATTCAACAAAGGCGCTTTCCGGATATGGATTTTCTTTAAAATAACAAAAAGTAAGATTGTTTTATTACTTAAGGGAATTTATGTTTTGACTCACCATAATATACTTTGCTGATCAATGCAACACATAAATTGATAACAAAAAAGAGTAAATATTCAATTATTCTATTGGTAATGCAATTAATAGTACGCCAGTGAAAAGAAGCGAGGAAAAAGCAGACATTCTCAGGAGACACCATCGTAAGTAATAAAAGGAAAATTTATAAAAAAATCTTCAAGAGCGATATCACAATATCTAGTGTTTATTATTCATAAACACATCAATATTCTTCTGTGTATGATGTTCACATTTTTAGAGATGACAAATTAGAGATGAAAAATTTCATCTGTAAAGACCATCACAAAAACTACATGATAAAACCCTCACAAAGACGCCCCATGTGTATGGATTAAAATGTGTATGCTCGTTGGCTTTTCAAAAATAAATTGAAAATCTCAAGAGATTTGGTCAGGTATGTTATGTAAAAAGTATGAATAGATCGACGCATCATCTTCACCATGAACTCTGATCAAAACAACAGCGAGTAAGCGATGAACACATTGAAGTTACATAGTTTATTTAATCACAATCATTAGTTTTATCTTTGTAATATAAGTGTGCGTTGTCTAAGAAGATGGTACAATGCTGTTGACGTCAATGTTACCATATATGAAAAAAGACTGTTAAATATGGCCACAAAATATGTTTTCTACATAAGGATCCTCTTTATTGGTAAGACAGGTCAGTTGATTGGACATTTTTGTGTTTTGTTATTTAAATATGGTCAAAATGTTAAAAAAACTTGAAAAAAACTCAAACATTTTCAAAAATATTTATGAGAATTCAAAAAGGAAAAAAATTCAAAATCTTTTAAATAAATTTTTGAAAATATAATGGAAAAAAGAAATTCAAATTCAGAAACAGGGCTGGTGAGACCTGAGCAACAAGGGATCTTTCTGTTGCCTGAGCTACATAATGGAACAATCTATGCATTTTATAAGAATGATCGTTATTGTGAGCATTCGGAAACGGATGTAGATCGGATGTTATCAAGTATATCTGTCCGCTTCAAGTTCAAAGACTTAAAGGAAACTTTTAAGTTCTTTGATAAAAAAATTATTTTAAATCACAAACAATAAGTGGGTAAACTAAACAAAAATCTTAAATATAACGTCGCTGTCGCACATCAAAATGTGGACGGAAGTGTAACTTTAAGATTGATGATTCAAAAATCTCTTTGTTTTATTTTGTTGGTAATCATGGCTTAGTTTGGCAACTTACATGTAGTCAAGCTTTAACCAGTTAAGTTTTGACACTCCTGTGTTGGATTGAAAACAGACAAGACTAAAACCAAATAAATAACAACTGTATCCACCAGCGTTCATTACCTGTACTACTGAGACATACAAGAATGCAACACAAAACCTTATATGACAACGGCATCTAAAGTGAACTTGAGAAGGACAAAACAAGGGGCAGATACAAATCAGGGGTTAAAACTGAAGTGGGAACCTATTTATAACGAACAAATGTCCCTGCTGCATTAAATCGTGAACATCCATCGCTAACTGCTGCACAGTATTAAAGCGTGTCAGGTAGGGCCTATGTTGTGCCAGCATAGGAAACATTCAAAAAGTTTTATGGCCACAAAATTTATTTCTCCTACTATATAGGAATTTTATCAAACTGGAACAAGTTGACAAATTTTGCCTAACTATCGATTGGAATAAAACCCAGCTTTCTCTAAAAGATTCCTTATATTCTATCAGTTTTCTTGCCAATTTCTATGAAACATCCTGGCATGAAATTAACGCTTTCCATCCGGTAGGCGGCTGCAGACGACATTCCAAATGTTGACAAAATATTTCAAAAATGTCAAAATTATTGAATTTCACTACCATATTTGGAATCACCCTGAGAAATGCATTGAAATAAGTACAAACATGCCTAGTATTGGTTCAGTAATTCTTGAGGTATACCTTGAAAGTTGGGAAAGATTTCTGAAGAATTATCTGTTTTTTATATTAACTAATGATAGCCGCGTGGAAAGTGTTAAGGTGCTTGCTATTATCTCTTCACGTGACTTTTTGTGATTAGGTTGTAGAAGAGACAAGGGGGCAAGAATAATTAACAAAGGAAAGGGGTTGGCACCACAGGGACAAAATCCATGCAAAGTTGCCAACATCCTGGACCTTTATCTCCGCTAAACAGGCAACATGATTCATCATCAGTTCTTTACTCGGTGTTGCCAAACCTATTGATATGTAGCCCAACTAGGATACGTTTTGAGGACTAGAATCTCTACAAACTGGGCTTCTTTTGCTCAATTATACATATATCCTCAAGGATCTATAATTTAAATCCCATAGAAACTATGGTTCATAAAAGATATGGGCTACCTTTTCAAAATAATCGAGCAACATTTTACTATAAATTGGGCTAGTTATTTTAATTTCTTTTGGCAATACAGATTTTAGTATTATACTTCAAACACAACACTGTGGCTCCAATATGGCTAGAGTCAGAACAAGACCTGAAATCCGGCCGTCGTAAGTCCGTATCCCTGTGATGTCGTCGAATATGAAAAAAGTATCACTATTTCATGTTTATGCTCCACAGAATAGCCATTTGTACAGATATGTTATCACATCGTGCTTTTTGTTTTGCTCTCTTTTCCCATTCTCTTTCTCAATCACCGCGTACTTGTTAGTTAACACCAAAAAAGTGAGTTATGCAATTTATAGGCTCAAAAGCGAAAACAAACTTTAACCAATTTCTAAATTTCAACAGAAATACTGTATTGCAGAACTGAATTTCTGCTGGGAAAAAAGTTTGTGAGGAAAACCAATATGCACTGCCTCTAACTCTCTAAACTTCTCTGCGTTCCAGGATAACTTCAAATACCGGTAATCAATGACATCAGACTGCCTTATCCAATCAATATAACTTTTTGAAGTTGTCAAACACTATTACCCAAAATGTTAAGATTTACAATTCATCAAGATTGAAGTGTTTATTCCTCTCTGATTTCCAGCAATCCTTACCCCTTTCCTCACTTTTCAAAACATTTGTCTTCAGCCAATGAATTTCTTTGCTTCAGCATAATCCAAACTACCCTATAGTTTAAATGCCAGGCACGGTCAACTTGAGCCTGGCTATCCCATCATGCAATGTACCTCGCCAAAAATAAAATGATTTTAATCTAATATTCATTCCACTTGTTAAACATGCAGAAAGACCAAAAATAATTGATAGCGCAGTGGTGAATTGTGTGGTTAGGTGCATCATATCACCCTTCTCCCCTCAATTATCACACTTAACTGCCGCCCAATCTTATAACCTCCGTTTGCCCGTATTCTGACATTTTATCGCGCGAGATGCGAATATGATTTTCATGAAACACTATCTCCGCCGGGTGACCAAATAGCCCGCAGCCACTTGGACAAGAATGAGACCACATTTTTCTGCACACACCAATGCGAATTGCAGGTGAAAACACAGCACTATGAAGACTATTCTCCGCAAGCTTGCGCGAGTTTGAATAAAACGAAGCGCAATCCTTTTAGCTCGCTCGGCAATGGGGGCATTGTTCTCCAGCAGCTGCCTGCCTCATTTTCCCCTCACACTTATCCCTGCTAAAAAACACAACAAGAATTGACTTCATTTTGGCTGCGAGGGAAACGGAGAAAAAAACAGCCCGACGCACAGCACACAACTAGATCATCGTGCATGAATCCACGCCTCAAGTAATTCTAGTTCATTATTTCCCAATAACCATTCTTGTGACGGTGCTGATGCTAATTCGCCAATTTTCGCCACTTGGATGAACAACAAATTTCATTGAAATGTCAGCCCTGAGAAGGAGACGCTGACTAGAGATAGCGTCATATACAAATCTTTTAATTTAGGCCATGCTTTTGGGCAGCCCATAAAACAAAATACACTACTTGACTACATTACTACTTGCCTTACGGAGAAATGAAAATCTGGAATCTGGAATATTAATAATAACACACAATGTAGATTTAAGACGACTCAAGATTTGAATTTAAAAGATGTGAGACAGAAAAAAAGACAGGAATTTGATTAAAGTGCAGGTGTTTTCAGTGTCAATGGCATGTAAGCGATTGTCAATTCTTCTCAATGTTTACTGGTCGTTGGTAAGGAATTGGTAAGATAACAATTGATGAATTGATTGACTAAGGTTTTTAAACATTTATATTAACTGTTTTTCTCATCAGGCTCGGGCCCCAAATAAAAGCAATTGATTATCAGTTTGTAGTAAGCAATGAAATAGGCGGGAATTGTCTTGTTTTGTAGTTAACCAACGTTAAGTGTGGTTAGAAAAAAAATCTACATTTTAAAATGTCATTGAACACAATTTAACACTCTCAATGCAACACGGGGACATTCAGAAGAGAGCATCTGAAGGAACCCCCAAGTATGGGTATGTACATTATGACGTAAAAGAGATTTGTCGTGGGTGGAAAACTCATGTTTTTCTTTTTAATTTTATTATATGCCGGGATTATGATCGGAAATGTATGTATTTTTGTTAACATTTTCTAAAACGAGAAATATAAACATATAAAAAATCCCCTCTCAAAATCTCTGCAACTAATTGGTTGGTCAGGCCCATCAAACAGGGGTTTTTCTGCATTGCCTTATGCAAATGCTTGGATTACAAATAAATTTCAGAGTGACATCATCTAATATCAAAATATTTCATTACAATGAACTAATAATAATACTATATTACAAAATGCACAGGTTTTGATTTCCAACAGATATAATTAGCTAGGCAGCAGACGACACACACGCATATCCTAATTTATCTCTACCAATATTATAAATAGCAAATTAATCTCCACATAATATGGACACAAAGAACTGCCATCTATAGATCCATTATTAAAAATCAAATCATGACTTTGATGAATATTGCAATAAAACACAAAAGGCAAAAGGGCATCGCACTTAACCCAAGAGCTCAATCTATATCCACACAATGTTTGGCAATAGAATGGCCATTGTTATAATTCATCATCGCTGGTTAACGCTCACTCTATGTGCTGCATTGTGTAGAAAGAAATCAATGCATGCTGTCAAGTTTCGTCTTTTTGTTGCCAGTTTTCCTAGTATTTTTTTAATTTCATTTTGGATATTTTACAAATCGCGATGAAAATTCATATAAAAAAACACAATTGTGCATTTAAAAAACCCGCAGATATGCTAGTATTAGTGAAATGTTGGTGCTAGCAAGTATTTGATCACTTCTTTACTAACACGATGGGGAAAGCTACCCTGAGCCACCACTATATTTTTGTACTGGACTACTTTTCATGGGGGGGGGGGGGGGGGGCACCTTTGCTATGTTGGAGGATTCAATAACCTCAATATTTTAATTGGTTTCATTTGGGTATTCCATGATTTGGGGAGTAGTATGTCAGAGCATGAAAGTAAGGTCTGTTACTTTCATGGTCAGAGGGAAGAAGTATGGGACTACTGAAATTCTAGACAACTTTTTTGTGTCAGTTTTATATTATCTCCATAAGGAGGTATCAAATATCAAATTTTTCATCAAAATACACACACACAAATTCCCTTTATAGAAAGAGAAGGTTCCTCCAATTGTTACATATTCTTTTACACTATTCACAAGTAGATATCTCAATTAAGGAGGCCACAGGTCTGGAAAAATGCAAATATTTCATAACAATAACAACAGTTTCATTCTACAAAATCAATGTTTCTTTGATTGTTACATATTCCTTTATGTTTACAATTTCCTTCCAAAGCACCAAATGTCCATGCAAGGATCTGTTTTGATGTTCGTATGCCTCAATTCTGTCCAGCCCAGAGTGTTGATATCAATTTATTTCATTATATACTTTATTCTTCCTCAGCAATATATTCTAATTCAGATTCTTTTGTTGACTCCCCACAATGCATCCTTTTATGCGATTTACCAAGCATCGGAAAATCGTATTGTTGATCAGTAGCTGGCAGGAAACTCCATTGTTATTCTGCGCATATTAAATCTTGGTCTGCCTCTCGCTGTCAGGCCGACCGATACTACTAACCCAAGATAATGCATTTGATTTCTTGTTATAATCAAGATAGTTCAATGCATATTTGGTACAATCAAATCACGGAATAATCGTACAATGCTATTATTCGGTTTATTATTAGCGTCATCCACGCTGAAATTTTAATTTGAAAATAGTGCCACGCTCCCAACTGATTTTTTTCTCTTTTCCCTCACATGCCACCACGCCTTACAATCAGCGCAAACACATTCTACAAATTAACCCCATCAAGACTTTGCATATTGGTACTTACTTACTTACAGCTTCCCCATTCCTTAACCATCACATAAAAGGCTTTGCTCCACACATAAGGGAGCTGGCATTACCACCCGCCCAGTATCGTGCAGTTAATTATGCCATATCGGCAATGCGGCCAGCATTAGTAAGGCTAAAATAAAAGATAACTATTGATTCCCAATGCACTGTGAAAAGGTGAAATCAAAACGAGAGATGCAATGTATTTGGACAGGTGGCATTCTGATTGGATCATTTTGCCCTTTTATTCTTTCATTCGCTTTACAATTCAAATGCCTGGTCTTTTCTTACCATTGGATCTTCTAAGAAAACAGCCGAGTGAAGTAAACACACTAATAATAAGTTTCCTTGCGTGATGTATATTATCTCCATATCAACTCCTGTATTCATCGCTGCTGTCTACTTTGGTATCAATCTATTTTGAAAACTTAGCAGCAGTAGAGCGGAAGTGCTTTTGTTGTTGGAGCTTGCTTATATACCGTTCTTAGCATTTCATTCAAGGCATTATTTGGCGGTTTTTCTTTCCCTTTTCACTGTTGGCTACGTAACCAAATTACAATAGAGTTTTGCCTAAATCACCAAGTGGGCCGACGTGAAGAAAAATACTCTATGGCGATGACGTTACTAGATATCTTTCAATCTCAAACATTATCCCAAAATCAAATTTATCAATAAAATGTGTCTGACCTTCTATAACATTGAACAATGTCCTAATCACATTGTGAAACCAGGGTGGTATTGTACATCTCCCGGTGATATCCATGCAACTTTACCTCACACCATTTTAAAGCAATGTTATGTGATCTTTTATTTCAAAATCTGATTTTGAAGTAATTAGGAAACATATTGCTTTGTGACTTACATGATATTTTAGTTTCATGGTAATAAATATAATTTGACAAAAGAATTGCATTTCAAGGAACAAATCATAGATAGAGGGCGTCACATGAAAAAAAAATCACATAATATGCCTTTAAATCAAAATAATATTCCATACCATGGAGTTACAAAGCACTGGAGTTCAATAGTAATCTAATACACAGTTTAAATTGTACACCTTGTTTAGCTAGTACGATATGACCACATAGCCAGCGCCTTGTAATGTACACAAAACAATAACATGGCATAAGATGGCTCTGCACGATACGATTAGAAAGATAGGAGAACTTTACAATAGAATATGGAAAACAAAAGACCAAATAGATAGCATATTTTCTTTCCTATTATCCTTTATCATACTATCATTAAGTAAATTGCGCAGCGTACGGCGTTATCTTATTTGGTTTCCGGAATATCGTATTATGAAGTGTGCGCTGCTTTGTTATTTGGGTGCAAAGGTACTTGGGAATCTGTCCAACATAGTAATACACTGAGCCAAAAAAGAAACTTATAAAAAAAAAGAAACTTAAATTTTTTTAACAGATCACCAAATAAAATTCTGTGCATGAAAATGTACCAAATTTGAATACAATATTACTGCCATTTGCAGTAATATTGTATCCAAATTTGGTACATTTTCATGCACAGAATTTTATTTGGTGATCTGTTAAAATTTTATAAAAGTTTCTTTTTTTTTATAAGTTTCTTTTTTGGCTCAGTGTAGTATAGTTTCTTGCCCTACCATTGCTAACCCAATTATTGTTGATGGCTAAAAAGCAGTTGTTTTGTTTTGCGATCAATGTGCAAATAAAGTTTTATCAACGGAGGAAGTCCAAAATGCACTATACTATTATTCAACTTGATTATTTTGATAATAATAGTAATACTACAACTTTTAAAACAGCCTAGTCTGTGCTTAAGCCCAGTGAGCGGAGTTCCTTTAGTATATCCTACCACTGCATGTCTTCAATGGGGTCTTTTAAAGAACGACCCATACACTTACACAGTGAGGAATACAAATGGTAGGGTATTCTAAAGCTTACCCGAAATCACAAAATGAATAAGTAGTGGATTAACCAACAAAACCTTACTTGAGGATTTTGAAGTAAAGATTCCAGAGGGGAAAGAATGTACTACAACGAGGGAAAACAAAAAAAGAACATTGACTTCAGTTTTAACTACTTACTTCCAATCAAGCACAGGCCTGTATTATGAGCAACTAAAAAAGCACAGCGTCAAACACCACTTTCCTGTGCCAGTCAGAACTTGGTATCCAGAGCAACATTATTCAAATATGTACCGACACACACCCAGGAATACGCTATACACCCTCCCCGTCGCCACATATGGTCAACCTTAACACTCTGGGACAAAAATAAGTCAACTAGGGATTTGCAGCAAGATGTGTCGTACGGAAATTGGAGGGAAAACTTAAAATCATTCGATCCAGCAAATAAACCCGGGGCTGCTCTGGGTTCCTTCTTGATTCTATCAAGTCACCTCAATTTTTTACAGCGATTCTTTTTGCGCAAATTGGCATTGATTTCAATGTGGATTAATACCGGCACTGGGAAATGAGTTCGCAGTATTTGGCGAGGTTGAAAGGAAGGCCTGATTTGTTGCCTAACACTGTCCAAGCAACCAAGCAGAATGCGTTGTTATGGCAACCGGGAAACTTTTAATCAAGACCTGTGAGTCAAACTTCCATCACAACTAGCAAGCACTGGTTGGCGGTACCTATCTCAATTGACAATACAAATTAACCTCAATTCATCTCTCAGCAGATTTCCTTATATCCTGGTAGATCTTAGTCCCCACTCAAGCATGCAAAATTCCAGGCACTGTTTGTTACCATAAATCTGTGATTTTGTGAAGTGATGAAGACTTATGTACTGAGCTACAGTTACAGTTTTGTTCGTGGCAGTTAAAGTCATTGCTTAACCATAACCCTAGAAACGTGTGGTGGGGATGGAACGAAGAACAGGGGGGAGGGGGGTAAATAGAAAAATTATGTCCGCTGGCCACGGGAATTGAACCCGGGCCGGCCGTGTGACAGGCGAGATACACCACCACCCAGCCATGGGGGAGGGCTTGAAGGGCTTCCCAGGCTTCCCAGGCTAAAACAATCGGAGACCATATATAACCGTGGTTTAGTGCTACATGAGATAGAACTTGTGTGCGCGCAAGCCAAGTGCTACTGACTGTGTTGTTTCCGTGTGGTGCAGTAGGGTTAGGGTTAACCCAAACCTCAAACATACAAATAACGCCAGCATGCCTACGCCTAACGCTAGCAGTCCAAGTATATGTAAATGCAAACAAATTGTTGAAGGCCAAGAATGGTGATGAAAAGTTGTTTTGGTGAGCACAACTGGTGTGGGGTACGTAGCAATATAACTTTTTAGACCCCTTATTATTTCACACTAAATCGATGAAGTTGCATCAAAAATGCATTTCATATCAAAGTTTGTAAACTTTAAAAGTTGTATCAATATCAATGACACTGGGGAGGACTAAATAAAATGTATGCAATGGGCGAATACAAATTCAATGAATCAGATGTCAAACTTCATTTCTTTTAAAATTTAAAGCAACCAAATAATAACATCTACTAGATAACACATTTTATAAGGAACTCGGTGCCCCTTGCTCACGCATTGCATAAAAATACATAGTAACTTACCGCACTGATCTAACTTTGCCATACACAAGCATTCCCTGACAGCAAGTAAGCGACGAGCGCATCGGTGTGTAGCTATCCGGCTCAATGTTACGATTGACAATGAACTCCCCTAGTGATCTTCACAATCAATGCGTCGAGAGAAAAAACTACTGCCAGCATGTTAATTGTTACGACAAAGCCTGCTAAATCAACACAGATGACAACGTTACACAACCGAATAGTGTCACATGTGCGCTCTCTCGCTCACATCACTGTTGCTAACGCCGCTGAAGTTGTATCAATGCGTACAATGACACTGGGGAGGACTAAATGAAATTAAGTCTATTCAAGTTTGCTTTTAGAAGAGGGTGGGTTTTTCTTATCTTTCTTTTCCCCTTCCGCTACAGGGAGCAGTGGGACCTCTCATTTGAGCTGATGATGATGTGCAAAACACTAAACCATCAAAGAGTTCATCTTTGTTGTGCTAACAACTGAAACACTTGTCTCTACTGATTTGAGACGTTTACTTTAGAGTACAGCCAACTTTTAACTGATTTAATAATAGCGTAAAGTAACAGTAATTTGTCTGTGATGAGCTGTCAAAGTGTATCGTTTTTCGGCACTTGTACAAAAGCTGTGTGAGATAAGAGACGGACAAATGGCTCTTTACAAGTTATTGTTTCTTGTTACGCACAGAAGCAGTTGAATAGCCAAGGTCGATGGGGTTTGTCACTACGTTATCAAATATTACATCGATTTGACGCAAAAAAAACACTCAATATATTATAGTGGTCTTTTCATACTATAATTTGATTGTCACAAGCAACAGACCGTTTTGTATTTCCCTGAAGTATTTTGATTATCTCGCTTTCTTTTCTCTCTCGTTATTTACCACACAACCACGAACATGTAATTCGATGAAGTAGCGGCACGATCCACCAAACACTTAAGTCCGGTGGGGGAAGGGAAGGAAGGTCAATTGTTGAGTGGGGGGTATGATAAAAGTGTACCTTTTTTAATTTTACATTGTGATTAATCTCAGTTAAAATTTCAGAATTTATGTGCAATCACATTTTCCCCTCCTCGCCGACTGGAGTTTAATATTATTTCCATCATCTATTTTCAGATCTTGCCATTTTATTTATCTTTATCTTACCAAAATTTAATTGAAAATAATCTTACAATCTCCTCTCTATCTCTCACCCTCGTCGAGGTATTTTTCACAAAAATGGAATTGATTCGAAATAAATTAATCCAACACTCATCAAAACAAACCCACATTTGAACATTTTCCTCTTCAGTTCCCTCCCTCCCCTCTCATCTTCCTTCTTCCCCCACTCATCCTGACCAACCTCTCCAGTTCCACCTCCCCTTCCTCTCATCTTCCTTCTTCCCCCACTCATCCTGACCAACTCACCCTCAAGACAAAGTTCACCTATCCATCAAAATTCTCTTTCCATTTCCCTTCATCATGCACACGGAGCTCGAGACACATATAAATACACACATAACACGCATAGCTACTACTCTTACCCACGTAATGCTCATTGTGAATAATCACATTGAGTTAATTGAAGGATGATGATGCAGCGCTGTATTGTCTTTATCAAATCTGTTCACTGACCCAAAACTGATTCGTCGTCACTTGAGGTCTAAACGATGGCACTTTGGCAATCAAGACATGGTAAGAGCAAGACATCATCTCAAGTGCTGCTGCTGCTGCTGCAGCTATTGCCTGGAGTAATCTCTTACACGTAAGGCTCTTATCGCTTTTAAAGAAATGCAGACGACAGCGGGTTTAAGTAAACAAAATGTGAAATTTTATTCATGAATATGCAAAGAAACTATTTGAATCGTTCGATGTTGGTATGAAAAATAGGATAAATGAAACCAGTCAGCAGGCTAAAATTATAATTACATGTTGATCTGTAGTAACCTTTGGTCAGATGAAAGCAGATGACAGTGGCTTTATACATGGGATGCTTCAAGTCAACGAAATGTGCATTTTTATACACAGATATTCAGACTAGTCAATAATTATATGAATTGCTTGAAATTGGTATGAAAACAAGTATAAATTGAGTTTCAAGCACACTTAATTTGACTAACATTCATCCATTTGATCAGAAAGATGTCTACATTATTGGTGAATACATGCATCTTATGTTGACAATTGTTTTAGATTCAAGTCTAGAATACTTGTGCTAAGAGATGCAAAGAATTGTAGAATTCAAATCACACTTTTTGTGTCTGTAAAACAATATGCTATATTTGGTAAATGATAACCTAATTCTTATGAATGATCTTCTGACAAATTTCAACCTAATACACTAATGGATGGAACCAAATGGGTCGTGATGAAGTCACATAAAACGGATTGTAAAAATGCTGAAATAATACATATGACAAAGAAATGATTTCATTTATACAAATTATTCCCGAGAAAATTCCAATGAAAAACGACAAAGGCTTACATAGAGTATTTTTGCAAAACTGTGCATTAATTGGGGAGTAACCACCTCTGTTCCATAGAGAATGCACGGACATTCAGTCAATGTCTTAAAATCGCATCAATTGTGTCCCTTACACAAACAGAGTGAGGATACTGAAGTAATTTGTTTAAGCTTAGATTTCATTCCCAAGTAGCTGAGATAATTGTCATTATCAATGCAAAAACAGGAAAAGAACACTACTTCATGTCAAAAGTATAGCTGTACACTACCAGTCAGTCAACTATAGTATTATTGTTGATTAGATTTTTCATCCCTGCGTCGTTGCTATTTTAAATGTTGGAGCTTATAAATGTCTATGGCATTTGAAGCACTGGCAACTTGAGATGCCTAATTGATGCTAATCTGTAGGAGAATTTGTGTGGTATTTAAAAATGCCTTTGCTGCTGGCATTTGAACCAACCAATTGTCCCAATTCCTTGTACCGGCTTGTATCATGAACTAAATCCATCTGACTTCAGGCAATGACAAAAATCAACATATTTGATCAAACATAACTTTCCTCACTTTCCTTTATGTTATATTGTTATTAATATGAATAGTCTCAAATGAAAGGTATGTGAATTGGTGCTTTCTGTTCTACAAAAAAGGAGTGTCATTAAATTAATGTCTTATTCCCAAACGGTTAAATTACCCATTGGTTCAAATTAGTAAAAGTAAAAATGAACTTCAAATGTTCCCGTAGTACAGTACTTAAACTTTTGGTGCGCGATATACCACACTAATGGATAATTGACTTCATTTTTTTGCATAACTTACCTAATAGATGATTATTCAAGATCTTTGGTTTGATACAAGTATTAAATCATATAAAAGAATTAGTGCTTCAGAGGGTGCATAACTCTTCACACTTGACCAAATTTAAACAACGTTAGACGTAACTTTCGGAAACTCATTTGTGCCTAATTATTTTAGTGCATATAAAATGTGAAAATTAAAAAAAGGGCAAACATGTCCACTTTAATAGAATTTGATCACGACCCAGTACTAATGCAGCAAATTGTATTTATAACAATCTTTCAAGTTAAGAAAATTCCACTCTATTGGACGACCCACATCTGGGCAAATCAGTATTCCGACTACCGCAAATGTTACCCCAATTCCTATTGCCAGAAATTCTATGCAGCAGTTCACCGGTCGGCCGGCTTCCTCCCTTCAAATTCAATTCCTCCTCCAAGTCAATAACTTTTTTGTTTAGTAATTGTCGTAATTGTCAAAGTGGATAGTAACAGCAAGTTTTTACAGCGGTACTATTCCACCACACTGGGAATAGTTGTCAATGTGTGTCAATACATCAGTAGTAACACAGTGACAACTCCGGTGTTGTACTTTTACTGGTTAATCACGCCATTATCCAATCACAATGTTATTCTTGTATCACAAAGCTTTCATTAGCGTTCCCTCTATATGTAGAACCACTATTACAAATTGACCAATTTGCTTTCTCATGTATTCTTAACATCAACTTGCATTGGCAGGTAGCTTGTACTTTTTTCTTCGGGTCTCTCGAGATTGGAACAGTTTTCGTATACCATAATGCATTTCTGGGGTTTCGTATGTAGCGCTGATGATAGGGGGCGTGTCTTCATTTTTTTTGGTAGGCGATTACGAGTATATTTCTGAATTTCATAAGATGATTTTCTATACAGATACATGATCACCCTTGTATATTGCTGACACTTTCCACACAGCAATTAGTTTTACCATTTCAAAACAAGAATATTTAGAAACCTTTCCCAATTTTCAAAGCCTACATGTCAAGAATTACTGAACCAATACTAGGCATGTTTGTACTTATTTCAATGAATTACTCACTCAAAATAATGGTAATGAAATTCAATAATTTTGAATTTTTGAAACATTTTGTGAAATTTTGGAATGTCATCTGCAGACGTCTGCAAGTGTTAATATTGTAATTTTTGAAAAAAGCGTAGATGGTTAAATGTGTCGCTATATGCTTTTGGTACAGCCCCATGTTTTGCATTAATAATAATATAAGCCTTGTTTCATCATTACAAAATCATGTATACATATGGAATGGTTTGCAGACAAATAACAATTACAAACAAAACAACAAAATAGGTCTGAAATGAGTTTCATTTTCATAAGTAAAATCAAGCAATTTTATGGTACTTTAGAATTGACAAAGGGCAACTGGGACATTAGAGTATGCCCCCCTTCCCTAAAATAAATAGCTTGCATTCTTCCTCCTCACTTGAAAATCTCTACTTATATGCTATAAATGTACCGTAGGTGTCATTATATTATTTAGGGTAAAACAAGGAGGATCATGGGATACAGTCACATCAAATTCATTATGCTACACTGCAGGCTGCTGACTGCCTACCTCCAATGAAGAAAGTGATGGTGATGCTGACATGTCTTGGAATCTCTAATCTTGTTGGCTTTTTGCTCTGCGGCAGTCAACCTCATTTGATTCAGGTCGCTCACTCTTAAAACAAAAGCCTATGACTCAACAATGCACTAGTCTGATTCACTATGGAAACAACCTCGTGTACAAATACCTTTAGAGGGGAGAGACACTCAACATGCTCGAAGAGGAGTCATACATATGTAATTGATGAACCGAGTTATCGTCCATTGATAATTTTCCCTACAAAATAAGATGATCTATAAACACCGACACTAACGCTAAGACGACGTAAACCCTGTTTTACCCTTGATGAAACTCAAGTTAGATTTTCCCTCCAGAGGTAGTTGCTACATTAGCTGTATGTAAAATAATAACTTTGTATAGAGTCAGTATGTACATTATGATTTGTACACACCTGTCTATAGTGATGGCCAGTACAATCCACTCATTTCTACATTTTATAAAACTGAGTCTGTAAATCGAGACACGCCCACAACTACCATAGAACCACATCTTAATTTATAACCACCCCACCTATAAACCAGAGCAGAGCTACTGGGTGATCAAAATGGGGGTATATACAAGATATCCAATTCAAAATATACCAGTATAAACAATGTCAAATTGGTAATTGTGGGCGGATCATAAAGATGATGCATACTGAACTATGGTACATTAATGTGGGGTGGTTTTCCCAAAGTGTTTGGGCTCACGTTTTGAAACCCATATCTTGTATAGTTTGCACATGTATACAGCAGCTGACTACAGTGTGATGTGTAATTTTGTAACCCCTAGGATACATAGTTAATTAAACGTGAAATTTCTTGCCAAGTTTAAGCACTAATTTAGAAGTTTTGGTGAGGGGTGAACCTTACTTTATACACCCTAGGTGATAGGCTGTCCCTGGTGTATTCTCATGAGGCGGAAAAGAAAACCAACAAGGCAGAAATCCATGGATACAGGGATACATGGGCACATGGTGTGAAGGAGTAGATGAGGGAGGGGTAAATCAAACCCCAAGGGGTTAACGTCACGTTGAGAGTAACTTTAGTATCGGAATGCAGGGAGCGTATGATGCTCCAATGCTATTGAGAAACTGAGTACCATGTATGTGGTAGATCACTATTGGGTGTAGCTTTTATAACCTCCACAACTTGTTTTCAACTCAATCTTTTCTCAACTTTATCTTGAAAAGAAAGATGCACACACTGTGAGCATCCAAAATAGTGGGTATTCTATTATTCAAAATTTGATTGCATACATGTACATGTATAATCAGACACAGCACTGTTGGAGGTGGGTCATTTTTTTCACTAACTTTATTTCCTTATTTTGAACAAAAAGTATGTACCCCAATCATTCAAACAAAATGATAGTTTGTTGGTACTGAAAATTTGAAAATAAAATACTACTGGAGCCATTGTTGTTATTGAAATTTCAAAAATTAATAACATAAAAGCTCTAACTAAAAGTCAACATAATTGGTAACTTCATTGGTAACAGGTAAAAAGTCATCATAATTGGAAACTTCATTGGTAACAGGTAGGTACGAAATAATCTACTCAAGTCCGTACAAAAACCAAAATATAAACAGCCCAGTAAATTATATAGTACAATTTATCTTCTAATTCTAAGAAATGGATTTTTTGTGGACTGCGCTTCAGTCTAGCCATTAGTTTTCTAAAAATAGCTGCATTGTTTTAGAGTGCTTTACTCGAAGGAAATCACACACACAGAATGTGGGTCTCTCATCTCATCTCCATGCGCCAAAGGCTAGTACAGATGTCATGGATCCACACAATTTATTTTACAAACAGCAACCCCTTCGAAATTGTGTTCATCAAGAAACCAGCGAAATGATAACCTTGAAAATTGACCACTGTTAAGCCATGGTTAAGCCAAGGGCAGGCATGAGAATGGAATTTTGAAAAAAGCAGGAAAAGCAGGAAAGTGGTGAAAATTCCTGAAAAAGTACGTGAAATTGGGCAAAAAAGGCCAAAAACAGGCTAAAATTATATAAAACGGCGTAAATATTGACTACTAAAAAGCAGGAATTCCTGCTTATTCCTGAAGATTCTCATGCCTGCAAGGGGTTTTAGTGGTTTAGTGTTTTATTTCTGGTTGATTTGACATTGTTAATAACTTCTACATGGCCAAACAATGCGGTGATAAACAAGGGGCCTTTGTTTGTGACAGTCAAATGACCAATTAGTTGGTTAGAAAGGTGGAACAGGATGACACATGCACAGCAAGGTGGCTTGTTTCGGGAGGTGAAATGACATGGCTCAAAAAAGAAGCTAGACAATTTTTTCATCCACACAAATTTTGAAAAAAAGAATTCTAAAGTGTATAACAATGTATGCGCCATGTTCATGGTTTTCTATAAAGGTGTGTTGCTTTGAGGAACTTGTCTCATCAAAATTTATGGAGTAAGCTACTTTATAAATATGTATACATTATAGACCTTCCCTATAATTACTGTGTCTTTAAAGGTACACACCAATGGCACTGCTGGTGCTCTTCTAAAACAAGGAATTATATAAACTTTTAAAGATATGCTGGATAGTCATAAACTTGTTACGAATAAGATATGCTGGATAGTCCCTACCTCCACAATATTCACATACTTGTATACCAATATTACACTTTTCTTCCCTCTCTAATCCCCAGTTCACATATTTTCAATGACGCCCTGTGATAAAAGAATTGGTCAACACTAAAATGGTAAGGTATTTTTAAAAAAACTTTTTATTTACTTGCAGCATACCAGACTGGTAAATATGCACTGACTAGAAGTAAATGCTAGCCAACATATCTCTGCAAATCTTGACCTGGTGACCAATTAAGACTTTTAAGACCCTGAAGGGTTAGGTCACCTAATTAGTAACGAAACAATAGAATTGAATCCTCCCTTAGCTCTGTGTAATATTATCCTTGTTTAATAACAATTGGCAAATTGGACTATAGAAAGAGACAGGACACATTGGGTGTCTGGCTAAGGTGTCTATTTACATTGTCATATGTTATCTGTCACAGTGACTGAGGACAGGTACAGTATTTGTTCCCTGCATTGTTCTAAACAAGGTGGTGGTGTACAATATCTTTAAAAAAATGTAACCCAAGATCTAAAGCATGGGATTTAAAAAAGGGATCAAAACCTAGATTTTGAATGCTAATTTATATAAAATACAGACCAAGTGTAATCATCATTTGATTTGACGCCATTGACATTACTGATCCATAGGGGTAGGAAAAAAACGCAATCTTGTTATTTACCTACCCCTATGTACTACATAGGGGTACATAGGGGTCGGAAAAAAATGCAATCTCGTTATTTACCTACCCCTATGTACTACATAGGGGTACTACATAGGGGTAGGGAAAAAACGCAATCTTGTTATTTACCTACCCCTATGTACTACATAGGGGTAGGAAAAAAACTGCAATCTCGTTATTTACCTACCCCTATGTACTACATAGGGGTATTACATAGGGGTAGGAAAAAAACTGCAATCTCATTATTTACCTACCCCTATGTACTACATAAAGTACATAATATCCCTACAGATCCATCCAATATCTGGTCATCAATGTATTGTTCTGATTGGTATCTCAATCTAGTATCAAACAATGAAGGTCAGTGGCGAAAACAATAGCACTTGCAGATAAAATTGTCTAGTCTGGTTTACATGTTTATATATCAAGGCCTACTTGTGACCCATTAATGTATACAATTTGTCTGAAGAAATGAACATTATGATTCAAGATACATGTTCAAAAGCTTTAAAATAACATATTCTCATTCATTAAATACATTCTTATTTTCTTAATTTTCTTCACTCATCTTCTTGATCATAATCTGCAATGTAAGTAAGGCGAGCCGACATTTGTGCTTTTATGTGATGGGTCATAATATTTGTACCAAGCCCCTGCTATTTTCTCACAATAAAAAACACATTCATTTTATGCTACCAAGTTTACCAATGTGTTTTATTTCAACTATAACGACATTTGCCACAATGCCAAGAGATCAATCTAATTTATACTTACGCAAATAAGTCTTGATTATTCAAAGAACCCCATATTTGTACCAATATGCATCTACGCTTGTATTTCTAGGAACCATTACCTTTAGTCTAGAGCATAAGCACTTACCAGTCATTTTCCCTGAAAAATTACACTTAGTCAAATCATTTGCCATCAATATATTGTACAATGGGACCCAACAATTGGCCAACCAGTTTTGGCGAAGTTATTGAAAAATGGCAGATCAAGTCACTAAAATATTGTCACAGATTAGCCACCAACAATCTGTCAATATCAATTTGAAGCATGACATTCACTGAATAATTTGCCTGAAACTAGTGAAAGAAATAGATACTTTGGATGTATTTGGCCGGTAATTCAGCACAAGCCACAATTCAGGACTTGGTACTAAAAAGTAGTACATAAATCGAGGAGTTATTATACTTTATAGTAAACTAGTTTACTATAAATAATAACTCCTTGCATAAATGAACCATTGGCTGTGAACTGTCTCCCAGAAGTTTCATATATCTACTGGGAACTATTACTGAGCAACATTCATATCTGCCAATACATGAAAGCCTTTCAGTTCACACACACACACTAAAAATATCAAAATTCAGCATAATAATATAAAGTTCAGTTAACCCAGAGAGACTTCTCTGATTAGCCTACCTGCCTGTACCTCTGACTGCTGTTGTAGTTGCATTGCATTACCACACACACAGGAGGAGAAAGAAAACAAGAGAAAATCTTGTACAGGCTGAACAATAGCACTGTGATCTACTTACGAAACCCTTGACTGCACACCGCCTATGCCCAACAAGCCCAGTGTTATTCTACACACACAATAACCTCTGCATACCAGGCATGAGTGGACCTTGAAGACAATACATTCATAGCTACAATCCCATTGTTACATATAACAATAGTACACATTCATACCTACAAAAGTATATACTTCTGGTGACAATAGCCCTTATTCTTATTCTCAGTTCAGTACAATAGGTCCATTCAATTCTCCCTACATTGTGCTAGGCCTATGTAAGCTGTTATTTTCTATTGCTCTTTATTTTTAATGATTTCCATTTCTTTTAAAAATGCCCCACATTTTTGGTTTTCTTCTGAATAACTGTTTTACTGTTGACAGCATCACTTATTTTCCGCAAACAATATGCATAACTTGATAATAATTTTCATATCAGAATTTAAAAAGTTTGGGAAAATATAATTGACACAAAAATATATATGAATTACAACACAGTAAATAACCAGATGACTGCCATTCCTAGGAGTGCAATGCAAAGTACTCCATCCCAGTCAGTCATCTTATTATATCAGAGAGCTAGTACTGCAATATACCCATGCTTGTGTGGATGACGCGTACGGCCTGTGAATGACAAACACGCTCTACTATTATTACTATAGTATTTGGCTATACCCCATTCACAAGAATACATACACTATGCATGATTGATAAGGTTGTTACTTTAAACTTGAAGGATGAAATCTTGATTTGTAAATGACCCCCACCCTCTCCTTTCACATACTGTAGAGTCGAGTTGGGTAAAGTCCTGGGGTGCCCAGTGGTCGTTACAAGGGGGTAGCAAATGATTTTAAAAAAGCACAATAAATCAGCAATTGCATTAATGTAAAAAAGCACCCCTAAACAAGTATGGACAGTATTTTAGGTAGTGGTATGGTGTAGAAGTCCCAAGTATGCAAATGAGCTTACTGAATACAATGTCATGCTCTACCACACATCTACCCAGTACTCAACAACGGAATAAATCTCATTATCCTCATTTGCATACTTGGGACTTATACACCATACCCTTACCGTATTTTACATACCCTACACAAGTAATCAGTATTTCCATACTATATAAGCAAGTAATCTATAGTTTTAACCAAGTATGATACATTTCAAACTTTTTTTCTTCCCTATAAGTATTATGAATTCCCTGTTATATTTTTATCAAACTTGTCAAAACGAAAGGCCTTTTATTTAAAAAAAAGTGTATAAATCTAGTTCTTAAAAAAAAAAAACATTTGTGGCATAAAATTAGCCTATTCATGCATATCCATAATCCAAATAACCAATTTGTGCACACTTTTCATTCCTATTGAATGAGCCAAATTAGTTTGTTAAATAATTTAATTCACCATTCAGAGAATCTGAGTATACATTACAACATTAGATGATAGAATCATTCATACATCATTGAGTACGTACATTTGTGTAGAACGTCCTAAATTGGCATTATGAGACTAATTTGTTCTGCACCCTAGGTTTAATCACATTATTCACATTAGTAAATGCACCTAGTTAATTTGTCAGTAAATGTTTTATTAGTTACTAATATCTTTAACAAAATCATTTATGATGCCACATTCCTAATAAATAGGATAAGATACAGAATAGGTTACACAATGTATTAAATAAGTAACCACATATCCTAAACCAGTTCACAACATTCTCACCCCTACCAGTACCACTGTCTTCTATCGAAAATTTAGACTTGAAATTTACATTATGATTAGATAGACAAATTGAATTCAAGAAAATATTTGTCACATTTTTTTCTTAAAACAATATCACACTCCAACAAAATATAGTCATAAGACAAAAAACACCCTGAAAAACCAATACAATTTTGGTGAATTGTTTCCATACACACTGTTGAAATTTAGAAATGTTTTACGGTCCAGACCGACCCATAATTAGCAAAGTTTTAGATTTTACTATTTAGACATAATTCTCCAATTTTGATAACTTTGAGAATATATTTTCAAACAATTTTTTCCCTTCAAAAATTGTGATTTTGATGGTGATAAAATGTCTGACCATCCATCCACCCGGGTTTTTCTCATCCCTGAATGAATGTTTATCATTTTATGGCAGTAAACACTCCCACATACAGGATTATTTACATGTTCCCTCAATGTAAATATGAAGATGAGCTCGTAGAGTTAATACCATATCAAATATTTAAGTTTACTGTGTGCTTGACTGTGTATTGTATTGTATAACAATGCAAACTATTGTTGATTATTAACCCTTGAATAAATATCCAATTATCCAATTTTATTTTATTTTTCCTGGTTTAGTTTTCAAAGATCTATATAAAAATGGCTTACATTCACGCTGCTCATATGAAAAATCAGTATTGAATCTCAATATAAATTTAATTAACTTAATCAGTCATGG
Source organism: Ophiura sarsii (assembly GCA_035610835.1). Classification (NCBI taxonomy): domain Eukaryota; kingdom Metazoa; phylum Echinodermata; class Ophiuroidea; order Amphilepidida; family Ophiuridae; genus Ophiura; species Ophiura sarsii. The sequence continues at coordinate 39,488,078 of CM069442.1, forward strand.
ATGCCTAATGTAATCAAAAAGGATTAAAGGGGGTGTGGTGGGATTTTTTTATTATTATAAAAAAATATACTACAAATCTCTTCTTTTTCAATTAAAACAATGCCTTATTTAATTACTACAGGTTTTTAAAATGATTGTGAATTTCAATGCCGATTGCCAATTAATCAATTTAGTGAAATATTTATTTATGAAAGAAAATTGTCCTCAATAACAATTTGTGAGATGTTAATCATATAGCGTGCACGCACACACAGAGATGAGTTGATTCATACCATCTTCGGATGGTCGGCGGCTCTTATGTCAGTCAGCTGGATACTATAGTCACTGTACACATACTGAACTGATCACCCCCATATAGTACTGGCATTCCATTAATACTAAGCGTGCATACAATGCATAACAATCAAGCAATTCAAGCTAGTAAGTACTCACACTGTCACAAGCATTCCGATCCTAATTTACCAGTTAATCAGGTTTCTCTCGATTTCGGTGCAAAACCTGTCCCCCTGATTCCGTTCGTCAACTCCGATGCCGGCAGATCTCCGGATTTAGGCCCTTTAATTAAAACCACTTATATTCCGTATGTTGGTCCAGCTTGTCGGGGCTCGTGGGCTATCATATGGCTATGGGCTAATTGTCGGCCGAATGGACATTTTTAGTGCTAGCACCCATCCTGTGTGATGATCAGCATTACTATACCAGCGAAGCAGCCCCTGTGTTGTGTTATGTGTAGCGTTACTCGCCAGCGGTGTGTGTATGATGTGTGAGAGTTGAGCACACACATGTACAGCACAACCCCTATTGTCATGCCTTGTGTAGCAGGATTCTTCTTGTTAATAAACTCATTAATATTCATGAGCTGTTAGAATTGGATTGTTTGCATATAACTGGCAATGCTGCAGTAGTAGTAGACTCCCTCTCAGTCCTGCGTATTTTGTCACACATTGTTTGGCTTCACAGTATATTGTTAGCGGCTTTGGGAACGGCGGTTTGCGATCACTTTCAGCGGTGACTTTGATAGAGAGTGGTGCATTATACATTTTTAAGAGCGGAATTGGATCAATTTCTTTGAGGAGTAAATTTAATTGAAAATAATGCTTCACCCTCTTCAAATAAATTAACTTGGGATTTTTTTTCTAGCATATTTCCTGTTTCAACTTGTATTAAAGCATGTGTACAATAATTGTCTACTATTGTCATATATTATTGTGTTATCTATTTTATATTCTGGCCGCAATTTGGATCCGTCAATATTTATTACATTTATGTCTGTTCATCAAATCAATAAAATGCAATTTGCAAGCAGAATGATAAGTGGCTTTCTCATATTTATTTATGAATGCTTACAATATCTTTACTGAAGGTTCTGTCAATTCATTACTAAAGGGTTGCCATTTTTGTTCGAATTATATGAAAAATCTTTATTCTATTTAATCATGCCTCAATTAATGTGTATATCTTAGATATGCTTTAATTATATATACAGAAGTTTGTATATTCAAGAATATATTTACAAATATAAAATAATAAAATAATGTTATGTTATTTAAATAGTAAGTGTCTATTCAATCCTATTAATTCATTAATATAATAACACAACAAATATAAATTCACACACAACCCAGGGCCTAAAATGGTGAAAGGGCTCATAAGTGATGATTATTGTGTTAAATCCTTGAACGATATTAACTTGAACAAACTAAAGCTATGCTAACCAATCCTAACGCAAAAGTGGGGAACTGCCAAACCCAGGTGACTGCCTAATAATGCACTAATTAATTGCATCCCTGGTCCACCCAGGACATGGCCGGGACCATGCGGGTGCGGGGACCGCACGCAATCGTACCAAAACGTTGCTCGGCTATGCAGGGGGGGTGTACCGAGGACGTACAAAATGTGCCCCTGCTAGCCGGGGCGTGTAGCCGGGACATAGCGGGGGCGTACATCACTAGGAAATTAGCCAGGGAATGGCCGGGAAATGTAGCAGGGCGTACGCTAGGGTACGCATGTACAACCAGGAGCGTAGCCAGGGTGTACACACAGAGAGGGGACGTACGCTAAGGTACACAAAATGTATACACCGGAACAGCAGCCAAGGTGTACACTTTGTTCCGGCTATGGAGGGTAGGGATTGTATGCCGCCATACACTTTGTCCCCGCTAAGGGGACGGGACCGTACGACTGTTGTGGGGACGTACAAAAAATGGTGCCCCGCACTGCGGTGACCGTTCAAGACTGTACCTGGGACGTCATCTCGGCAATTTGTAAGCCCTGGCCCTAATCTCCACTATCCCCTGGTCCCCTAGGGACGGGGATGCAATTGATAAGTGCATAAGGAAGGGTTTGAACTTCTTCTTTTTTTAAAACATTGAAATTGAAATGAATGAGAATCAGGTTCCATTACAAAAGTAACAATGGCAAAATCTTTTCATGAAGTAATTTGAAACAGAATATTCAATAACCAACACTATAATATTAACAAAGGTATTTATACAGCTCAATATTGGTGTATTTTGTGTTATGAAGGTATTTCTAGACCTAAAATAAAGGAATAAAGAGGGAGGAATAAAGAGGGAAATGCCAGAAACGTTTGCATAACCAAATACTACCATTTACAGGAACATTTTTCAGCCTCTAGAAATTAGATGTCTGAAAATCAGATTGGACTTCTTCAACAAAAATGAGTCAAAACTATCACAAACACATTTTCAAAATGCTCAAACTTCATCACAAAATAGCACAATGCCCCTTTAAGCGCTATCATAATGTTTCGCTGAGATAACACCACTGACAACTGCATCCCTATCAATGATACAATACATGATATGTACGAATCCTGGAGTAAAATAAGAAATTGTGCAAGTCAAGCTAACTAGGAAATCTAATAAATTGACACAGGTAGTAGCATTGAAATCTGGCAATTGAAACCACATAATTATCATTTCCATGTTCTTTCCTTTCTTATTTTTTCATGTTTCCTGTAACCGACTTACAGGGTGCGTGCGTGAGTGTAAACAAGAGCATCAATGATGAACTCAGTGGTTGGATTCAACTTTTGTTGTGGTTGACAGATACAACTTTAGGCCCACAATTTGTCTTTGTTGTGTTGCCCTCAAGTGCCAAAAATCTTGAAGTTGGGTCGTTCTGTTGATTTTCCTATTTTTTCCCCTTTTTATTTGCTGACAAATATTACCGACAGACCATGGTTCATGACAAAATTGGTAAATGTCAATTTGACTAAATGTTACTAGTGTGATTAAATAGTTTAAAAGCAATCTATTCATGCAAACTTATTCATTTCAAAAGAAAATAGTAATATTTTGACGAATTGGGTAAAATCTAAATCTTAAAAAAAAATTAAAAAAATGTGACCCTGATTTTTAAGATTTTAGGATCAGTCGCTGAGGGCAACACACACAAAAAAAGTTTAGCCTCATCTAGATGTTGAGACATATAGGATATCAGAATTGGACTTCAATATTGTTTTCTACAAGCCCACCCTTTCTCAATCCACCATGCTTACACACATCCTTAAAACCTAACCCTAACACTGGACTGATGCTATAGCCCCAAACCAAGGCAGCAGCGGTCATGCATAACAACCCTTACCCTTTCCCCAACCCACTAAGACCTTTCCTAACCCTTAACCATGCTTAACACTTACACTATTCCTAACCCAACCTTTACTGCTAATACTAACCTTAATCCTAAACCATGGTGGCAGTCATGCAAACCCAAACCTAACCCTAACCATAAACCACAGCAGCAGTCTAGAGTAGTATGTTGTTGATAAAATCCACCTTGACTTGAAAAAGCAGGTTTAGTACAATTGAACCGAGACCTGACTGCCCAGCTGAGAGTTGGGCTACTCCCACTCAGATACAATGATTTACAATTTCAAAATTTGCTCGTACAATGTACAATGTGAACAGGATATTCTTGAAATGTGTAAGTTTGGTTGAATACACTGTGTGAAACAAACTAGAAACATTAGTCAAATTTACCCCCAAAAAAATGACAATCAACCAAACTAGAAACATTAGTCAAATTTACCCCAAAAAAATGACAATCAACCGACCGACCCAACTTCAAGATTTTTGGCACTTAAGGGCAACACAACAACAAAAAATGGTGGCCTAAACGTGCCACCGAATTAACAGTATTTAAAAAAGTATTTTAATAATTGGTTTTCTTACCAAATCAAGTTATCAACAGGTTTCTACAAGATCCTGGTAGGATCTAAAAGCTCAGACCCTAATAAATTTCATTTTATATTTTGTTTAAAAGGCCATTGTTGTGGGATAGCAGTTGGCAGCTGCTCACTTCTCAACGTTGTTAATTTTGATATACCCTGTACAAGGCATCATTCGTGACTAACCGCAACACCCAATTATTTCCCCCTGACTAAAAATCCTTGCTCTATTTTATATCATCTTTATTTACAGTCATATTTATATTTTCATTAATTATACCCAATTAAAATATTGCTATGGAATTACCGCAGCGATATCGATGTGATGCTCTTTTGGTTTTTGGCGTAACAATGAATCATGTTGCAAAGCTACACCCACAACGTCTACATCTAGACCCGCATGGGTGAGCTGCATGGTTTGGTGGGTGAGCCAAGGGGGTGCAATTCGGGAAAGAACTCATATACAGTCATCACAAGAAGTAACTGACCAGGTAATAAATGTGCTGATAACTCTAAAAGTATTACTCCTACATAAACATATTGAATTATAATATAAACATGTTGAGAAATTTCTCTTCTTGAATTTGGGATATTACACGCTAAGAATGGCTGTTTGTTAAAAAAAGTTACAATTCCAAATGTACTGTTAAGTCTGATTTTCATTTTCACATTTTCATTTTCAACACGGGGACTCAGACCGGCAAATTATTGATTACTGGTAGTGGTAGTGCCAATTCACCCGTCGATGACCTGGTTGTTGGATAGTCGGCCGGTGGCATTGTTACGATTGATCAATACGGCACACACGCTTTACCTGTCATACTCTCCCCGTGTTGAAAAGAAAATGTTAAAATGAAAATCAGACTTGCCCTAACGTTTGGGATCGTAACTTCCTCATTAATCAACCATTCTTAGCGTGCAATATCTCAAATTCAAGAAGAGAAATTTCTCAACAACTTTATAATTAAATATGTTTATGTAGGAGTTATACCTTTAGAGTTATCAGCATGTTTATTACCTGGTCAGTTACCTATTGTGATAACTGTAGAGGTTATCTATGTTTTGGATTAGCTGACATGTTGGCAGGAATAATAATTGTGTTCAAGATTTATAGAAAGAACACACCTGTTTCATCATATGTAGTCCACTTTGGTAAAACGGTCCAAGGCAATGAATTGGACGTCATGCACCGAGTCAATTGAATGTAGAGTAGGCTGGGTGCGATTCCTTTTGTGGTCCGTTTGGCATGGCTACATGGATAACCTCTGTTGGATACTGGTAAAGGTATAAGCCCTAAAACACATCCTTCACCCTCCTAAGGAAGTTCTTAAGACCTCCTTTTCCACTTGCTTTACTTTGTTCTCATGCAAAATTTGAAAAGAGATTCACACAAAAATTATATAAAATAGGATTGTTGTGGTGGTCAGTTTATGTTAAAAAGCAGGTCATTAAAAACTGTATTTAACACTAAATATAAATGATAAATTATGTGACACTCACTTTTGATAAGAATTAGTATGGCAACCCCCTACCATAAGTTGGTGAGTGCCCCCTTTAGCGGACAGGGGAGAGGACAGAATATATAGGGATTTGCACCCAGTGGGTAACCTTTTGCCAAAGGACAAGACCCCAGAAACAAGAAACATAGATCTCAATTTCCATGGCTCTAGTTCTTTCAAATAAATTGATGGGTTTACATTTACATGCACTGACAAAAATATTCTGAATTGGGGAAGAGATAGGGAGGGGTTAGGGGAAGGGGGAGGGGCACAGGGGAATCATTTTGTTATTAAATAAAATTATATTTCACTATTGTCTCTTGAGAATCGCATGTCATAATTCTTTTTAAGTGTGCTTGGAGATTGCATTTCAACTAGTGATTTCTGATTTAGTTCTTCCCTTTTGATTCCGTTGGTGTAATTCATTTAGGATTTTGATAACCATTTGTTATTGGTTTGGCTTTAAGCCAATGCCAATGATTTTCTTATTTGCAAATGTCAAATATGATTGCTTTTATTGTAATATTATATTCACTCACAATGATTATTTAATGGACAATATTCTCATTTGTTAAGTCTAACATTGCATTGCATGATCGTATTGCATTGCATGGTCATGATGGTTTCCCACCATTTTAATTTGTATGATAGTGAATAAGATTGTTTTTTTAATACTTTTCAATTAGTTTTTCTGGAAACTATAGAGACTTATGTTCAGGGCTGGAAATAAGCACCCGCCCGCCTACCCATGGGGGGGGGGGGGGGAAATTTGGTGCCGGGCAGGTAAAAGTGCATAAGTACCTGCCCAACTGGCAGGTAGCTTTTTCATCAAACTCAAAGATGCCTTAATGTACTTGTGAGTTGGGAAACAAATTTGGGCAGGTAATTTTTTTATTGGGATGATAATTTTTAGAAGCTACCTACCCGACTGGTTGGTACCAAAACATATGAAGTTCCAGGCCTGCTTATGTTGATGTTATTTTCACTTGTTCATTTACTGGTACAACTACTACCGTGAAATATAATGAAATAGGGAAGGCTTCAACATCATTCAAACCAATATTGAACCCTTAAAGGCATATTATGTGATCTTTCCCAGGGAACTCCCTCAATCCTCAAAAAAAATTGAAAGCAGATTTTCTTGCAGATTTACATTTCTGATCATAAATAGTACATACATTCCAAGTTACAGGGCGATACGACTCTTAATTACTTCAAAATCATGATTTTAGAATTAAAATAAACTGTCGGGGTCTGCGCCGACAACTTATTTTTACTCTAAATTCACTCTAAAACCATGATTTTGAGGTAATTAGGAATCATATCGCGCTGTAACTTGGAATATATTCATGATTTGTGATCAGAAACGGAAATCTGCAAGAAAATATACTTTCTAAAAAGAAAAATGAATAGAGGGCGCTCCCTGGAAAAGATCACATGATATGCCTTTAACACTTTCCACATGGCTATTAGTTTTACCATATAAAAACAGATTTTTCAGAAACCTTTCCAAAATGTCGAAGTCATATCTTAATAACTAAACCAACACTAGACATGTTTATACTTATATTAATGCATTTCACATGGTGATTCCAAACATCGTAATGACATTTAATTATTTTGACATTTTGAAACATTTTGTGAAATTTTGGAATGTCATCTGCAGACGCCTGCCGCATGGAAAATATTAATATGAAAGAGAGAAACCTTAAAACGAAATTCCAAAAACACTGTCTGGACAGGGGTCAGACCACCCTTTTTATTTTTGCCCCTACCCTTTTTACAGAGCCACCCTTTTTATTTGGGAATGTTCAACCCCCACCCTTTACCGAAAAGGGGACATTTTGATCATTTTGTGCATTCAAATTTGAAAAGGCACTCATTGGAAGAAAGAACAAAGAGACAGAAACATCCCGGGACCCGTTTTGTTTTTTTAGGTGGGTTCCGGGATTCCCAAATTTATTCATGACAAAAAATAATTGGGAAATTTTTTTTAAAAATTAGCTTACTTAAAAACCACCTTCTCGGCTAAATCACAATTATTTAATGCAAATTTATAGAGGAGATTCATTTGAAATGGATTTATTTATCAAATCAGTGCATTTTTGGTTCTTTTATGCTCCCTAAAATGTGATATTACGCCGCGTACGACACTTTCGTAGCTCGCGGCGATCGAGTTTCCATTAAATGTCACGATTTCAAGAATAGATGGCGCTATATAACAACAAACTCAATCCCTGCAAACAACTTATTAGGGTCGGTCGGTCGGGCTGGGTCTTTTGGGTGTGGGGGGGGGGGGGGTGTCAAACAAATTAGGGAATTTTTTGTGAAATTTGAACATATTTTGAAATTTTCAAAAAGATTCACACATTTTCAACAACAAAATCAAATTTAACTGAAAAAGTAAAAAAATTCAAAAAATGTCCCCCAAATTGATCTATAAAACAACTATATAAAAAAAAAGGGTCGGTCGGGCCTGTACAACCCCCCCCCCCCCCCCCCATAGCCTTAGACACAATATTTGATTGACTCAAGATATTATAAGGATTTAAAACAAAGCGAGATGAGAGACAACAGGAAGCTATGTTTTATGTATGCCTGCACCCTTGGATGCAAATAATCATCCACGGCAACATCAAAATTTCACGCCAATATTGGCATTTCCTGACTCTGGATAAATACAAAAGCCAAGAAAGAATGCATAAGTGGATGCAAATATAGCAAAACCAATGAGTTATACAGGTGAAAACCAAACTTGAAACTTCAAAGTATGGTTGGTTTGTTGTAATACAGAAACAAATGATGAGTGGTCTTGCTATATTTTTAGCGTAATTGTGTAATAAGCTTTACCAAATATGACTTTGCCATGAACATCAGGAATCCCAAGTGAGGGGAATTAAGGGTAAGCTATTGAGGACTACCACCATTTTATCAATCGGTTTTACAGAAATCAGAATCATGTTTTATTGCAGTCCATTCAGTTTGTTCTATGAATTGACGTGGGAATTTTGAAAGTGATGTAAACTTGCATGATTATGAAGTGGGATTTTTAGATTCTTATAGTTTTGGTGAACAAAGTTTTGTAGTCCGCCATGATTTCGGTGAACTTATGTCATATGCAGGGCCTCTATTAATTTGAGGGAGCTAATCCCTGTCTGCACCACTGATGGTGCCCACCCCTTGCTTCCAATGCATATCTATTAAAACTCAACATTATTTTAAACTTAACTCCCCGGATGTGTTTGTGTGAATTAAACTATCAGGGGAGAAAAAACAGGGTCAAATTTGAGGGGGAATTCAGTCTCTGCATGCGCCTGGGATCGAACCCGGGCCGCGTGCCTGCAAGTCTGAGTCTCTACAGACTGAACAATACGGGCGAGTTTCAAAACCACTCAAGGATTATTTTCGCAAGTTGAATACCTGGCGGAGCATGGTATAAGATTGCAGCAGTGTCAGGCTTTTAGTGTGTTAGGAGGGTTAGGGTTAAAACTAACTCTTATTATGCTAAAAGCTAGATATAACCTTAAATTTTCAACATAATCAGTTATTGTTAAATGTCTTTTAAACTATCACAAAGATTACCATCTTCTTTTTTTACCCATGAAAAATATCAAAATTGGACGTGAAGTATGAATAAATCATGTTCAGCAATTTTTAGCCTGACCCCTACTTCCATGCCCCCCCCTGAAAATGAAATGGTACGTCCCTAATCCTCCATGAATCCCAGCAGACGGAAAAGCAGATAAACTGTCAAAATATTCATCCTGGGTCCAACACATCCGATTAACCATCAATGACATCAATCTTTAGTGAAAAATCATGAAATTTAAAATTTGATGACACAAACTTATCGTCAAAGGGTAACACAGTAAATTTTCTTTTCTATAACCTGTCTCTTCATAAATACTGGCATGATTATTTCATTTGTCTTGGCTATACGCTTTGAATATTTCATGGAGTTCCCACACAATAGCACGACATGGACACCGTAATCGGAATCACTTATAGATACATTGTAAATGCATGATTTTGATGCTAGCAATATTTCACTTCCTCTGCAGGCCTTCGATTACTTAGTGTAGCGTACTATTTTTAGAAGTTGCCATACTCCATAAGTCAATTTTGTGTCATTTGTAAGATTATGATTTCAAGTCTTTGCGTAATAATGATTTTGAAATGAATATGTTATTATGAAAAACACAATTCAAAATGAAGTACTTATACATCATTTAGGCCACAAAAAAAAAAGGTTTGTCTCAGATGACCCGCGCGCATTCCCGAAACCGCCCGCGTAAGCTTTTTTTTTAGTGGATTTTTTTTTTTTTTTTTTTTTTTTTTTTTTTTTCCCAATTTTTTTCCAATTTCCAAATCTTGCAAAATCCAACTTTTTGACCAAACAAATGACGATCAGGTCTAAATTGAAAAAAAAAAAAAAAAAAAAAAATCCGCAGACCGCATTAGATTTTCAGTCTCTCATGTCATCTGAGACAAACCTTCTTTTTTTTTTTGCCTTATCATTTGAAAAATATTTCTCTCAATGTCGAGAAAACAAGACAAAGAAGTCATAGTCGGTCACACCGAGGTATGTAATATAAAATCTAACACTTGGCATTGGATGACCACCCATTTCCAATATTTAAAAGTGTTTTCAACATGTTCAATGTTTATCTTTAATCAATTTGTTATCGCATTTTGAAAGTGAAACTGTCAGTGTCATCCTCATTATACAGTTCTTCTCCATTACACAATTCTATCAAAATCTGAATTTTCCTAATTTATCCAATTATTCAAATTATCTCTGAGCAGTTCAATCATTTTTCTGCAAATATAATACTAGTATCAGGCCTGTAACCAGGATTGTTGTGGACCTTTTTACCCGGGGGTGGGGGGAAATTCTGCAAAACTGTACCTTTTCTAGAAAAATGTGGACCTTTTTTCAACAAAAATGCATAAAATACCCAATTTGTTTAGCTCGCTACGCTTGCAAACAGTATTTGTTAACCTTTTGTGGGACTTTTGGGATGGGGAGGGGAATACTATACTCCCCCACAAACAAACTCCAAGCAAATAGTATAAAGTAACATTTCAAGTTTCTCAAACCTTTATCAGCCTTTAACAACAACCGTAATTGCTCCAGCCTGTCCCCTCCCCAACCCTGCCTATGATGATAATACATACAATTTCAATTCAGGCCAGCATCATTTTATCGCATCAACATTATTTACCGCATCTTAAGATAGCCTTAACATATACATTTTCTCTCTCTCCGTGAATTACTTAACCAAAATAAAGCCAAGATTTGCCAGGTCTTTACCCTGCCCCGTTAGATGAATTCCCCGAATAGAGGTTGTCAAATAAAACACACACTCTGTCTCTCCCTTATCTACATGGTTACTATTCCATTCTATCTCCCTCTTAGGAGATGTGAGCTATAAGTTTATTATTGCTTCAAGTCTATAGGGTCCAGAATTACACCTTACATTCATACCATGGAGTGTATACAATTGTAACAACTTTTGCGCAAGACAAGCAGAGTAACAACGATGAGGCTCTCACACAGTGCATTCAGCCTGCTTTTGCAACAGTCAGTAACAAGCGATTCAGAAACATTAAAATTAACCCCCGAACCGGGTTTTACCCGGGATTACAATTTTGGAAGAGAAATCAACAAATAAATCGCCGCTCCTCCAACCGGGGATCGAACCAGGGACCCTCGGACCAAAACCCCCGGCCCCCATTGGCAAGCTACAGTTCTCAGCCACTTGTTCATGCAGTATACTGCGCTCACTATAAGCTCGGTTGATTACGTAATCGAAAACCATTCGCACATGCACTTGAAGATAGGCTTGGACGTAATATTTTGGAGTACTCACAAGAGTTAGGGTTAACGCTTGCAAGGATATGATGTTGCATCATGCAAATGTAAAGGGGGAAATGAATAGCACACAAACACAAATATTTGAACAAATACAAGGAGTGGCATATGCTTTTTTTACCCATGAGTGGACTAGGGATGCTCATAACTAAACAAAATAAATAGTTCAGTCATTTTTAAAAAAGATTTTCACCAAAATAATTTTTTAACGAGGATCGGGATGGGTTACCCAAAGAAGGACATGAGGATGCTCATCATGACTAAAAAGAATAAATAGTTTTGCAATTTTTTTTAAGTGAAGATTTTCACCAAAATGTATTTTAAAATGCTTCTTAACAAGGAGCTGAGTGGTTTTTTTCTGTAGTTAACATTTGAATAGGGGTACGGAAATACATAAATATTTAGCTTTATTCCATATTCAAATGTTAACTACAGAAAAAAATATTGTGAGCTGGGTGGGCTAGGCTTGTACCTAAGGGTGGACTTGGGATACTCATCAGGACTTTTTTTTTATTAAAGTTGATATGGTTTCCAGTACTGTTAGCCATCCATTTTAAGTTTGAGTAACAGTAGCTAGAGGCTTGAACAAAAAAAACACCAACAAACAAACACCATTTGAAGCAGAGCAAAAAATATTGAGACCAAATCTGTGTTTGTCATTTAACCCTAATGCACTTATCAATTGCAAGCCCGGCCCCCGGGGACCCGGGGCATGGCGGGGACCGTGCGAGGACCGTACATGAGGGCATGTAGCGGGGACGTACGCTAAGGTACACCCCGGGCGCTTGCTATAAATAAGCTAGAGATGCGATGCGCTTGACGAAATAAGCCTAATAACACATAGGGAACACATAGAAATGCATTCCGTTATGGTTGCAGAAAGAAATAAGCGACCTTTGGACTGTAGCCGGGTGAATACTTTGTCCTGGGAAATGGGTGGCCGGGACTGTACACTTTGTCCCGGCTAGGGGGGGGGGCGGGACTGTAGTAGCAGGGACATACAGAAAATTGTGCCCGGCCCTGCGGGGACCGTACACGATTGTAACCGGGACATCACATGGGCAATTTGTACGTCCCGGCCCTAATCCCCGGGTCCGGGGATGCAATTGAAAATGGGGAACCCTACGACACCATAAAGAATAGCACAGCCAGCAGCACTTAGCTGGGCACACACACAACTTCTATCGGTGGTTGTGTCATTTGCTGTCACCCCGGCGACCCAAATTCAATCCCTGGGGGCCATGGACCTAATTCTTTTTGGTCCCCTCATATCCCCCTCCCCAGTTCTTCGATCCATCACCACTGTAAGACTTCTATAGGGTTATGGATTTATTGTTGTTGATTTGACAACACCTTTCTCCAAGTCCTAGAGACCAATGCATATCAATGGTAAAGAGGTTTGGCTTATTTACATACATATCAATTGATTAATTTTGTCCCATTTGTGGACCAATTTGCCGCACTAATTTCTAAATTTCCATGCGCCTATTGGTTTTACCAAATACAAAACAGATTTCTCAGAAACCTTCCCCAACTTTCAAGGTCTATCTCAAGGATAACTAAACCAATACTAAGAATGTTTGTTCTTTTTTTAATGCAATTCTCATGGTGATTACAAATATGGTAATTAAATTCAATATTTTTGACATTTTTTGAAACATTTCATAACATTTTGTAATGTCGTGTGATATCCATGGTGACCCTAGCATGCAACATTAAAAAAAAGTTGCACATGATGGATATAATTTGTCATAAGATTGGTGTCTATATTGCATTAAAATCATTAAATTCCCAGGACATTGTAATGATTGTATGACCCACACAGTACACGGTAGTTGTTAAGAGATATAAAAAATAATGGAATTTTTGTTCATAAACAAAATATTTGTAAATGAATATGGCCTGAAAATGTGTTAAATGTTAACTAAACTAAAACAGCATAGTACCACCATCTTGCGGCTCCATCTATGCCCCACCCTATTCATCATTTTGCAGTGTAATACATCACTTCTTGACTACAATGTACTTGATCACAGTGAATTATTGAACTGTTCTACAGCACCATTTACGAGACCATCCTACCCTTCCATGTGGTATCATTTCCAAAATAAGACGAAAAATTCACCAAGATAACATTTATTTTGTGAGACTAAGATGAGTATTTATTTCACATTCAAATTAAAAAAACATAGCCTCACAGACAGATATACTAAATGAATAAAGCTTAAAACGCTATTGTACCAAATTTGTGTAATGTCATATTAAAGCACGTTCTATACTAGTGTTTCTGTATTACTATATTTTGAAAACAATATTAATTACAATTCAAAAGAAAATTCACACTGTCTCAATCGAGCACCCTAATAATGGTAATTGTTTACATTATTGTAATCACACACAAAACAATTCTAGAAATAACCAGAACGATTTTTTTTTTAAATCCAATTTTCCATCTTTTTTCAATGACAGTCGATATCTTGCTATTGAGCAGCAAAAAACCCTCCACGTATGTCGTATTATTATGCGAACGTAAACCACCTTAGGAACAGACAATGCCGGCACAAACAAGCACGGTAAAGCGCATTGTATTTACCGCCTGTAGGTCTTATAACCAGGAATTCGCAATGACACAATAGGGATATATTCCAGATATATTTTGCAAGAGATCCACACACATTTCATTGAAAGTGATAGCATTGCCGCGTGTCAACAATGTTGCCAGACCCAATATAGTGAGCACGTTGGGCTCATTTTGGAGACAAATGTTGTGAAAATGTGATGTACATTCATGCAAAGCTTGAACTAGCCACTATGCAAATAACCTTTGTGAATTTCACAAGTGATTAACAGCAGGAACATGATTTCAATTTCTTGTGTTTGGCAATCGATAAACTTTTCACTGCAATATTTTAATGGCCAAAAATATTAGGAGCTCTTGGCAGCTTGTGAAATTACATTGTGTGAAGATATATACACAATGATAATTGGGAATAGAAGACAGCTGTCTGTTGACGAGTCGCATGCCTTACAGAGCAAATGTTTACCCCCTCGGCAAAACGACGCTACTTATTCCAAACTTTTTGTCTCGTTGAATCCAACAGTTGAGAAAACACAATCTATTTATTCACAGTAAAAAATTGGGCTACTTTTGCCAATTCGATATGGCAACACTGAGTGTGAATTCTAAGCTCTCTCTACATCAACATTGGCACCGTGGTTGTCATCTCGTACAAGGGTATTCACCTTGGTCTAGTGGAAGGTGTCTTGTCTATACACCACAGTCATCCACCTTACTCATAACTTACACTGAGCTAGACCAGAGGGGGTGGGATATGGGGTGGGGGAGGGGTGCCTGCAAATATATGTGTGCTTATTTTAGCTATCAGAGTAACAATGCTATCATCATCCCCTTTCCTGCTCGCTGGGTATAGGTTGGGGAATGGTGCTCTTACCCACATTGTGCACCTATTTTTTAAAGAATTACTAAGCAAGTAAATTTGGCACATTCAATTTTATTAACAGAACAGAAACTCTAACGTCCAACAATGGTAAGGCCAAATTAAATTAATTGTTTGTCTCAAAGCTCCTCTCCTGTTGTAAAACTAATGCGGAATGCGGGTTTTTTTGTTGAAGTTTTTTTATTTATTTTTTTAAATATAAAATATTGAAATCCTTGTAATAGTGAACTTTTGTATTTAAGATGATGTGATCAATGAAAATCTGAAATAATCGGTGAAATTTTGGAATTTTTTTTGGAAAAAAAAGAAGAAAAAAAAGAAAAAAGTTTTTTTCAGATTTTTGTTTTTCTAATGCGCATCAATAAACTAACGGGCGCGGGAGCTTTGAGACAAACAATTAATTTAATTTGGCCTAATGAAAATCCAACTATCTGGAGAACAAACTGGGCCACATAAATATGATAAAGGGCAATCAAACCCTGGTCACCAGCATTAGACTCCTAGTGATTGACCGCTATGCCACATGAAAATAGTCGGCCAACATTATGCAATGACAAGAAGCGGTGGGGAGAGGTGCTATCAGCATAGGCTTCACTTTGGGTTTTATGGCGTGTAAGGAGAGATGCACCATTTTTGTGACAAAATCACACTATAAGTTAATTAGTATACATGTGTCACCAAAATAAAAATAAAATAATAAGTGTTTTCTTCATATAGATATGAAGAAAACGAGAATATAAGAGCATGTGATGATCATGAGGTTGTGAGTTCTAGCCCCGCTAGGGCTAACATATTTGTGTCCTTGGGTAAGATATTTAGTCTCAATTGCCTCGCTCACCCAAATGTGATTGGGTAGCTGTTAAAGGGACTTAAGTGGTGTTGACAATTTTAAATGTTTAAAAATTTACTTCAGAATTCAAGATGAACATTCAAAATTGCCATTATTGTTGTTTCTACTAGCAAAAGACAGCAAAACTTGATAAAACAATACCATGGCTATTTATTGAAAACGCCTTCTATGCAAATATGGTTCGCGTTATGTATCACGCGTACTGCAGGGGATACCGTCGGACGTAAAATGCTAATCTGCCGGAGATCAGCATTTTTGAATCGATGTTTTGTTGTACAAAGAGGGCTGATTTTTCTTAATCCTTGGGTGTAAGTTCATACATGTAATACAATTGTAAAAATATACAAATCCCAATTGTTATCATATATTTTTGTAATTGAGGGCGCTGCCTCCACCACATCTCTGAATGCCCCTTTAAGGGTGATATTACAATCCAAGTGCTGCTATGGTTGAGCACTTAGCCAGTTGCCACATAAGTGAAGCGAAAGGATTGTGACAATTTCCTAACGGCAGCGTAATAATAATAGGCTATAGCGTCTCGGAATAGGCTGCCTAGATAGACAGCGCTATATAAATGGATACTTATTATTAGATACCTTTGATCAAAACAAAAAAATAAGATTCAATCAAGGTTTTGAATCCCATAGACAATTTCAAATCGAGATCGGAAAAGTTCAGAAAAAACAGGTCACATGGACTAGGTGCGTAGTGCGTTCTTTGCAATGGCTGATCGCATACATAGCATTGGTTGACTGCCTAGTGGTTTACTATATGTTTACATACAGGCATACACCCATGAGAAGTAAAACTTGTGGCTATACTATTTTGTTTTTATCAACAATGGCATCGATACCAGCAACTTTAAATTTATCGAGATGAAGGTAAAATGTGAAGGTATTACCCCGAATCGCTTTTATCTCACCGTTTTTGTTACTGAAACACCACAAAATACAACTTTGTGAGGCAGAAAATCTCTCAATAACACCATTGAAATCCACACATAGGTTTTTAAAGACACCCAGGTGAAAACATGTTTGTATTTCTGTGGACGACGCGGAGTTATCCACTGATTTCAAAAACACTCGGCTAATCGATAACATTGGGAAGCGATTGAGTATTTTTGGATTTAAAATGGTCTATAGATGTATGTGATGTGGCTGGTGATGTTCATCTGACAGTTAGAATTCAGTCAAGTCAAGTAGATGATGCAACCAAACATACCATGCTACATTAATAGCTAGTTGTAGATGCTTTTTACACTCTTAGTGTTATACAGTCATCACAATAAGTAACTGACCAGGTAATAAATGTGCTGATAACTCTAAAAGTATAACTCCTACATAAACATATTACATTATAAACATGTTGAGAAATTTCTCTTCTTGAATTTGAGATATTACACGCTAAGAATGGCTGATTATTAGAGAAGTTACAATCCTAAATGTACTGTCAAGTCTGATTTTCATTTTCACATTTTCATTTTCAACACGGGGACTCAGACCGGCAAATTATTGATTACTGGTAGTGGTAGTGCCAATTCACCCGTCGATGGCCTGGTTGTTGGATAGTCGGTCGGTGGCATTGTTACGGTTAATCAATACGGGACACACGCTTTACCTGTCGTACTCTCCCCGTTAATGTTAAAATGTTAAAATGAAAATCAGACTTGCCCTAACATTTGGGATCGTAACTTCCTCATTAATCAACCATTCTTAGCGTGTAATATCTAATAGAGATAATATCTAATAGAGATATTTCTCAACAACTTTATAATTTAATATGTTTATGTAGGAGTTATACTTTTAGAGTTATCAGCACATGTATTACCTGGTCAGTTACTTTTTGTGATGAATGTAGATTCTTTTTACACTGTTAGTGTTATTCATAGTCTTCCTATCATGGAGAAAAATTTTTATCTAAGAGACAAACTTGATGATTTTTCAAGAATTGCAAATCTTAATAGCATCTAATGTTGACTTTTGGTGGACAAAAACAGGAAATCACCAGTTCAAAATTATTGTCTTGATGTATTTCAAGCTTAATGCTATTGGCAAATATTGGGCTAAACTTTTTGTTTTTCATTATTTATTTTTTCCATTTGAAATTCAATGAAGCGACTGATTTAGCAAGAAATTTTCTTACAGCCATTAGAACAATTATTTGAATTGATTGATTGTCTCCATTATAAACATGTTTACACTCTTTATCATACTTTCACAGAATCAATTTATACACATGATGACTAATTAAGCAGGTGTGCGACCACTTTCATCTCTTTTTTTCTTTATATTTATTGATTCAATTAAAGTCTCATCATTATTTCTTAACAGCTATTACAGAAACACAGTGATATTTTTCATTTGCTGAAAAATTGAACGCAATAAAAATGGCTGTCCTCACAACAACAACAGTTTTAAATCTGAAGCTTTATTTGCAATTGTAATCGTCATTAAAACTCTTCTCAGAATGTGCATGACCAAAAAAGATTTTAAACACATCACCACCATGCATTGCGCTTTTGCAAAATGCCCTAATTCTGGTCTCCAATTTGTCTCGGTTCCCATAGACATATGCACACAATCATGGCTTGTTCATCGTTGGAGCTCTTAGGTTTTAGTTTACATCAATGAATAAATTAGTTATCTGTGTTCCTTTTTCTTATTTCTAAAACTTAAGAGCTCGGCAAATGCATCGTGTGAAAAAGCTTTAGTTGGCTGGCATTCGCGCAATGCATTGTGGGAAGACCTTAAAATCTTCTTTGGTGCATGACCTTTTCTTTCCTCTTGATCCGCTATGCTTTGGGAGAAAACCAAAAATAAAATGTCCATTTACAATGACTAATGGGTTTTGTTTTCTACAAGGAATTGTATAGCCATATCCTGGGCCACTCCCTTCCAGATTGATTTTATTCAAGAGATATTTTTGGTGGGGTTCTTTTGGACTATTTCCAAGAAAAAACATAAAAATATAGGATTTGTAAAAACATAATTGTGCAACATTTTTCAGGAATAATATGAATACATTTGTATTGTTTTCATCTCAAATTGAACTTATAGCCCGGAGGCTATAACAATTGTACACCATAAAAGTATACACTATCAAAACATTGATAAACCAACAAACACCTATAAAATCATAATCAATAAAATATCAAGCAAGACAATTACACAAAGTGCACTTGAGTATATTCCAGAAGTCATGAAGGGCGTATTATACAAATAGCAACGCTTACGAAAAAAATGAAATCCTATCCAACGTATCGTGTTTCCTGTTTTGTTATGAACGCTTGATAAATATGGTTGTGATGTCTAAATTTGGGCGGCAACATCAGTGCGTATTAAAGTGATCGCAACTTACTATCTTATGCGCTAGGCAAATTTGATGGTGTATGTACCTACGCTGCACATTCAAGGATAAATGTCGGTTCATGTGCACACAAAAATACCACCTTTGGGCGACTAAAACGAACCCCTGTTCTATGGGCATGGCCGACCCATTTGTTTTAGAAATTAGGGGGTTTAAATGTATAGCGCAAATTAATACAGACTCAAATGTGGTTTTTTCTTCTTTTTTTCAACAACATTTTGTTCACACTTTTGTGATATTTAGTGTCATTTTGAAGGTAAAACAAGAAAGAAAGGGAAAAACACAAAAAAGATTGACTCAAACTGAAAAGTCCATTCGCCCATACAGACAGCAGGGTTTCTTTCTTTCTGTTTTCCTTATGACTGGAGTTTGTGGTGATGTTTCAAAAACTTGAGTGGAAACAGGGTAGGCTCTGTAACCATCATATTCCTCTGGACATAATTCTACCAACTCTGTCAGCGCATCAGTTTGAACATACATTCCATTAAATCACAAGATATTATAAAACTTATAAAACTGTTTGAAAAAGGCTGCCATCAGGACGTGAAACATCAAAGCTTCTTTACAGTGATTGGTATCTGGGAATTTAACAACTACTATTTTACAACTTAGAGTCATTTTAAACATATTTGTTGCAGTTTCTTTTTAAATATTTTGAATTCATCAAATCCGTATCTAATGAAACAGGGGTAGGGGAGTTAACAGCATTATCACATCACAATGTACATGGAAACATCATGGTCACAAAATATTATGTTGTTGAATGTCAATATTCTTGCCAATATTATTTCTGTAAATTTTGTTTTAGATTTGTTATTAAAAAGAATAGAAGACAATATTATGTTATTGAGTGAATCTGGCCTATCGCTTTGAAAGAGGTGGGCACTCTGTTCCTGTGATCCTAGGAGCATCTGTCCTTAACCTTTTCACTTATTTAAAACACTTTATGAACAGTCAAGGGCAGATTTGTAAATGTTCTCTAAACCCTCTTCTTGTACAAAGATAGCATCCCATACTTTCTCCCCATACTGACTGTCCATTACAGCGCATATCCTTTCCAAGTTATATATTAAGAGCCCCAACCAAACATGATAAAGCCATAAGACAGAACAAGAGAGAGGAAATGTTTGGCACTAAATGAAGCTGGCAAACAAGAAAGCCTTCAGGGTGCATTTGCTAACGCCACACCAGCGAGCTGATTACACATACTGACGAACCAAGGAGAAGGAAAAAAACCTGCACAAGACCTATCTTAGCTTCGCTAACGCGCAACTACTCAACGCAAAACAATGAGAATGAAACAGGGGGAAACTGACTGAACGCCCTCGGGGTCTATCTATTGAGTTGTAAGTGCATTATTTTGGCATTTCGAATGCATTAAATACAGCACATCACCTTCTCCGGCATGCTGCTTGCATGATTTCTAAGAGACATTGAGCAAACTGTATGTAAATTAAGTCCACCGTCATCGTCCATCGGTATGTAGCGTGAAGAGAAGTGAAAAATATAATTACTATGCGAATCGTTATGATCTTTAATACAAAAGCTATGGCTAGCTTGGTTTGATAGGATGATGCAAATATCCCCCTGGGGAAATGCGTGACAATGCTTTACTCCATGGAGAAAATGTTTTCTAGAGGAGACGAGAGAGAGCTAGAGCAAGGAGAGCGAGAGCTATGTTTTTGAATGTTGGTGAACGCCAGCATAAACAACAAGCGAGTTTGTTGAATTCAGACGCACAACTTGCCATCGGCTGGTTGAGCTATTCATATGATAATTGGTCAATTTCCAATAAAATTGATGTGTATGTATACATGTATTTGAATACTTTGCTTCATTTAGATTACGTGTTCTTAAAAACAACAAGTCATGTCTGGTTATGTCAGTGGGATTAAATATAAGAAATATAATAACCGTAGTTCCTGTGCATTATCCGTTGTTCCGTAACTGCTGATTGATAAGGTATTGTTTGATAGGCTGAAATTAGTTACATATTTCATATTTAATAGCTACAATTTTTCACAAAGATTTTATCCACATACAATATCAAATTAACACAGAATCAATATCTTTATATTGCCACCAAAATTTGAATTCATTTTAAACATGATTTTAAAAATGTCAAATGATCCATTTGATCTTTTCAAAACAATGGCTGGTTATTTAATACGAAGCATAATTAGTAAGTAGTCACAACAAATTAAATAGGCTAGTTAACACATCCTGGTTAATTAAGTAATGACAATGTTTATTGTCAAGTTAGTTGGCAAGTAAGGTTGTTCTCCTGTGCGAGGTACATTTTTAAGCACTACAATTTTTCAAATTGGACTGTGTTGTTTAAAAACATTTTCTTACAAAAATGTGGAAAATATTGGTGGCATATTTTTGTGCTTTGCCATTTTCAAATAGCACCTCCTGTTATTATATTAACACTTTCCACGCGGCTATTATTTTTACCATACAAAACAGATTTTTCAGAAACCTTTCCCAATTTTTAAAATCTATCTCAAGGATTACTGAACCAAAACTAGGCATGCCTGTACTTATTTCAATGCAGTTCTCTCATTGTGATTCCAAATATGGCGCATTATAAATGCCATTATTATTATTATTATATGGTAATGAAATTGAATAATTTTGACATTTTTGAAATATATCTGCGGAATTTCAATTGTATATATCCCCAAAGTGTTTGGGTTGCACATAAGTGGTAGAAATAAGTCTAGCATGAAAATAAATGGCTAGACAATTGTAGTAAGTGCATGTGTTTTCTTATTGGTTTACCTTGGTAGTGATAAGAATTTGGCTGGGTTTTCAACTCTATAAATTTCTGTCTCACTGCATTGGGTTATCTCGTTAGAGTTTGACTGGGTTCACAACTCTGCAAATTCTCTGTTTCTAAAGGCTTTATTTCACAACATGGGACACACAGGGAAATTCTGTAACTAATATAAAACTACTTGAGCATTGCAAAATTAGGAAATATTGATAGAAAATGCATATTCATTACTCATGAGCGCATTTGTCAAAATTTGTCATTGAATATTGGTGAAATAAAATAGATTGAAAGAATCTTTGAAGAACTGTGTCTCTAAAAACATACCTCCACTGGCTCAAATTTGTGAATATTGTTCAGTCATTACTTTTCATGGATGAATGAACCATGCCTCACAAGTTAGACTAAGTCTATCTTTTTAGAGACTTCAGAATAACCTGATGCTGCCTGCGAAATCATATTTATTGTGCTTATTTGCCCCCCCCCCCCCCCCCCCAACAAAATTGTTGTTGCTGTAATCATTTTAATGGCGCAAACCTGGTGTTTTCTTTTCATATTCAGAGGGGTAACACATGATCGTTCAAGGAGCTTGAAATACCCCTCTATTTGACGGCGTTTCAAGGACAATTTTGCTAATTTGACCCACTTTTTCGTGCAAAAATGAGGACACTTTGCCTGGAAAAAACATCCCCTTATTTTACCATTTCAAGGACACTTTCTAAATAGTCCCCTTTTTTTACGCAAAAACGAGGACACATTTGGTTAAAAATACTCCCTCTTACAATGTATGCATAGGAACGTATATGGTGTCTTCAAATATAATAGTTCTACCGTTTGTTTTTGTTTTTTGCAGACTTAGCTTCAAAAAACACTTCTAATTTTGGGAAATCGCTGACATAAATGTCCGCTGACATGATATGAAAACTCCTCCTTTTCCACGACTTTGGGAACGATCCTGCGTACACAAAATCCATGTCGACTGAAACCACCAGGGGCGCAAAAGCAGGGAATGGCTACAGATTAAGAGAAGGGCAAGTTATCGTCTACCTTGCTACAATTTATCCCTTAATAAAATTCATATTATTTTCATTGATTTCATTTAAGTATTCAAACCATTCCCTCTGCGACGGAACAGGATGCCATTATTTACTGGGATGTCAATAATGAATTGTAATGCAAATATGCTTACAAAACCACTGCACAATATTAATCATATTGTTTATGAATTGCAAAACGCGAAAAGCTTTTCATTTGATATATAAATACACCATCTAAATATTTAATTTAATCTATACGCATGACATTTCCCTTATGTTTTTGAGGATCTTTTTTGATATTATTCACCCAATTCTTGAACTACATTCCAGGAACACTTTTAAGTAAATGAGGAACTAAAAGGTGTTTTCAAACTGGTAAACGAGTGCACGGTGAGAGAACCTTTTTTTTGGGGGGGGGAACCATGTGCTCTCAAGTGGCTAAGAGCGAGATAGGGGAGGTGTACCCAAGATTTGGAAGAAGGGGGTGCCCCGAAAATTGCCAATTTGCTGATAAAAGCACTGTAGCGAGTGGAATTGTTTACTTGCTGAAAGGTTTGACTGGTTAGAGGATCAACTGCTGAAAAGGTCACCTGGTTCAGCTGTTGAAAGGGTAATCTGGCTAGAGCATCAACTGGTAAAAAAGTCACCTGATGAAAGGTTCAGCTGGTGAATGGTAAACTGGTGAAAGCATCAACTGGTGAAAAGGTCAACTAATGAAAGGTTCAGCTGGTGAATGGTAAACTGGTGAAAGCATCAACTGGTGAAAAAGTCAACTAATGGAAGGTTCAGCTGGTGAAGGGTACACTGGTGAGAAGATCAACTGGTGAAAAGGTCAACTGATGAAAGGTTCACTTGGTGAAGGGTAAACTTGTGAGAAGATCAACTGATGAAATGTTCTACTGATAAAAGGTTCACAAAGGCAGCGGAAGTGTTGCAGGGGTCATGAACCTCATGAACCCCCCCCCCCCCCCCCCGTCCTAAATTGTGATGCCTCTGCCGCCACTGAAGGTTTAGCTGGTAAAAGGGTGGAAAGGGTAAACTGGTAAGAGGATCCACTGATCAACTGATATCAAACGGTCAATTAGTAAAATGGTAAACTAAACTGGAAAAATAAAAATTAGTAAAAAGATGGAATAGATATATAGATATATCAAAATATATCCAATGGTGAAAGAATCAATCCGAGAGGGTGAGCAACAGATGTGAGGAAAGGATGAAGTTTTTAAGATTTTGCTGTGTAAAGCGCTCAGAGGCCTTTTCTTGTGTTGGGCGCTATATTAAGTGCATTATTGTTATTATTATTATTATAAACAACTGACATCTTGTGCACGAACATCTTCTCTCAAACTCTTAACTTGTCATAGCCTTCATACTCTTTCATGACACCCTTTATTTAAGTCCTTTCAACATCCGACTGATACATATACATGTAATAGCATGGTGGTCATGGGTTAAGTGTAGGTTAATGCTTGGTTGGGGAGATGGTGGAGGTCCTGTAAAGCTTGTAGCCAGCTGGGCTGGTGATACGGCCACGCCCCAACATGTGACAACAGGCAGCTCCTGGTAGATTTAGTTCCCAAGTATGTTGTGTAGGTTCTCTTGATGCCCATCAGACCTCCAGATATTATTTTTCTTTAATTTATATTTTGATGTTGTTCTCTATGTTTGGGCTTTTATCTTATTTTTATGTCACTTTCATTGGCATTTTTTACCTCTGCCCATTTGTGTTTCTTGTTTTATGCATATTTTCTGAGCTGCAGTGAACCAATTGATTGGCCTTTCAGAGCTCTCTTTCGAGAGTTACCAGTTTGATTTTTAATCACTCTGGTCATTAACCTTGTTAATGTCTGTTGGGCTATTGTTCACATTTGCGCTTTATATACAAAAAAAACCCTGGCATATGACAAAATAAGGAAGGAGAAATTGACATGACACAGCAGCACCGGTCAAACTGAACATAAAGCAGACATGTATCAACTACGTGTCAAGGGCTCAAAAACCTGTGAAAGTTATCCATCAATTATCCTCAAACTTTAAGGATATACTTTTCAGTAATTCTGTTTCACTTATGATGGACCGACTATTGAATGTTTCCTGGAAGTATGTGCCAGTTAATCCCCATGCACATGTTGGCAATGGGGCTAAGGGGATTTCCCCCTTAACACACACACATCTCACTCTGTACAATACACAGTGCCACTTTGATTGAAACACTCTAGGGTGGTTGAAATACTCTAGGGTGGTTGTTATACAGGGTGAATCAAGCAAATTCAATTACATGGAACAATCTTTAAATTCAATGAGTTTCACTTAGGCCAAACAAAGAAGAAAGTTTGTCTCAGAAACATTTTGCAAAAAAAGCTAAGTGCTGTGCATTTTTTTTTTTTTTTTGAAAATAGGCTGAAGTATGCAATTTTTTTGCTAATCCAAGCTTACAGAGAACTTTATTTAACTTTTTTTTTTTAAATAAAAAAAATAAAAAAATAAAAATAAACAACAAAAAATTAGGCCTCAACGCATAATGCGGGCGGGCTTCTGAGACAACCTTCTTTGTTTGGCCTTATCTACTAACAAGCAGCCCTCTTAATGTCTGGGCTACTATTTCAAAATCAGCCTATCCAGGGCAATACTACGATTAAATATAGAAACACTGAGTTAAGTCATACTAGTTCTTTAGTTGATAGTGGTTCAAATTGGGAACACTTTGGGCTCAGACTACGATAGTCCTATGGTGGGACTAACTAACAAGCTTGTTTTAATATTCAACTGCAAATCATGTCCTTCAGTGTTATGAAGTCCATTTCAAGAAAACCAAATTGCTATATTAAAACCCTAACCAGCCGGGCTATGTTTTTGTGTGGAAACCGGAGGAGGGGGACCAAGTATGAACATTTTACCCAACAAATTGCTGCGAAACCCCCGGGATTCGACACCCAGCCCCTCCGATCACCAACGCCCACTCAGCTAACCTGCCAACGCTTGCCCAGGCAGCAACTTCGTACCCACATATCAGCTCGAAAGATGACATCATCCACGCTTTAGCATGCGCGTGGACATTGTAGTGTCTCCTAGTTGTCTAGGAAGGTTAGGGTTAAATTCAGATTTTCCTTTAAAGGAAGGGTCCCGCAAGCATAACATTTAGCATTATTTGTTAGAAAAATAATTATCGAGCCGAAATTACGTAATTATATAAAACAAAACACCATACTAGTCACAAAAATGAATAAAAACTGCCATCACTCAACATGCACTTTTTAAAATTCGCGGCGATCGAAAGTCCCGGTGTCGATGACGTCATGGGTATCGGTGCTCAAATTTGCGCATGTGCATTGTTTAGCTATGACATCATCGACACTGGGACTTTCGATCGCCGCGAATTTTAAAAAATGCATGTTGAGAGATTGCGGTTTTTATTTGTCTTTGTCATAAGTGTGGTGTTTTGTTCCATTTAATTACAAAGGTTGGGCTTGATGGTTATTTGTCTAACGTATAATGCACACTTTTATGCTTGCGGGACACCTCCTTTAAATGTAATGACACGTTTAGGGCAAACCTGTAGTATACGTCTTTTCTTGACAGTCAGTCCCCTCTCCTCAAGTATGCTATATTGTATCAAATCAATGCTGATAACTATAACCAAACTAAATTCTCATTATAATTATCATACTTTCTTTTCTTATTATCTCTCCAGAGTTATGAACAATGGTTCAGTGTCCTTTTTAAACTGCTCATCAACACTTCACAGTACACTTTGAAGAGAAAGATGATTTGAGATGTTTTCATAAATGAAATTTGCATGGATCTTTGCAAATGGCATTGCAAGCTTAACAATAATATATTCCACGGCGCAAAACAATAAAAAGAGGAAAATGATAATAGCACACAGTTTATTGACTCCAAACTGCTGTGCTATTTCACTTGTGTGAATTTATATGTTAAAATATTTGAATATTACCTGATAAAATTCTATTGTTTCATGATCTGAACACCTGCAATCCTCAATCAAATACCTTGATCGGTGTAAAATGTGGTTACGACTTTGTTATAAAAAACTGGGTTCCATTGTACTGCATTATATTTGATAAAACAATAAAAGAAATATGATCCCATAAAATATGACTGATGGGATTGCACTTTGGGTGTTTCATAAAAGCTAACCATCCCAAGATTATTCCCAGGGGGGAGGGAGGATACTCAGATATTGTTTTGGTAGGGATGTGCCGCCAGCAAAATGAAAGAGCGAACCCATACATTTATTAATTTTCAGTGGCAAAAGGACCCATACATTTACCTGAGACCCATGATAATTGTCCTATATATTTGACAGATTTTTGCTAAAATGTCTGTGAAAAACAGCAAAATTAAGGATTTAGACCCATACATTTGAAAAGGGGTCATTCATTTACCAGAGGTGAAAAATGGGACCGTATTTGGTGGCACATCCCCGTAACCTCATATCTACTAAGTACCCCCTCCCGGATTGTCCTCTAAACATTGTAGTGGCAATCATAATTACTTAGATATAATTCCAAGTAGGCAAGACAAGCAATTTTCCACACCACACATACAAAATATTCATTCCAAGTATACGCAAGTTTGGTGAAATACAATGTAAAAATCGAAACAAAATTACAGCATGATGACTGTTTGGAATTTAGTTAAAAACATCACAAGCGTCAAAAACTGTTTGCTTCAGGTTTTTTTTAAACTGACACAACCACCAAAACAAGTCATTTGATTCTCAAAATTCTCTTCAATTTATCCAAAATGGCAATTTAGGTATGAAACCCAAGCATTTTCATATTAGGACAATGTTCTTCCTAATTTAAAAGGTTCAAAATGTCAGGCAAGCAGGCATAAAACAAAGAAATCTTTTAAAAAAAACTCTGGCATGAAAACTATTGATAATGTGACCAGTTTTTACTCTTGATGAATTATTAAATGTTGTGTTGTGTCGTATGCAGTGCTGACATTTTCTTGAGGTGCAAAATTGCACCTTCATGTAATGTCCCAAAACATCCTTGGTTCATTTTCTCAATTTTCAAGTATAGCTTATTTCATTCATACATTCATTCATTCATTCATTCATTCATTCATATTTACTTTTAGCACTAACATAAAAATTATTACAATGCGCAAATTTGTACCAAACACAAAATCAAATTGTACACCCAGTCACCCACCCTCACTTGTAAATACCTCCGAACGAGGACCAAACCTGGTACTATCCAAATGAGGACCCACCAATCTGGACACACACCGACACACCGAGGACCAAAATGGTGGCCGAATTGGGTGTCAAACCGCCAACTAGACTGTGTGCTATCCAACAGAGACCTAAAGGGTGTATGGGGGATAGTATCACCAAAGAGGACCTCGTTTAGATAGCGTTTTTATGTTGTATGCAATACTTTGCATGTATCAGGAAACCAAGCACAGATGGTATCTTGTATTGAAAGATTTGAGAAAATGTTTTAAAACCAAAGAGTACCAAAGATAGCCCAAAAAGCCTGTGTAAGGGCCGTATTTCAATTTGTGTCTTTTAGTCTTTGAATAAGTTCATCAGGATTGTAGATATACATGAAAGTTGATATTTTGTTGAACAAATCCAATGAATGTACTCACATTTAGACGGTTTCGTCAACCAGTTCGGTTGACTTCTTCAGTAATGGTTTGATCCACTTCTTTTTCCCGCGAGAGAAATCCTTGACAAAGACACTGATAAGCAGAAACGATGGATACGAGAAGCAATTTGGATACGACGACAGGGGCCTAACATACTCAACCGGGACGAGGGAATTTATTCTCTGAGTCACGTGTTTGATCCACTCATCACAACAACTTTGCATCCTGGGAACGAGAATATCATCTCTCGCGGGAAAAAGAAGTGGATCAAACCATTACTGAAAAAGTCAACCGAACTGGTTGACGAAACCGTCTAAATGTGAGTACATTTATTGGATTTGTTCAACAAAATATCAACTTTCATGTATCTTTTAGTGATTTGACACACATTAAAAGAAGGATAGAAAGCATTTTGGGAATGGAGTAGTACACAAATCCAATCACTTATTTCATTTCTCCATTTCATTATTACAATATATAATTGATGACACTTTAATAATAAATTTGAAAAATTATATATAATTTTTAACAGGAAGCTCAAGCCTAGTATAATAAGCTGAGCAATATTATTAGAATACTGTAGTCAATGTTAATTTCACATATAGAGTATTCTTTGTCTTACATTTTTTTGTACAAATATTCTTGTAATCTTTTTTCATCTCTACATTTTACATGGAATCTGTAACATGTCCTTTACTAGTATTACATAAATTATATTCTAACATAATTTACTTTTTTTTATCACGATGGTTATCGGCAAAATTTGTGAAAATTATACAGCAAAAACAATGGTTAATAACAATAGCCAATGAAGCGGCAGATGTAGTCCGCATGAATTAGCCAGGCGAGCGAGGAATCGTCGCTATGAAATAAAATGGCCAATATATATAACAACTGTAAACCAGCACAATGGTGGAGATTACTAACTTGACACGATTTGTGATGACGAAGACGAAATGCCGCGATAATAAGAAAATCTGATTTGAAACCAGCTAGGCGAAAGTAACTTGAGAAAAATATAATAGAGATATGATCAAAATGTTGCTTCTATAGCACAAGTGTGTGATTTATTTGTTTAAATATGATTTTTCCCCGATTCAGAGAAACAATGCCGAGTTAACGCTAATGGTAATTGCAGAAATTGATATCTTTTATTTGCATCAATGTGTGTCTTATCATTCCCCTTCTTCTATTTATTCTGAACCAGTTTCTGGAAGCGGATGACACAAATGCATGACACAAATGCATACTATTTGGTTTCATTGCCTCCAACAAATCGTCAAGAGTGCACAATCGATGTGTAATACAATGAGGTCTCAAATTCAGCAACCATCAATAAATAATTAGTTCCATGTAAAGGATGTTATTAATTTTGGGTTTCTTTGAGAAATTGATCGAGATACTGGTTTGAATGGAATATATAATATGTAGTGTGAAATCATTTTACTGAATTTCAGATTTCATGTCAAGCCATGAAATCTGCTGGAAGAGGAATTGTCCACAACATTGTTTTCAAAATGTTGCAGCAGGCGATGGAATACTATGCTGATATGGTTTGCAATATTTTGCATAGTTAATCAGGTTGATTGGCTTGATTGGTATGTGTCATTGGGTCCTTGCGAGACTATTACGATAGGGTATGACGGTATGCAAGTATATAGGATTAGACTATTCCACAGGCACTGTTGGGACTATTAAAGGTATATTATGTGATCTTTCCAGGGAACGCCCTCAACATCGAGAACAAAAATTGAAAGCAGATTTTCTTGCAGATTTACATTTCTGATCATAAATCGTACATACATTCCAAGTTACAGGGCGATACGATTCTTAATTACTTCAAAATCATGGTTTTAGAGTGAAAATAAACTGTCGGGTTAACACGACAGTTTATATTTTCACTCTAAATTCACTCTAAAACATGATTTTGAGGTAATTAGGAATCGTATCGCACTGTAACTTGGAATGTATGTATGATTTATGATCAGAAATGTAAATCTCCAAGAAAATCTACTTTCTAAAAAAAATCTTGAATAGAGGGCGCTCTCTGGAAAAGATCACATAATATGCCTTTAACAGTCTAGCAAGCATTACAGCCTGCCGGACTAGACTATTCAACAGACAATGTTTGTAAATGAACTACTTTCATGAATGAGGTTATTATGCCTGCGTTTTCATTTTCTGCAAATAAAAGTTGAATTTTGTATTAATACCTTCCTAGACACTATCATTCACTGAGGACAAAAAACAATGTCCACCGCATGCTACAGCATTGATTGGATGACGTCATCCTCTGGATACAAAATCACTGCCCGGGCAAGTGTTGGCAGCTTAGCTCAGTGGTTAGGGATGCGGCAGTGGTGATCGGAGGGTCCGGGGGTCAAATTCCTGGGGTTTCACGGCGATTTGTTGGATAACATATTCACACTTTGTCCCCCTCCCCCGGTTTTCACACAAAAAGATAGTCTGGCTTTTTTTCCTGCTTTTTTTCCTTTTCTTATAGTAATGAACTTTGAGCTTCTGTTGGTATAAGTTATACCAACAGAAGCTCAAAGTTCAGCCAATAAGAAGTTGAAATCACACTAAGAGTCACACATATATGTTATAAACACTTAGTTTAAAGGTATATTATGTGATCTTTTTCATGGGACCCCCTCAATCCTCGGAAAAAAATTGGAAGCAGATTTCCTTGCAGATTTACTTTTCTGATCATATTACATAAATGTCTTCCAGGTAACAGAGCGATACGATTCCTAATAACCTCAAAATCATGGTTTAAAGAGTGAATTTAGAGTAAAATTTGAAAAATAGATTGTACCGCTCGGTACAATCTATTTTTCAAACCATGATTGTGAAGTAATTAGGAATCGTATCGATCTGTAACTTCGGTACAATCTATTTTTCAAACCATGATTGTGAAGTAATTAGGAATCGTATCGATCTGTAACTTAGAAGATCTTAATGATTTATGATCAAAAATGCAAATCTGCAAGAAATCTGCTTTCATAGTAAAAATCAATGATAGAGGGCGCTACTTGGAAAAGATCACATAATATGCCGTTAATATTCAATGATATTTAAACTGCTAAAAAAAAAAGATCTAAAAAAACAACAATCGGAGAGGCCCTTAATCTGACGAGAGGGCGGTCGAGGACAACATAACAACAAAAATTTGGCCTTATCCTGTAAAGCTACCCTGAAATTGCAATAGATGGCATTGTTAAAATGTGATAGGTCCAGACTACCCAGTGGTACATCAGCAATGTGGTGAATAGACAACCAGTCTATGATTGGTTGCAACAGTGTAAGTTTAACATCTTTATCAGAAGCAGGAAGCGTTAAGCGTAAAACAAAAATGGAAGAGAATCGCACAAATGGCATCACTCAACCAATTGGTGGTGCAGATGAAGAAAATGGAGTTACAGAACATATATATATAGACAATCCAAGAACACAGATAAACCTGTTACTACCATCGATTACTTGCACGCAATCGCCATTTTAGAATGAAAGCGAGGCTCTCCCCTCAGCGCACCGCCCAACGATGCACAAACCTGCATGAAACCATGACGCAGTGTGTTGGATAATGCGTGCGTGATGAGGGGAGGGCCTCGCTTTCAATGGTTCCATCTGTACTGTGCAAGTAGCGTATATTGCCTCTAAAATGTGGCACTCAAGACATTAATTTGCTTTAAGTACACATACATGTAGATGCTGGTAGTGACTAGCAAACTGGAGAACACATGGTTCAAGCACTATTGTGTTGATTTCAAGGTGAGCTGCCATACATCATTCATTTGTTATTGTTCCGAGTATCGTAAGGCATCACCACGTGATTTTAAGCAAATTGACAGATGGTTTCTATGATTCCTGCAATCTATAGATTGAAGGGCATTATGTAAGATAGGTATGGTATCATAGTAAAACTCATACCAAGCTTAACCCTAATCTAACCAAGTACTACAAATTACTACGGCCAAGACTATCTCCAAGCGCATCAACCGAGCCTAAATAGTGAGCACAGTATACTGTGCAAACAAGTAGCTGAGGGCCGTGGCTAGCCTGTGGGGTCAATGGTATCTGGTCCTGACGGTCCCCGGTTCGATCCCCGGTCGGGTCACGACAATTTATTTGTCTGCTTTTCTTCCAAAATGGTGATATCGGTTAAAAACCTGGTTTGGGGGTTAGGGCTTTAGTTTAGCCATTTGTTCTCTTTTTTCACATTTCATTAACCCTACCTAACCTAACTACAAGTACTACAAATTACTATGGCCAAGCCTCTCTCCAACAAGCACATGATGTGCAGACGGTTTTCAATGATGTAATTAAACGAGACTATATAGTGAGAGCAGTATACTGCGCGATCGAGTAGCTGAGAGCTGTGGTTTGCCTATGGGGTCCATGGTATCTTGTCCTGATGGTCCTCAGTTCCGGTCGGGTCACAGCAATTTATTTGTCTGCTTTTCTTCCAAAATGGCGATATCGCTTAAAAACCTGGTTTGGGGGTTAGGGCTTTAGTTTAGCCATTTGTTCTCTTTTTCACATTTCCTTAACCCTACCTAACCTAACCTAACTGAGTACTACAAATTACTATGGCCAAGCCTATCTCCAACAGGCACTTGATGTGCAGACAGTTTTCGATGATGTAATAAATGAGCCTATAATTATAGTAAGAGCAGTATACTGCGCGAATGAGTAGCTGAGAGCTGTGGCTTATGGGGTCCGGGGTTTCAAGTCCGGAGGGTCCCCGGTTCGATCCCCGGCGGGTTGCAGCGATTTTATTTGTTGTGTTTTCTTCCAAAATTGAGACATCTGTTAAAAACCTGGTTTGGGGGCGAGGCTTCACAAGCAAATAGTCCTAATGAATCAATGTTTCAAGATGAATACACATTGCTACTATTAGTCTGATTCATAATCACCCGTATATTTTGAAACATTTATGTTGCTGATACATGCTTATTTTGATTTTGAAGAGCTTTCATCTGTTTGTCACAATAGAAAAACATAAATACAAATTTTCTGAGAAAACCAGACTAGTCACATTAAGCTAGCATTACAATGCGTCAACCAATAAATGTGTTGACTCTTCTGTCTTGAGTGGGCGATTGGGGTTTATTAGGAACTGACTGACACAGTATTAATCACAGTTTCACTAATTTTACAGTAGATCTTATTAATGCACTTATCAATTGTAACCCTGGCCCTGATGGATCCGGAAATAGCGAGGATTTGGCTGGGAAGTACAAATTGGCAATATGACGTCCTCGGTACAGTCGTGTAAGGTCCCCGTAGGGCAAGGCCCCATTTTGTGTACAGTCTCAGCCTGTCCCCGTAATACAGTCCCTGAGCCGGGACAAGTGTACGCCCGGCTACAGTCCAGGCCCCCCACACCCGGGAAAATATTAGCGTAACAATCACATTCGTTTTCATTTATTTCCAGCACACTTCAGATTACATGAACTTGAATGTTGACAAAATATCAATAATTTTGTTGTTTACATGTATGTCATGTGCAATGGGTCTATTTTGTCCTTTAGGCTTGAAAAAGAAACAAAATAATGCATCAAGCATAAGAAACAAAAACAGAATGTTGAGTGGGGTTTAATCATCTTGATTAAAGCATTTTAAAAGCCCAGTCAGACATATTTAATATCAGACAAAGTCAACTCTGCACTCTCATTTTCAATGAAGCGTATCTTCTGTTCAACATATCCAATCGTAAAGAAACAGCAAAACTGGCTTCAAGTGCATACTAAACATATATCCGTGCATAAAAAAAGTGTTGTTTTTCAACAATCTGTTGTGCCGTGTTAATAGTTTTGGGACACCCTGTAGGACCTGCAGAATAAACAATTAATTAATTCAGCACAAAATCATAAACATGCAAGTAGGTCTAGGTCTACCCCCCCCCCCCCCCCCCCCCCCCCCTTCTCGGCTATTTCCTGGGCAAAAGCTCTAATGGTTTTAATATCAAGGCATTGAACAATTGCGGTGACTATGCACTGCACCAATATTGGCTGGATTCATTTAGTGACTGTATAGTCATGTAATGTTTATGTACACCCCGAATACACAACCCAGTTCACCTTGCTACGCCCTGGTGTATATATTTTGTGCACCTACGTCCTCGCTATGTATATGTACACTCCGGCTATGCCCGGGGTGTATATTTTGTGTACCCTAGCGTACTTCTTCCCCGCTACACTGCACAGCCATTCCCCGGCTCACTTTTTTCTCAGTGATGTACGTCCCCGCTACACGCCCTGGCTAACGGAAGCACACTTTGTACGTCCCCTGGTACACGCCACTGCATAGCCAGGCAACATTTTTTGTACGTCCCCGCTACGGTCCCCCCCCCCCCCATGTCCCAGGTTCCCCTGGACCAGGCTTGCAATTGATAAGTGCATTACCTAGATACTACATGTAGTATTTTGGTGTGTTTTTTTGTCACAACTTAAACTTAATCTTAACCCTAATTTTGAGGAATGAAGCTATCAGGTGGAGAAAAACTTTGAGGGGAGGGGGAAATGAGACTCCTTATGCGCCGGGATCGAATCCAGGTCGTGCCGGGATCAAATCCGGGACGTGTGCGTGCAAGACAAACACCTTACCACTGCGCTAAGTGGTCAGGTTTAAAAAAACAAGTTTTGTCCACCATTTGATAGCCCGCCGGATCGTAGCACGAAATCGACCGGGTGAGCGGGCGATACCAGCAGCTAGCATCGTAGGGATTTATAGAATAGTGTGTAGGGTGGTTAGGCTTAATGATTTACATTTGATTTGGCAAACTAGTATAAGTATCAAAAAAATCAACCACTGACACACACTGCCGAGGAATTTCAGGCTTGAGCCCTCAGTATCGCCAGATTTCTAGGCCTCCAATATGTGTATAATGCCATTTTGGCCTTGTTTTGGCATATTAAACAGATTTTAAAATTTCTTTAAATACATCTGCAGCATCAAGTGTCTATAAAACCAAACGTTTCTTTTAAAACCCACAAGCTTCCAGAAGCTCGATCTCCTGGATCCCCAGCAAGTGTATGTGCGTTAGTTTGGCATACTCAAGGGTCACGCACACAATTCAGGACGCGCCATGCAATGTTTTGCGCGCCTACGCTCACATGAATTCATTGGCTGCTGTAAGCAGGTTCGCTAATTGGAACTGACTATACTACGGAACAGTTACCTGTATGTAAACAACATGGCATAGAGTTTGAAATGATGCTTCTCTGCTCCATCAAGGAAATCCCACTGCTAAGAGGATCGTATGCTGCTCCCATGCTGCTATGACGCTGCAATCCATGTTTATTATGTGAACATATTTATATAACATTGATCAACTATAACAATTTACAAAAAAAATGATAGATATCCAGGCCTCCAGGAAAATACAGTAAAAGCCAGTTGATGCAATAAAACCGTAATATATCGTAGGATTTCATAATTATGATTAAGCGCCCAATATTGCTGTTCATTTTGAGAAAGGTCAAGGGTTCGAGTCCTACACCGACTCATGTCCTTGTTTTTTTAAGTTGGGATATGAGTCGAGGCTTGTTATGTTTGTTTGAGTTGTTGAACTTGCAGTATTTATCTGCCTCATTGTTATTTATTTACATTGTTCATGTTCCCTATTGAATCGCCTCCTCTATATGTTGGTATGTAATGCGTAACCCTTCTCATCTTCGGATGTGCTGTTTGTATGCAATTTTAGTAAGTTTGTTTTCTATAGTACATTGTCATTTCTTACTCACTTTTACTTCAATTTAATCTTTCAATCCGGAACAGTCCTTTTAATAATGGTAGTAATACCTGACCAAATCCAAAGTTATCAAAACACAATTTGATTAAGCAGTAGTTTGGCCAAGCACAAGACCTTTGATTTTTTGAAAAGTCAGAACGTGTTATAAGAGAAACATATAAGAAGTTCAACAAATCATAACCCCTTCAAATTAAAAACAATGTTAATATTTAATCCAGTGACTCACACAATCACTTGAGTTAGGTCCAATTACTCCATTTATCTGTACAGTATAATCCAGCAGAGATCCGCAACTCACTCACAGCTTTTACGCTGCTTTGTTTATCTCATAAAGTCAAGGGATTATTGTTATTAATACATGAATTATGATAATACTTGTGGTGATATACATTCTATTCATTACATTCTTAGCCAAAATCAATACAAGATACCGTCTGTGCTTGAATCATGGGTCGGGTGGGGGGGGGGGGGGGGGGGGGGGGTAAAAACGTATGACCGCATTCTAAGCATAAACATGAAAATGCGGTTGTCATTGGTGGAATAGAACAGCCACACTTTGAGTTCACTAATGCTAGGGTGTCCAATGACTTTTTGAAACCTTTTAATTTACCATTTTTTATTGTTTCATCTGAAAGGGCTTATCAATACGAGCATTTTAAGCCCAAAATCAGTTCATACCGTTAATCGGTTGCGGAGATAGGTCGTTTTAAAGATGCGAAAAAACACCCTTTTTTGTCTTTTGGTCCAAAACCCCCCAAAATGGGTATGTTTGGGCAATATTAATTACTATTTCTCAAACCGATACAACTATTCTTGAATTGCTGTTGGAAGTAGCCATGTCTTCTCTACATTTAAAAAAAAAGCTGAGAAGAAATGGCCTAATGGTTTTTCAGATGTAGCCGTATGGAATTCGATGATTTGCCAAAATATGGGATTACCCATAATGCATTGCAAAAGGTGTCTCCAGTGGGATTTTGCCCCTGTACAAAGTCTATGGGGAATCAAAAGAAAAAGTTCTAATTATTATAACAATAATGTAAGAGATGCTGTGTGTAAGACTGGAGAGGTTATTTTCATCTAGATTTGGCACATGTATAACTTAGAACATTATCATTGAAATAGGGACATATTCTAGCGCTAATTAGCATAATTAGCATCTAATTTGCATATTTAATTGGATTAATCCTATACCCTGGAAATGGCGTTATTTATCCATATTTTATCCATATTATGTAGTACCACAACAATTCTTTCCAAACTTGACCTGTATTGAGGTGGTTATTAAAAATATGGTAAAGTTGGATGCCAAATTTGTATAAGAAACATAGGCTAATTTGCATAATTGATGAACCGGTTGATTACTAACTATCCATGCATGCTGATCAATGCTTCAGAGCTAGACACATCTTTTAATTTTATGTGATTCTGCATGTTTTTATCACTTTGTATTAGGCTATCGGTAATGAATTCAAAGTTTCCTGTTGGAGGTTTTGAAAACCTGACGAGGTCGCTATTCATTATTCATTATTTAGCATTATTCATTATTTAGCATTACATTAAGATTTGCCGTAATTCAACTTACGATAAGCGACTATTTCATCAAGTACCTTTTATTTTGCATAGTATATTAAAGAGGGGTCACCCAGACCATTGATGAATTATCTGCTGCAATAGACAAATACAAATCATGGACTATGGGTGAAAAAATTGCTCTGGCCCACGGCGTATGCTAAAAGTAGCCCAAAATTGCCAAGTCAATAGCCAACCTAGGAAATAAGCGGGCGACAGGCGCCGTTCAGCGCCCGTCGGACGGCAAAAGGCGCCCGTATTGGCAAAAAATGAAGAGTACAGGCGCCTATAATTTCACCATTTTGGCGCCCGTTGTCAGACCTGGTTTGACACGAAGGAATTCATAATTGTTTGTTTACATCTTCTTACGATCGCGCGCCATTTTGTTATGATTCCTCGTGTCCGTGGTGCACCACTAGTTTTATTCCAAGTCATTTTGTTGGCGCTTTTTCGTAACACTCAGCGACATGGAAACAAGACTAGCATCAAATGTGACGTCAATTACGTCATGATTATAAAATTCTCCAACCTGCGCAGAAATCCGCCATTTTGAACCAATTTTAAACCGACGGAAAAAATTCTGCGCAATTACATGTAAAGCAATGGGGATTTTGACTCGGACGAAAACGAAATATTAACTTTCCGATACATCTAGATTTATCACACTTTTTCTAGTTATTTGAAGATGAAACTCTATATTTGTTGGTTTGACTTTGATGGTACGTGAGCAAATATCAAGTAGGGAATATGTTTGCGTCAGTATTTGCGACATATTTGTGCAATAGCATTGCAAATCTTCAAAAATTTGTCGGAGATTGATGATGCTTTGTAAGCTTTCATACAATACTTCCGGGTTTGCGATTGTAAACAAAATACGACGTCAAATCTGATTGACACAGGAATAATGAATAATGAAAACGTTGACGCGGCAGGGTAAATTGACGCGCGCGGCAACAGGAAACTATGAATTCATTACCGACGGCCTTATATATAACCACAATTTATTTATTAATAAAAATGCAATAAAAGAAAGAAACAATGTTTTTTGTGTATTGTATTTGTTATGTGTATGCTGTATTTATTTTTGATTCCTAGAACTTGGTACAATACAAGGTCAAATAGATAGAAAATTCAGTGTATGACCCATGACTCCCTCTCAATTTCACTGACCGTGGGGCATAGCTTAAAATAAACCCTGATTGATGGAAAAGTTACCTCAACCCCTAGTTCAACACATACTTCATTGTCAGTTAGTTAGGTGGTGTGGGGGGGGGGGGGGGGGGGGGTCCATAGCCAGGGGACTGCCTGCCTTTGACCCCTCCTGTGGCAGCCAAATGGCAATGATTGTACCAAACATGGGGGCCCTCATAAAACAAAAATGTAAATATATAGGCCTAATCTAAGATTTAAAGAAGCTTGGTAGGGCATAAAAAATACCAAAGGATAATAAAACAGGTCTAAAATACTCCACTATGCTTCGAATGCAAGATATGAGACTGCTGTGATGCCCCAGCCTCAATTTGGCCTGACCACCTCCCCCTGGCCGGATCAACCCCCAGCCGGTCATGTCGCCCGCGCCAGTTCCCCGGACCGTTTCCTGGTTAGGAATACGTTTGTGAAGGGGGATGATAAAATATTAAAATGATGTGATCATAGTTCAATTATACTGAATAATAAGCAAGGAATGAGGCCTGAAAAGAAAACCGAAACTACTATTTTTACATACGTACGGGTTCAAAATTATGCAGCCTTGCAACGCATTTTACACGTGGGAATAATGGGACGCGAAATGGACAATGGAGTAAAAAATCAACAGTAATTAACATTCTGAAGTGATAAAAGTTAGCAGAATATTGGTTATGAATTATAAACAGATAATTAACAACATTGAGGCACAGTTAGTATTTCCAAATTCGATCGGAATGAAAAAGACATCGAGAAAAAACAATCGCAAATTTTCAGAAACACGTCAAACGTCACAGATAGCCTGTCACGGTAGCGCCCTCAAGGGATGCTAACGTAATATTCATGAACGCGATGGTCGAGCGC
This sequence comes from Ophiura sarsii, assembly GCA_035610835.1. NCBI lineage: Eukaryota > Metazoa > Echinodermata > Ophiuroidea > Amphilepidida > Ophiuridae > Ophiura > Ophiura sarsii. Next base: position 39,528,133 of record CM069442.1, read on the forward strand.
GACAGTGCAGTATTGATGGACAACTGACGGACGTATCCTACATCATGTAATCGCGCCCACTCACCGCCGTACCAGACAGGGAAGGGCAGTGCGTGCAGTGGCGGTATAGGTATTTTAGCGGTTGGGCGTTAAATCGATACGGCATTTGATCTGAAAGGTTACATGTTACCAACTTTTCAGCAAAAAAATAAACTTTCAATTCCGGTTCAAATGCGGGTTCGACCGTTCAGATTCGACCTTGGGAACGCCTTCAAATAACTCGGTAAATATTTCAAAAAATCAGGAAAAATACTTATCGTAGGATTTTCTGAGTCGTTTAGGTACCAAATAGAAGCTACAACCCTCTTCTATTTGATGCAAAAATCGGTAGATTCTAACTCTTCTCAGATCAAATGCCATAATATTTTGAAAAATCATGTTTTGCCTCGAAAAATTGGCGACATTTTTTTAAATGGCGATTTTTGCGTCGGGAAATTCCCTGCGTAAGGCCTGAAATTGAGTCAACTTCAGCCCTTAAAAACAACACATTTTTCGATACTTATGGTTTTCTTTCATCGATTGTTATTGGTATACATATCATTTACGATGAAATCTGAAGTTTCATAATTATTTATTCATTATTCTGACCAAAACGGCAAGTTTAAAACTTGTACTCTTGAAAATGGAAAAGTAAGCGTGTGCGTGTGCTGTGCAGGGGTTTCAGCGTAGCTGACGGCCAAGATGGCGGCGCGCAGCGTACACCCTACTAATGCACACATCTGATTGGTCAGATTGATGTCGTCAAGAATGTTCCGCCCGCACGCTCATTATTAGCGCGCGCATAAGGCAAGTGCTGAATTTCTCTGCCGTTGACTATAAGGTTCAAACATCCATAACAAATTCATTATGGCCCTTCCCCCTCCCATTAGAATAAAAACATAAACCTATATTTATCAATCGTCATTCCAACAATTAACAATAAGCTTGATTTCAATGGGAATCTTTTAAACAATACCTCATGTTCAGCCACAAACAATGGAAGAAATTTCTTGCAGAGAATCAACAATGGGAAGATAATTAATTCCTACGTAATTTTCCAGCAACATTTTTTTTCTTCAGTACTGGTTGTAGCCTACAGACTCTATTCAAACATGGATGTTAAAACAATGCCAAAATCCATATATTATCACAAACAATAGATCACTTTGCTAAATATTGGCAACAATACCAGAGATATTCTTGGAACATAAAACAGCAACCAGCCTGTTCTATACACATGACAATGGTCCAGGAGAAGTTGATAATTACATGCATGTCAATATAGGCTAGTTTCCACCTCGTTTCTCCTCAGCTCCTGACAGATTGTCACCTCACCGCTAATTTACTTTCACAGCTGAGACAATGCTTGGTCGGCCACAGGCCACCACTTTGGTGCGCTCTATTGCCTCGTATTATGAAAACGCCAGGCCATGCGGAAAATCCGCTACATTGAGACAATGCACATGGCCGTGAAGCGCATCGCTTATATATAAGAGGCTTTTCAATGTGTATGTGTATTGAGTGGTGCCATTTATCATATATTACAATAGATCTTGATCTAATATTATTCTGGTGCTTTTATAATGCCAGATTTAGATATCTACGCTTTGTTCTAATTACAGCATTGTACTTTTTTAATAATGTCAAGTGATGCTGGAACTGACGTGTGTTAATATTAGGATAAGAATGGCGTATACTAATTTCAGAATGCAGTGCGGTTTAGGTTAATTTAGTATTCAAACTCTTGAATAAACGCTTCAGAATTATATGAGATGGTTGACATTGTATGCTGAATGCATAATAATAAGTGCTGGCGGTTTAAATGACCACAACAGTATTTGTTTAAACCATCTACTGCTATTCTTAGTAATTTTTGTTGTTGCTGATTTTGTTAATTTAAAAAATTGCTTATTTTGATCCTACAAATGATACAGTATTTCTTCTGCACAGCCAATACATTACCACACGTCGGCAAATTGGTTCATTTTTAGTTGACAAATTTAGCCAGTTATCTCCTACTCTAATATTTCTGTATTCAAGAACGCATTTCTGCTTGTCAAATATATCCAACCACCCAACACCCCTCCCCCTTTTATCAATGGATGTTGGTCATCCTACATACAGTGAAATTACAAGAATCAGATGTATAGTTGGACTTATATAGGAATGAAATAGGTTAAATCATAGATCGTTAAGGGGCCTTGAGAGATACCTATGGAGTGCGCCCTCAATTATCCTGGAAATCACTTTTTTTGCATCAAAGTAATACTTAGGCATATACTAACCACCATCTGAAACAGTTTACCAACATTCGCTGTTTATCATATAAAATTTCATGATTTTCTTAGTTTCGATATGATCATATGGCAAAGTGGTCTCATTTGCTCTATGCAAGCAAAATGCATGTATTTGGCAATTGGACAATTTTTGGGTTTCTGCCTAAAATTGTTTGCTGAATGAAAATGGTTTAATCTAAATTTAAGTAGAACGTTGCATGCTAATCTGTATATATCTTTTAATAACATATTTCAAATTCAAAGAAATCGATGGTATCATCTTGTCGGACGAGCGTGTACAAGTAGATGATGTTACTCCGTCATCCCAAAATTGTGTGTACAACAATAGTATAAAGTCATTGTTTACGCACTGTGCACACGGATAGGCCATACTTCATGACTCTCCCATTCCTTAAATAAATTACCTTTGACCATCTAGAAAGTGGCGAACTCCTCCAAATGTATTCCTGCCGGTTATTTCTTAAAATGGCTAGGATTGGTTGAACATTTTTGTCGGACCCATGATGAGCACGTAGACAAGAGCACCTTCCTAGAGATTCCTAGCGATGTAATGCATCTGGGAAACGAGAGTGGCGTATTATGTATGGATGTTGAGAAGTTATTTCATGACAGGGCGAAAGGCTAATCGGCTTTTTGTGTTGAGCGACCCTGGTCCGAAACAAACATATGATAACTCAGTGAGGAATACAAATATTTCCAGCCAATTTATCAGCTTCCAGTTAATAACATATGTCATGCGGCCTCTCATGCTCTTTATAAGATAGGTCAAATTCGTTGATATCTTCACCAGCCAACAACTGAAAGACTAATCCCTGCTTTTGTGACTTGCCGACTTGTTAACTGTAATAGTCTACTATTTGCTCTTCCTCAAACACATATCTCAAAACTTCAACACATACAAAATTCAGCTGCTCGACTTGTTACTCTCTCCAAGATTCGCTGTCACATTTCTCCTGTCCTTCGTGGCTTACATTGGTTACCGATCAAATCACGCATTATGTTCAAGATTATTCTATTAACTTTTAAATGTTCTGGAGGTCTAGCACCTATGTATCTGCAAGATCTCATTCAACAATACAAGCCCACACGCAATCTCCGTTCTCGTTCACAATATATTCTTGCACATGTTACTTCGCCTTCTACATCATATGGACGCCGTTCTTTTCAAGCTGCTTCTGCTGAACTTTGGAACAAATTACCTTATCATATTAAATCAGCCAAAACTCTAGATCAGTTCAAATCATTGCTTTAAAACTTACCTATTTAATGTTAATGCTTGATTTCCTTTTTGTTTTGTCTTTGTTACTATTTGTTATGTATTAACTCCTTTCTGTTTTATTTGTTATAGCGCATAGGGACTTATGCGCGCAATAAGCATGGTTTTATTATTATTAATATTATGATTATTATTATTAACTCACAATTTTTTTTGTCAGGACATGTGAAAAACAAAAGCAAACCTGTTCAACAAGAGCTAGTAATAGTATTATTACCCAGCTCCATGGCAAAAAGGGTCACTTTTGATTGACAATTTAGTTAAATCAGATCACTCAAGACAATTTAACTGGGTTTTTTTAGTCCAAATTGATATGTATTTATTCTTTTTTCAGTTCAGACCTTTTAAGGTCATGCTTCCTTAACACTTTCCATGCAGCTATTGGTTTTACCATATACAAATCAGAAACCTTTCTCAACTTTCAAGGTCTATCTCGAGGATTACAGAACCAATATTAGGCATGTTTGTTTAATGCATTTCACATTGTGATTCCAAATATGGTAATGAAATGTAATAATGTTGACATATTTGAAACATTTTGTGAAATTTTGGAATGTCGTCTGCAAACGCCTGCTGCTTGAAAGGGGTTAACACCAAACTGTCTGAGAAAGAGCTTACGGCCTCAATTCACCAATTTGCTGTAGAACTACTTTTGTGGAAGCATTCCTTCTGCTATTCATCACAAAGATGAAAAGAGAAAAGATGGAAGACAAGAAAAATAAGTAGGGTAAAGTCACCAGTTTTGGGTCGGCGCCTGTTTTCGGTCATTTCGCCCAAATCGTGTAATTGCATCGTTCGCTGCCATTTTAAAGCAATTTCGGGCATCAACTATGCGGCATATTTTTAGCATTCAGTTTATGAAGACGAGGTCATTTTCACTACATAATTTGGGCGAAGTGACCGAAAAATAGGCGCTGAACGAAAGCTAGCGAGTTTACCCTATACTGAATACAAAATGAAATGACTAGCTGAAACAAATAGCACCAATTATCCAAACTATACATCATACTTTAAATAATGATTCGTCCTCTCTCTTAGGACACAATGTACCAAACAACAACATACAAATGTTGATTCAGATCATCTGACATTTTAAACTCTGTTATTGGAAATAGACAACTTCCTCTGCAGGTATTAGAGTATGTTTCATAAAAACTAGGACAGTGTCATCACATGGTATATAGATATAAAATATCACTGGATAAATGGCTGTAAAAGAAATACATGGATGCTACGTGTGTAGTATGCTTGATTAACGAGCCATCTATATACAGTTAGCATATTTCCTTAGTGTGCAGATAATCAAAAGCAACAAAATGTTGCCATTTTTTTGGATCAGACTATACTACTAGAATTCAATTCAAGGATTGGATTGTAAAGCAAATATATCAACACATGATTTTCATCATAATTTCATTGTGAATTGGTAATTGGTACGGGAAGAGAGGCCCAGGGTTGGCGAGGCAGGAAACAAAATCTTGGCTGTTTCAAGTAATCATATGACAACAATCTAACAATAACAATTGCGACAAAAAGGCATTTAAACATATTTGAAATATTTTATTAAATACATTGAGCATGTCTTTAATTAATTACTGTATTGATTGATGTTTATCAATGTTGTGGGATTGTTAACATTTCCGACTACAGCGTAGTAACAGTGGTTACTTTTTAAGCATATAACATACAAATAAAAATAAATTGATGGCTTAGTGATTATTTACAGGTAATTCATAATATAATTTTATCTCAATGAAGCTTTTTGTATTAGTTTACCTTACCAGCGCCAATGCAACATGAAGCATCATATCTGATGGTAAATGTAATTATGTTATTGTCTAGGGACAGATTTATGTTTTTACCCACATTTTGACGGGAAAAAATAAGGGATGATTATCGATGTATTATTAGAGTCAAGACGAGATCAAAGTAATGCATTATTGCAATATTGTAATACAATATTGTGTAATATAGAAAATTGCAATCATTGTTTGAATTTCAATGGTAAGTAAGAGTTTATGTACAAATTATTTATCAATAGATGAATCAAAACATACCATATCTCTATACAAATTATAGATGGCTCAAGGAAGCGGCATCTTGACTGTTTTTTATTCAATTATTTGGTGAAAAAAGTACAATAACACCAAAATCATTTTGTGTACAGAAAACATTTGAAACAAGGCAGGAAGATTTAGAAAATCACACAAATCAATGTTAACACTTTCCATGCGGCTATTAGTTTTACCAATACAAAAAAGATTTTTCAGAAACCTTTCTCAATACTCAAAGTCTTATCTCATGAATTACTGAACCAATACTTACATGTTTGTACTTATGTCAATGCATTTCTAATGGTGATTCCAAATATGGTAATGAAATTCAAAAAAATTGACATTTTTGAAACGTTTTGTGAAATTTTGGAATGTCGTCTGCAGCTGCCTGCCGCGTGCAAAGTGTTAACAATGGTGAAACAGCCCCTTCCTTCGTCCCACATTGACACTGCATGACTGTTTCCGCAAACAACTACATTTGCCTTCTCTCATACTCCGGTGCCGTCATTGATTTGGTTTATGATTTGTTGTTAAGCTGGTATCCTTCACCTTGTAGCTACGCCATTGCTCCACTAACTTTTCAAAGCGTCTAGGTAAAGGTGCTTCGCGATTCATCTGATACGATGTGTGTTACTTGCACATCACTTTACTAATACTATATGCTACATCAGAATAACAGTTCCCATTTATAACAAAAGCCAGATTTGATACTGCAATCCTGGACAATATTGTTGGGACACTTTTATGTGTGTGATTTTAAAAAAAATCCTCTGGTTCAATGTTGAAACATGATTTTTGGGTTACGGGATACTGGAAGGAGTCAGCATTGCCCAGTGGGGTGGGGGAAGTTATTCAGGTCGGGTAAAGGCTTCAAGCTTTCCTTTAAAGGACATTATTCCCGGTGGATAGAGTTTTCATTGTGTGAAGGGGTTATCAATTCACATATTATATCCACCATATCTCAGTTTCATTATCATTCAGGAAATGAAATACGAAGAAATTTATGAACTAATTATCAGACGCAGCAGAAGAATTTTTGCAAGTGCACTTGGGAGGTACTTCAAGGATATTGCTAGAATCGTGACGTATAGACAGGTGCAGCAGGACCATCCTTCTTCTTTGATCGCGAGGATGCAAATGCCGTTGCATTGTAATTACGAGCACGGTATCAAGATACGTTTATGAAAATTCATGCTGACATTACCTTCCGACTGGAGCTGACACAAAGTATAGATGAAGAAGAGTACTGTTTCAACTCCTGTATATTTAAACACCTTTGACTCAGAAGGATCAATATCACCATTCTGCTACCCATCAGTTCAGGCCGATAATGTGTTCAGGAAGCCGTCCTTTTCGGGAAGTATTACCCATAATCCCTTTCAATGTATATATGCTGATATATAGTAGTCCTACCAAAGAGACCAATTTATTTATTTAACCCAAAACATGATGGAACTATAAAAAATTGACGATCAGTAAATGAGTCAAGATGAAAAATAAAATGGTTAGTCATAATAGGTCAAAAGTGGCGTATGTGCCCAATTATCATTATTAAACCAGTTTTGCCACCTTCTTCAAAAATGAACAAGTTTTTGCTGACAAATTCCAGTACTCCTTTATTGCAATCATGACCCTTTTCCAGACAAAACCAACTTTTGCAGGTAAAAAACCAGTTCGGTAGCCATTTGCTACGTATATCTGAAAGGGAAATCAGCATTTTGAATAAAAAGGAAATTGGACAACAATAAAAATATGATTTGACAAGGTGCCAAAAGCAAAGGAGGTGTTTTAATAATTGCGCCAATTTACAGTGTAATTGTTTGTGACAAAATGTCAACATTTTCTTGTTCTCTGTGTGGTATTTGCAAATTGTTTCGTCTTTTAACACCTAGGGTGTGATTTCCGCAGATTTGATCAAACAAATTTGTAACAGAGCATGTACATGTACTTTTTTTTATTTTGGGAGCACCTTACTTATATGCACTAAGACTAATTTAGGCTCGACTTAACACTTTTCACACGGTATATTAGTTTGACCATTTCAAAACAGATTTTTCAGAAACCTTTCCCAACTTTTAAAGCCTATCTCAAGAATTATTGAACCAATAGTATGAATGTTTGTACTTATTTTAATGCATTTCTCATGGTGATTCCCAATATGGTGATGACATTTATGAAAAATTTGTGAAATTTTGGAATGTCGTCTGCAGACGCCTGCCACGTGGAAAGTATTAAAATACTTGCTACCCATGGTAACTTAGCAACAGTTAAGACAACGACTTACCCTCTGATGAAATCAAATTTTTATAATCCTGTCAACTGAATTTCTAGATGGAAAATATCACCCTTCTTGAGGTTATAACTGACTGAAGTAGCTATTCAATTCTGCAGCATTTAATCTATTTTTTGCCAAAATATCAGTAAGATACTGTTCATATCTTCCTGAGTCTATCTGGAAGGGCCTTGAGCAACGCTATAAACAAAGCTGATTGGTAATTGATGCGCTAGAGAAAATGCTATTTGGACATTGGTGTTTAAGAATAAGTAAGTAAGTGGCCCCTATAAAATGACTGACTTGAACACCTCTGGCATTAATTATCTTAACACTTTCCACATGGCTATTTTAGTTTTTCCATGTACAAAAAAGAATTTCAGAAACCTTTACCAACTTCAAAGTCTATCCCTAGAATTACTGAACCAATAATAGGCATGTTTGTACTTAATTGAATGTATTGCTCGTTGTGTTTCCAAATATGGTGATGAAATTCAATAATGTAGACGTTTTTGAAACATTTTGTGAAGTTTTGGCATGTCGTCTGCCGACGCCTGCCGCATGGAAAGTGTTAAACATGGTAACAGGTTTATCCATTTGATCCATTCATAGACAAAATAATCATCTTTAGAAGAAAAAAAGACCTTACCTTGGCAATTTGCCATGTTACAAATGGGCCTCCTTGAAAGGAATCTAAAAAACACATCCTCGTTTATTTGAGAGCAAAATCTCCTCAAGGAATGTGCACTTCATGATGATCATAATTCAGTGTACCTGACAAGAAAAGCAAAGTGAAGCTATGCATCCTGCACTGCGCTATCTAGGGCTCGTAGAGGCTTTATATTCAAATAAACAGGATAGAAAAACAGGTTGACTTTCAAAACATAACATTTAAAGGGTTGATGTATGTACAACAGTTAAAGTAGTACATCAATACATTAGCAGCACACAGTTCTCAACTCGACTATCTTTATCTCGTTGGATCACATTTGGCTCGGACATCTCGATTTAAATAATGCTGCCGGTTTTGCTATTCCTCACAATTAAGATGAAGTTCTTTGCCTACCAAGGGCAAAACATGTTGACAGCAGGATTCAAACCCACAACCTTTTTATGATTCTAATGCTCTTTTCACTGTGCCACACTCACCCCTAGCAGAATATATTGAAATATTGTAGGAATTGAACCCACAACCTCCGACTGGTAAATCTGGTGATCTTTAAACATGGCACATTTTGCCCCTGACAGGAACTCATGGAATGATGAGGAACTCAAAACTCGGGCTCGAACCTACAACCTTCCATCTTGTAAGTCTCGTGTTCTTAACACTATGGCACACTCGCACCCGACAGAAAATCTTGGAAAGATGCACAACTCGAACAGACAACCTCTATTTTGAATCTGGTGCCCTATCCACTGAGACACACCTGCGTTGCCCTTAGACAAACTATTGAACTGGTTATAATAGCATAATGGGACACTAGGTTTTATGTGTTCATTTCTGTCACTAGGTGTATCAAGAGGAGGCCTAGTTATGTGCCCACATACAATTGATATTTTATTCATAACAACATAATAACACAGCATCACATAGAATAACAAAGTACATCTTTTATATCAATCAATCTAGTTACCTTCTTTCTATTCACGCAACTCTTCCGACACCAGCCCTCCATACATGCCCATCATGCACTGCTTCTTGCCCAAGTGCTTCATGGGAGCCTCATAGTTGTGTCTGCTGATGGTCTGTGAACTAAGTGAAGTTACAATCTGAAAGCAAAGCAAATAAAAAGATACACAATATTTGTCAATATTTAAATCTACAAGTTGGAAATTACTATTTACCAATGCTTGAAGGAAGTATTGCGTAAATTGTGTTACACGGACCAACCAACCAACAAACACCCCAACAAACAAACAAACATACACCTTTGTTATGGTTAATATATACAGCCAAATTCAATCTGCATATGTGTGTATTTCTTAAACCAAACTTGGTTCACAGACAGGACTGTGGTACAAGTAAATCCATATTATAGTATACACAAAACTATAGAGCTTAGTTATTACGGGTTGCATGCAGAATAGAATTGTATGTAGCAGCCTTACTTTACAAATAAATCACCCAAGGCATGTATGTTAGGAACAAAACTATCAGGGGAATACTGGCTCTGCCGGGACCAGGAATCGAACCTGGGAATCTGCCTGGAAGTCCTACCACTACCTAAATGAGCTAAGGAGACAGCTTCGAAAAATGTCCGAATATGATAGCCCGCCTGAACAGTGACTGCGCCACGAGACTGCATGAGTGCATGCTACCAGCACCTATAATTTGATCAGTTCCAAATTGGCGAAACTAATGAATTTAGAAGGACGTGGACACGCATAAGGCATCACACGCACTGTGCATCATATGTGTGACACGTGAGTGCGGCTAAAATCGTGTGAGTGCGGCTAAAACCGCATGAAAGGGCTTAAACCTTTTGCGTCTGGACATATCGCGCGAGTACGCTTGGATTACTTTTGCGTGCGGAAAGATAAAAAAAATTAAAAATATATTTCTGGCCAATTTTGAACTGATTAAACTATAGTACAGGGTGTCCCAGAAAACCTGCAACTTATTTTGGCGGGGCTCTAGTTTCACCTTTGAACATCGGAATGCAGCGATGTTTGCACTTTTTGAAATCTGTAGAATGTTTTCTGTTTATCTGTGAAAAAATAATTACGATTGCTAGTTTTGTTTTCAAATAAGATGTGGTCAAAGGAAGGTATGTGTGGAACACGTTCAACCGATTTGGCGATAATCGATGACAAATCCAATAATGTCCTAAATATTGTGCGTGAAGTCTTAGGGAACGTACATTGTTTTCACATGCTAATGATTAATGTTATAAAACGTTATTGCTATGAAGAAATAAAAATAAACATACATGTGTATTGCCTAAATAAAAATGTTAAAACGATGGCAGTTTTCTTCTCGCTGATGAAAGAGTTGTGACATACTGTGCGTCTGAAAGCTCGAACCAAGTTCAGAAAGCTTTCCAAATAAAATACCCGAGGAGAAAAATCTCATACCGTTCAATTATTTAGAGGAAATGTTAACAAATATTAACATTTGGACTTTATAGCAACTATAGACTGATGGATAGTTCAGGTCGCCGTCGAACAGCTAGTGAGAACCATTTCGAAGAAAACTGAGGTTTTCCACGCTCTGAAAAATGAACCGATTATATCAGCACAGATATCAAGTCCTGATCCAATGTTACGATTTCTACAACCAGTCTTTTTATTTCATTAATTTTAATAAACGTTGATTGTTAAATTTTAGGAGAATGTAATTTTAATTAACAAACCAAATAATGAAAGAGAGTGTGCTCCAAAGTGATTCACCCCGGGGATTCACCGGGCTCCGTAGCGGTAACATCGGTTTTATCCAAATCGGTTGAACGTGTTCCAGGCATACCTGCCTTTGATCGCGTCTCATTTGAAAACCAAATAAGCAATCGTAATTATTTTTTCAAAGGTAAGCGGAGAACATTCCACAGACTTCAAAAAGTGCAAATATCGCTGCAATCTGATGTTTAAAAGAGAAACTAGAGCCCTGCCAAAATAAGTTGCAAGTTTTCTGGGACACCCTGTAGTGTAGTATTCAGTAGTACTCTTGGCGGTTATGGTTAATATGTTGCTGAGTATTCCTTGTTACAGACATGGACAAGAATAGCAATACTTGTTTACTAGCAGGCATCACTACAATTCAATCGATGGATAAGATAGTTGGTGAGTATCTCTGTACAAATAAAGGTTCCAAAACAGGCAGCCTACAATCATGTTCAAAACTGTTGGGACACTTCTTGCATGCACTGCGAAAATGGTAGTCCCTCCCCCTAAACTCAATGTTGGTCCGAATAAGAGCATCGTCCATCAAAGGGCTGTAGTATAGATACGCTCCAACATTGATTTTGGGGGGTGGGGGGGGGGGGGGGGACTTTACATCAACTAGTTTGAAATATCATACTTTCAACATGTTCAACTGAAAGCTCTACGCAATTTGGTAGATATTCCGTGCGTATGTGTAAAGTGTCCCAACAGGTTTTGAACAAGATTGTATTAAAAAAGTGGAAAAATGGGCTATACAAAATACGAATATCCTTATATCTCGAGACCGGTAGCTTCAATTTGAATCAATCTTTTTAAGAAATGAAGCACATTATCTCGGTAACATTCTGAGTTGAACTTCATGTCAATTGCGTATACATATTTAATTAAAAAACATAAATAACCATGGTTTTGATACATTTTCATACTTTACAAGTAACTTATTAAAAGCGGCGGGTGTTACAAGCGATGACATCATCGTCCCTGATCGCACGTGACTCCACCTGGTATGTTTAGATATGACCCAGACATTTTGGCTACAATGAGAACAACATTGGAATAATTTCTTAGAATTGTTTTAGATTTCAGAAACAAAGACCTTAGTGTCTTATTCATGAACGAGATCGCTCTTTTTTCCATTAAACCGAATTATCTTCATTTAAAAGCCATGCTTTATAAAGCGCATGTTAGCTGTTTGATTTCAATTACTTATCCTCAGAACTTTGACTTGAACTTCACTGTATACTCTTGTCCTGGTTATAGTCAGATCACTTTGTTCTTAAACTTGACTTTAAGATGGTATTTTACAAAGAGATATCACCTAAGGCATGGGTCTATTGTCGATTACTCATTACTGCTATATTACTATCTTCTGAAGATAGCTATCCGACGCAACGTACTAAACCGTTGTCCCTGTAGACAAATATTGTACAGCACCGTGTATATTATGTATGAATGAGTAGTAGGGGGAGGGGTGCAAGAAGAAGAAGACAAATATTTTACGGTCCTGGTCGACTCAATTCTTTCAAATCTTAATTTTTCAAAACCTTTGAAGTAATATTTGAAAAACTAAACTAAGCCGCTGTACCGAGATTCGAACCCATGGAAGTGATAATTCCGCGGTCTCAGTTGAATCCACTACACTAGTAAGGCAATGTGCTGTACTAATAGGGACCCATGGTATAACAATGTATCTTGTTAAACCGATGTTCTTCCTAAGACGTTCAAGTACTGGAATACACTTATCATTACCGGTCTACCCGATTAAAATTATATACACGTTCATACTGTTCAAAATAATAATGTATTTTTCGCATTTCAGACGAATAACCACGGTCAACAAAAAATTACCCATTCGTAATATAAACAAATAAAAAATCAACTTTAAAATTAGAGGTGACAAAGATTCCACGGCACGCGGAATGAAAGAAAACAACATAACAAACGAAAACAAAGCAATAAAAAACACGACGAACTCTGCGGGAGTCGAACCTCCAACCTTTGCGTTCTAAGACAGATCACACGCCACTAAGCTAACAGGGAAGTCAGCTTTTTAAAGAGGATTTTTGGTTATTATACACTAGCGCCGTAACGGTCAACCACGGTCCACACATCATTACAATAGAACGCTATGCACGGTCTACCAAAATGAATAGAAAAGGATGATCAGTACTCCCTTTCTTTTAATTTTGGTAGACCGTGCATAGCGTCCTATTGTAATGATGTGTGGACCGTGGTTGACCGTTACGGCGCTAGTGTATGATAACCAAAAATCCTCTTTAAAAAGCTGACTTCTCTGTTAGCTTAGTGGCGTGTGATCTGTTTTAGAATGCAAAGGTTGGAGGTTCGACTCCCGCAAAGTTCGTCGTGTTTGTTATTGCTTTGTTTTCGTTTGTTATGCTGTTTTCTTTAATTCCACGTGCCGTGGAATCTTTGTCACCTTTAAATTTAAAGTGAATTTTTTGTATTTGTTTATACGAATGGGTATAATATATAATATGCGATATGCCCATGTAATTTACTATTACGTTTTCAAGTAGATATTTTGTGTTTGTTGACATCTATCTATATTGATTTGATAACTATCTGATACTGTAATAATTGTATTTTACTTACCAGCGTTGTCATGATAAGACTCGTTCAGAACTTGCGCTTTTGGTTATTCTCCGAACCATACAAACACCACACAACCCGCCCCCCCCCCCCTCCCATTCCCCGTCTCCACACACACCAACCCGGCCCATCATATACTTCTGATATTGCGATCAAAGATTGTTATATCAAAATCAATAGTTTACTTAATGATAATATTTTGTTTTACCTATATCCTATCAAGATGCCTTTGTTAAAAGTACCATTTAGGTGCGTGATTCAGAGAATGCCCCTTTAAATTGAAGATAGTGCTGACCCAGTATTTTATTAATTAAACTATACTATCCGTACATTATCGCTGACTAATATTGCCAAATATGAGATAATTTTAAACATTTTTAAAGGAGTTATAAGGAAGTGTATGAATTCAGTACATATTTTTTGCAATGCTTTAATACAATCATGTTCAAAACTGTTGGGACACTTCTTGCATGCACTGCGAAAATGGTAGTCCCTCCCCCTAAACTCAATGTTGGTCCGAATAAGAGCATCGTCCATCAAAGGGCTGTAGTATAGATACGCTCCAACATTGATTTTGGGGGTGGGGGGGGGGGGACTTTACATCAACTAGTTTGAAATATCATACTTTCAACATGTTCAACTGAAAGCTCTACGCAATTTGGTAGATATTCCGTGCGTATGTGTAAAGTGTCCCAACAGGTTTTGAACAAGATTGTAGGTCTTGCATATTACCTAGGAAAACAGATTGACTCAATTTTAAACTGAAATTTGACAAAATTGCAATTTTCTCAATTTTCTCCATTTTATGAAAATATTTGACAACTCAGCATTTAGAAATCAGGTTTTTAAGGCATTTTTACGGTTACATGTTGGAAAATTGACCCATTCGTATATGAAAAAGTTTAACCCTGAAAGTCTCTATAAATATGCTAAATATGATAAACCAATGCGTTACGTCATGAGAATTATTTTCAGTAGACTTTACCATTCAACCATTTATGGTGATTTTAACCCTAACCCCTGCGGAGAGATTTTGGTGTGGATCGGGGGGAGGCGACGAAAATTGAGAGATTTTGAACAAACAAACCACCGCGGTCAAACCCGACTGAGCTAACATATGAGAGTTTTCCCGGGCAACAATTTTGTGCCCAAATATCAGCTCGATCGATGGCGTCATTCAAATCTTGGGGAGGGGATTTTGCGTAGTAATTTGTAGTATTTAGGACTGTTAGGGTTTAATGGAGCAAGAAAAAGTGGTTCATTAAGGGGGGTGTGGACTCTCAGGTACAGCCTCCGTAAAACTGCCGTAACTTCTTCAATATTCGTTTAATCTTTATAAACGTATACAGTTTTTTGCAGAAAAGGGTTCAATGAATCCAACCATGATAATGAAATTGACCATTTTGGAAAAAGAAAAAAAAACCTTTTTTGACCCATTTTAGGTTTGGAAAAGATAAATCAAAATATATTTTGTTAAATTTTGTCATACTAGTTTTATGATAATCCTGATCACATTCCCCAGGAGCATTTTTTTTTTTTTTAATATCTTATTTTTTATTTTTTGAGTTACAGACCAAAAAGTGCCAAAAAATGTGATTTTTTACCGCCAAAATCATGAAAATCACAATTTTTGGGAAAAAATCACATTTTTTGGCACTTTTTGGTCTGTAACTCAAAAAATAAAAAATGAGATATTAAAAAAAAAAAACACTCCTGGGGAATGTTATCAGGATTATCATAAAACTAGTATGACAAAATTTAACAAAATATATTTTGAGTTATCTTTTCCAAACCTAAAATGGGTCAAAAAACATTTTTTTTATAATTTTTTCCAAAATGGTCAATTTCATTATCATGGTTGGATTCATTGAACCCTTTTCTGCAAAAAACTGTGTACATTTATAAAGATTAAATGAATATTGAAGAAGTTAAGGCAGTTTTACGGAGGCTGTACCTGCCAGTCCACAGCCCCCTTAACCCTAACCCCGGCGGAGAGATTTTGGTGTGGATCAGGGAAAGGAGGGAAATTGAGGGATTTTGAATAAACAAACCACCGCGGTCAAACCAGGATTCGATCCCCGGACCTTCCATACGCCACATGAGCGCTCCTACCGACTGAGCTAACATGCGAAAACTTGTCTGGGCAACAATTTCATGCCCGCATATCAGCTTGGTTGATGACGTCATTCAAATCAATGTAAAAGCATGCGCTTGGGGAGAGGATTTTGCGTAGTAATTTGTAGTATTTAGGACTGTTAGGGTTAACATATGAATTAGGAAATTACATTCTGAAGCGTGTGTAAATTGACCCACCCTCATACTGGCTGCAGTGACATCTGTCCAGCCAGAGATGAAATCTTTGTGCACATACACTAAATTGAGGCATATTCAGAGCTAGAAATGGTGGGCGTGTTGCTTTAGTTCAATTAACGAAAAGTACCTACAATGCTGACATTTTGACCTCAACCGACCCGGTATCTGATGTGGTTTTTTTGTTGTTGTGTTTTTCTGAGTTACAAAAACGACCAGGAGTAACTTTTTGGCTATAATCGACATAAGGGTTTCCTGTATTATGAGTTGGTTATCATGCATTATGATGTGGAGCATAAGAGACTACTTTTCCATATGAAATCCGATTTTACAATGAAAAATGGCTAATTGATTTACCATGGAACTGATTTGGCTATGTACATTTATGGTACATTACTCTATCCTACCATCGAGACGATTCTCGTGTTCCTATTGGATAAGCGCCTGAATTTAGTGACTAGATATATTCCGTATCTGACCCCGTATCCGGTCAGTAAGGAACTGCGCATGCGTTGTAGTAGGGTTGCTACGCCGGCACGTGACAATCATCATGATTGCATCTGAACTTGCTCAGGTTTTAGGTGACTAACTACTTTACAGAATCATTTGTTCTTGTTTTGTTTTAATAGTGTAGGATAAAATCGTTATTAGGTGAGGTTGGGTCGGATACGGATTATATCAAGTCTCGGAGTCTGTATCGGGACTCGGGCTGCGCCCTCGTCGCGATACAGAATCCGAGACTAGATATAATCCGTATCCGACCCAACCTCACCTAATAACTAATAGTATCCACTTCTGAACAGTACCCGTTTGTATGGGATGCATGATATTAAAGTGAGAATTACCCTGTGTTCAGTTTGACAGTTTGTTTCCTATAACAATAGTCATCTGTATTTTATTCTAATATATAAGCTTTACTTATCACGGAATGCTGGATTATTAGTTATTTTTACCTCAAAATTGACAAACTAGATCCGTGTTAGAATATATAAAAAGATTATTGTCTGCAGTACTTCATATTTAATTGATTACGGTACTTTGCAATAATGCGATCTTATATATGCTCATATAAATGTATTTCCCCATTCGGTTTTTCCCAAAAATGTGGTTTTCATGATTTTGGAGGTAACAAATCACATTTTTTGGCACTTTTTGGTCTATAACTCAAAAAATAAATAAGATATTCAAAAACAAAAACAAAGCCCCTGAAGAATGTTATCAGGATTATCACAAAACTAGTATGACAAAATTTAACAAAATATATTTTGAGTTATCTTTGCAGAACCTAAAATGGGTCAAAATAAGTGTTTTTATAATTTTCTCCAAAATGGTCACTTTCATTATCATGGTTCGATTCATTGAACCCTTTTGTGCAAAAAAAATGTATACTTTTATAAAGATTAAATGAATGTTGAAGAAGTTACGGCTGTTTTACGGAGCCTGTACCTGAGAGTCCACACCCCCTTAACCACGTTTTGCAGTAATTCACTGCATCTTTAACATCTAAATGGCACATGTCTTGCGCCTAACATTTTTCAGAAATTATGAGAAAAATGTGTGGTATCTTCTGATACCAAAATATGTTGATGGACAAAACAAAAGGTCAAATGATCGGAACCTCCACCTTTGATACCAACAAGAGGATCTTATTAAATACATCAAAATGACACCTTTGTGGCTTAAATCGGATACTGCATTCTGATTTTATGAAGAAAAATTACTGTAAAATTGTCTTGTATTTTCTTTGTTTTTCCATGACTAATTCCATCAATATCTCAAAATGAATATTACTGACACCCTCTTGCTGTGACAGTACACATATATCACATTGTTGTGAACATGACTTTTTTGTAATGTGACCATTTTACATATGAATACGAACCCCAATCAATTAGTGACATGAATAATTTAAAAATTCATAAATTGAACAAGGTCATTATTGAACAAGGCATGGCATAATTTTTTTCTCCTGCAAATAACCTACACATTAAAGTGACTTGGCTATATACGACGCATCACATGCAAGGCTCAAGATAACAGTTTTTTACCGGGAGCTACTTTTTTTTAAAAGTAGCGCCCGGATCATGTGATTTATTGAGAACCGGGAGCTACTTTCAGTCTACAGGGAGCTATTTTTTTATATTAAATCCAGCGTGGCAGCATCGTAAACTCAAAATTTGATGTCTTGGGCAAGCTTCCCGATAGTCAACGGGCGCTGGTGTGGACAAAATATCAGCGCTCGGTTATTTATTTTTCAGCATTACCGGGCGCTGTGGCAGAAGGACCGATGGGGAAAAATCGCCCAGCGCCCGCTTATCTTGAGCCTTGATCACATGAAAAGGCACAACATATCTACTTTTGAAAAATATGAAATTTCACATCAATATCTGACAAGAGTTTTTAAGCAAGTTAACAATGATATTTATTTCTATATATTGAACAAATGATTTTGAAAATATGAGGAAAATATGATATATTTGTCTTTTTTTGTTGTCTAGTGATGTGAGAATGCATCAGTGACCCTGTACCATCCACCTGTTAATTAAATACAGGGTGTCTCAACAGTGGCGGATCCAGGAAAATGTATGGGGGGCCCCAAAAATGAAATTTTGCCGGTACCATCCAAGCGGTGCGCAGCACCGCGCTCCGAGCTATGCTTGGACAGGGGTGTGTCTGAGGGAGGATGTGCCTCCCTCCGAAGAAGTAGAAAATTTTTCAATTTTCGAACTCATTTGGTGCGATCTGGTGTATACTTTTGACCAACATTTTATCAAAAAGCCACCTCTTCATTCCCAATAAATATTTTGTTTTTTTATCAATGCATGAAAGAAGTTGAGCATATTATATACCAATATATTTTTTATTTAAGTATAGATGATTTGAAAGCTCGAACAGGGGGGAGTCTGAGGGGGATGTGCCCCCCTCATAAGTAGAAAATTTTTCAATTTTCGAACTCATTTGGTACGATCTGGTGTATACTTTTGACCAATATTTTATCGAAAAGCCACCTCTTCATTTCCAATAAATATTTTGTTTTTTATCAATGCACTGAAGAAGTTGAGCATATTATACTGATATATTTTTGATTTATATAGATGATTTAAAAGCTCGAACAGGGGAGTCTGAGGGGGGATGTGCCCCCCTCAGAAGTAGATTTTTTTTCAATTTTCGAACTCATTTGGTGCGATCTGGTGTATACTTTTGACCAACATTTTATCGAAAAGCCACCTCTTCATTTCCAATAAATATTTTGTTTTTTTATCAATGCAAGAAAGAAGTAGAGCATACTGATTTTTTCTTAATTTAAGTATAGATTGTTTAAAAGCTCGAACAGGGGGTCCGAGGGGTGATGTGCCCCCCCCCCCCCCCCCCCCCCCCTCTCTCTCTCTCTTACTAGCTTCTTCCTCTCTTTCTTTTCTTTTCTTTTTTTTTCTTCCTTTTTTTTTTTTTTGGTAGAGGGGGGGGGGGGGGGCCAGGCCCGTCGTGCCCCCCCCCCCCCTGTATCCGCGCCTGTGTCTCAATAAATATTACAACGTGACTGTAGGTGATCATGACTTCCTAAACAAGTGTCAGAATGAATTATTTCAAACTACAAAATAAAGTTGCAAATGCAGTTTTCTTCAAATTATAGCAAACTAATTTGTTTTAATTTTTGCGTTTGAAATCTGCCATTCCAACACGTATTTAGGAAGTTATAATCACCAAAAGTTATGTTCTAATTCTTATTGGGACACACTGTAGAATAGGAGATAACCTTTCTCACCCTGTCACACCTAATCCCCATTCCCTAAGAAACAGCTTTTTCAATAATGTTATTTACACCATAAAAAATAGGTTTATGCTGTACTTTCAAAAACCAATGATAACAAAATGAAAAATGTACGGCAAATGTGTGAAAAATATTTCTATAAAAACTGTTACAGGTTTGTTTGCAGAATTTGTATAATTTGTGTTGAAGAGTCAATCAGAGTGGGCTAAATTGAAAAGAGTATTGATAATATCTATTGTAATCAGCATATTGTGTTTGGAATTAATCAAATTAGATGCATCTTTTCTAAATAAGATTAATTTTGCACGCCAGAATTATTTATAGCCATTATTTCAGGAATATTTCCACGCACTTTGCTTTGAAGTTTCTAAAAATGAATGTGTTGTCTTCCAAAATGCATGGATTAAGTCAGTGTGTATTGTTTCTCGATAAATGAGAAAAATTAATGCAATAACAACTGAATGTGATGTCTTCCAAAATGTATGGATTAAGTCAGTTCGTTCTGTTTCTCGATAAATGAGACAAATCAATGCGATAAAGTGATGCAAGACAAACGCATGTATTGACATCAACATCACTTAATCTTGACCTTGATCAAGTCACGTTTTGGTCTTAAAATATCTAACACTGTGGCTATAGTTATATAGCATTAACACCTGGTTTTAAAGGGGGGAAATGAGAAAAGATGTTCAATTGTTCTTCCTTTTTTTTGCAAAAGAAATCAAAACGTAAAGAAAAGGGCTTGATATTTTGATATATGATGAGTTTGTGTTGTTTGTTTGTTTGTTTGTTTTTATTAGGCATCATCAGCATAAATATAAACAAAATGATAGAAGAAGAAAAAATACAATTTACAAAGTACAATAAATTACATAACAACATAACAAACATTTCACGACAATGCCATCCAGGATTGCAGACACTGATACCAAAACTGACATACCAGGATAGCCCATTAAGCCTGACAATAATGGGGCTTAATAAGAAATGTTTGATAAGAAATCCTAGTATAATCAATACAACACGCCATCTTTTCAACAATTACAAGAACGGGTTATTTCCGCGGATAAGTAGTTTTCATCTTTTCCATTATGATTCAAACAAATACAATTTTACCACCTGACAAGTGATCAATTAGTAACAAAATAATAGCGGATAATTTTGAATTCGCTCGAGTTGGCACAATATAATAAAAACCCGTTAATGCCCAGCTAGCTAGCTAGCTGCTGGCCATCTAAACCAAGCAACCCATCATACATTGTATCTGCCAATAATTGTGATCCGTCACATCAAAATGGACATGTTGGTGGCCCGAATCAAATCTGAGTTATTGGTAGTACATGAAAGAGCACAATTTAAGCTTTGAAATGATACCATGTTGAAGGTAAACAGACTTTGTAATCAAAAGATATGATTTGAAGAAGCCAAATTTGATCTATTTTTTTCTTTATATTTTACCAAATATATTGGCATCTATCTCAAAACTGTTTTTGCCGACAACATGTCCTTTTTGACGCAACTGGTTACATATGCCTGGACACATAACAACACCTCTCACCATCCCACCTATCTATGCCTTGTCATTATGATATTATTTTCACATCTCACATGACTGGTCATGCCAGCCTATCAACGAAGAAAAGCAATTTGTCATAACAACATCCGTTGTGCCGTCGATAATTTCCCGCTATTATCACCTTTTTTTTTATTATCCCAATCTTCATTCTACCGGGCCACATCCATTAAAGTTTCACCTTCAAAACACACACAAAATGACAATATAAAAATGATTTTTTTAAAGATTACTGGGGCCCACTCGCCGACCGGCCAACCAGCCGAGCAGCCAGAGATTAAAATCGCTATATCTCGGTGGATTTTCAAGTAATCCATCAAAACACATCGGTTTTGCCAATTTAGTGATATTGCTTTTTGGGCTCGGCAAAAAAGTCGACAATGATTGGCGTACAAATGAGGTTACCTGGCTGTGTGCATAAAGCCAAGACGAACAATTGGAAAACATATTGAGTAAGAATAATGGGTAATAATGGCTCCTCTGTGGCGATTTTCTCAGAATTATAGTAACAGTAATCAACAATTGGGTTTAGTCAACACAATTAGTTTGTTCCACAGGTTTGACGTAAACAGGAAACATTAATATTAGATAACATATAAATCTAAACCATCTGTCCAGACATATTCTAGGAATATTGTACCAAAGTGCTAGCGAGAAAATATTATGCGTGGAATATTAATTTAATATTTGAAAAGTTCAAAAACACTTTTGAAAGGAATGTTTCATTTCAAAAAAGAAATACCATTGTTCATTGAATCATTGTTCTAAATTCTGTAACTCTGAACTGACTAATAGTGCAAATGACCATAATATGGTAATATTTCAAGGAAACAATGAGGACGAAAAGGATGGAATTAGAAATCCACATATTCTGTACATTACAAACAAATCTTAAATTTTGATTGACTGTTTATGGACCGCACTGGCCCATAGGCTAATATGCATGGGCCCATGTGCATATGGGCTAACATGCAAATTTGATTATTCTTAAAAGCAAATTCTTTGAGATTTGTCTGATTTTTAAAAATTTAATTTAAATGATTTTGAAATTTTTGAGGTGTTCCGTAAGCAACAAGCAAAGATGGGGAAAAGTCTACTAATGAAATGTATTATTTCCTCAGAAACATGCCTCACTCCGAACTATACAATCCTAAACTGGCACAGAGCAGCCATATTGATATTGCTAATTTTCTTGGCTAAGATCTTCAATTGTGAGCAGTACTTAAACAAGACCCATTAGTGTTTTGGCAAGCACTGTAGGTTAGCCTTATAAGTGAGAAAGGTCAATTGTTCTTCGGTATTGTCCTGCATCTGATATCAGCGATTTATATGCTGCAAACGCTTATCTTACGGATCACCTACGGGATCAAAATTAAAATAAGATAACGAAAAATGAAATAAAAGTAATACAACAATACATTTTGATACAATTGTGTTGTGTGGTTGATAACATAAGATTTGTACTGTCCATCAAAGTGTCTCTTTACATGTCTAATTTGAACTCCTCTTATTCAAGATCGATGATTCGCTTTGATGGGTCTCCGTATGCAAAACGTTAATTACCATCTTGAAGGAAATGCAGCGGACAGCGCTGAATTTTTTTTTTGCTGCTTAGATATAAAAAAGAGAAAGCGGTAAGCGTGCATAATTAATGATTGCGACAGGAGTGTGAAACCGGTGAGATTGATATGAATGAAGAGTAAACATAATGGGCATGATGCTATTGTGTGAGTAATAATAGCGGAGTGAACAGGTGAGATGAGACAATAGAAAAAACATGCGTGGATGAGACGGTATTATTGGGATACAATGTGTGAAGTGATAGCATCCAATCAGATACAAATCGCATTGTCGTTGGAGAGATATTGCTGAAACGAGTCATGCTATTCCTATACATTGTTATGTAATCTTGATCTATATCATGGTCTAAAATGAAATGTTCAAAGTCAAATTTATAACAATTTGGTGTCAAATTAATGGTAGAAATCTATAACACCTGATTATACCAAAAATACAGTTTGCTTAAAAAATTGACATGTTCCTGATTTTGTAGAAACATACAATACATTAACCGGTAATAGGGACAATGCTACTATATTGCAGCAGTTTTTGTTAAAGGGACCACCGCCTATTATTATCCAAATTAAAATAAATTCCATTCTTAAAATTTTGGTTGGCAAAAAGGACAACAACCTGTTTTGTCAGTTATCCCAGGTTTTGCGAGTAAAAGGTAGAAAAGGGTGTGTATAAAAATGTCAATAGGGAAGAAATATTGAAAAATTTACACTGTGACAAGCCAAAATACAATGTTTACTTTTGTTTTATCAAGTTATCAATCAATCCATCCATCCATGATGACTGATGGTGAGATTCTAAGCCAAACAAGCGAAGCCATCCATCTCATAATACCCAACACTATTATGCAGCCTTGAAATTGGACATGGTTCGGGAGAGCAGATGGGAGGAGCGATACTTGAAAGTATTTTTGACATGATGTACGAATGGAACTCTGCATTTTATCCACCCATATCAATGTTTTCATTTTAAAAAAGGCTTATTTGATTGGGATAGCTTTCAAAATTCTTACGAAATTAGAGCATGTCAAAACTAACTCTTAGAAGCAGCTCGTACATGAAGGCCTCTGTCTTACGTATTGTATAAAGTATCCTACATCCTAATTATTGCTGTATTCTGTAAACAAAAAGATCCTTCATTTAAACTAGTACTCTTTAACAGGTATCTTAAACAGACGGGTCAAAGGATGATGAAAGACATTTTTGCAGATGAGGATATGGCATATTAACACCTGCCTCCCTTACCAAATAACCCTTACCAACCCCTACACACAAGGTAAGGCTAAAACATTTTTTGTATAAATGTTGTCCTAGACAAATTTTAGGCCGCTCTGATTTTTCTTTTTTCATATTTAAAAAAATAAATTAACAGTTTAAATAGCATTGAATATTAAACAAAGTGTTTATAACATATATTTGCTATTCTTGTTGGCTGAACTTTGAGCTTCTGTGGTATAAGAAAATTTAAATTCAATAAAAAGTTTTTAAAAGAAGCCGCCCGCCCGCCCCTCCTCTCTAAGAGCTCTGGAGGACAACATAACTTCTTCTTTTTTTGCCTAAGGTATAAAGCTGGTCCATTCTGTGTTCACAGGATCTATGTTCACAAGAGCGGAGTGCCCATCTCTTTTTCAAAGTGATTGAGCTAGACAAACTCATGTTATATTGTTGATGTGTATCTGTGGGAATCCATACACCTCCTCCCCAGCGAATATATTACCTTCCCCGTGCTAGTAGTAGTACCCATATAAATACACTTGGGTCTGGGGAGTAATTAAGGTTAAATGCCTTACTCAACAGAACAACTAGATGTCAGCAGGAATCGCACCCACAACCTTTGTATTGTGAATCTAGTGCACTCTCCACTATGCCACACATGCCCCTACACACAAAACACACCCTACAACTGTCACATGGTACCATGCATCCTCTGCAATATCCACTGTGCCACATATGCCCCTATACACACAAAACACACCATAACATAACACACCATAACCATGATAACTACAACTGCATAGGGTACCTTTTATCTTCTGCCAATTTTCCTCTATAGCTTACAAGCTTATCAAGATTATTGGTTTGAATCCAGTCAGAAGCATAGGATATTTCATTTTTTATGATCAATTGTCTACTTCGGTTAAAGGTAGATGACCCGATCACATTTCCGATTTTCAACTTGAAGTTTTCTATTCTACATGAAAGGTCATCCTTAAAAAAGTTGTGTTCCAAAGTTTGAGTTGCATAGCTCTAATGGTTCTTATTTTAGACGCACAAGATGCTGTGAACTGTACCCATTGAGTAGTACACAAACTATATCGGTGGTTACCACCATTCGCGGTAATTCAACGTTATTTCATCGATTTCAGCGTAATTATACCGATTTAGGCCGTCAAATTTCAGTATGATGATGAGAAAAATACGAGCTTTCATATGATATGAAAATCTCCGTATGTTTGAAATAATTCTGTGTTACGAAAATGTGATCGGGTCATCTACCTTTAAATGAATAATTTAACCAGCCTTGAATGTTCCTACCAATCACTATACTATAAACTATTTCACTTCCTCCGGACAGTAACGTAACTTTAGAGGCCCAGCATTTACGCACGTGTAGTGTCTTTCTACATGTGCGTTGGTGTTTGCTGCCTAACGAGGACACACATGGGATTTCTCACTATCAAAACGGGGACATACCTGCAAACGTGGACCGTCACCAGTTAGAGGAGGTCTGCAATCTGTCTCAATTGCATGCAAAATGCATTACATGGATAGGACCTCGTTTTAGAGTTAGAAATAACCATCCACGGTTGATGGTAAAGTGTCATACTTCGTATGTACACATGACATACACAAACAAAATAGCGGAAATACGTCCTCTGTATGTCGGTGGAATGCGCATTCAAACGTCCACGTTTGGATAGTACCAAACTTAGTCCACGTTTGGGGGGCAAACACGAGTAGGGTGTGTATAACTGTATGTCAGCGCCTCGGGTGGACATGCGCATTGATTCACTACAATAGTACAATCAGTGAGGGACACAGTGAGGCCAAAAACAAAAAAGTTGACTTGCCCTTTCAGGGTCAAAGTCAGGGTCAGACGGCCGGATTTTTTTTTTGAAAGTTTACTGCACAAAAACACGTTTTAAAGATTTTTTTTTTTGATTTTTTTTTTTTATTTTTTTTTTTGATTTTTTTTAAATTTTTAAACAAGCAGATACTACTTAAAAAAAACCTTTTTTATCTTTCTTTATTGTTTTGTGCTTCTTTCAATTTTTTTTCCTATTTTTTTTTTTTTTTTTTGAAAACAAAAAAAACAAAAAACAAATAGCGACCCTAGATTTCCGAAAATTAGGGTCGGTCGGAAAGGGCAAGTCAACTCTTTTTTTTTTTTTTGCCTGACGTCACTGTCTCGTGGAAGTGAAATAGACTTTACCCAATTCATCCTCTTGTAGCAAGGGTTTGGTGTACTAAAAAGTTAGTGACATTTTGATAGAAGTAGGATTATTCAGTTATGGAACCACCTTGATATTCTTGTCTTAGTTCAATGGTGTCTTGTACTCTCAACACTTTCCACACGGCAGGCATCTGCAGACAACATTCCAAAATTTCACAAAATGTTTCAAAAATATCAAAATTATTGATTTTCACTACAGTATTAAAAATCACCATGAGAAATGCATTAACATAAGTACAAACATGCCTAGTATTGGTTCAGTAATCCTTGAGATAGTCTAAGAAAATTTCGAAAGATTTCTGAAAAATAGTGTTCAAATCTGGTAACCAATGTTTCGATGACCCCAGCCTCCATTGCCTCTAGATAAGATTCTTTTTTCAAAGGGGACAAAATAAAGTTACTGTTTTTGTGATCAAACTTACGCACCAGTTAAAGTTGAGAAATGCAAAAAAAAAGTGGCTTGCAACTGGATTGGCTTTGTCCAAACACTATGCAATTAAATTGAGTCCTTCGTTGTTTACATCGTAACATTTCCTAAGGGATTTTCCTTATAGCATATTTCTGAGCGTTTTTGTTTACCTTAAAAACAGCTATACACGTTTATTTTAATCTCACAGATTAATAACTAATATGTATTTAAAATTTATAACTTGTGGCTATTTTTGAAATTGATAAATAAAATTGATATATGAAATGCATTAAAAATTTATAAAATGCTGTATTGGTTTTCAAAAAACTAACAGCAAGTATGCATAATTCAGTGATCAGTTGTTTTGGTTATCAAAACTTCCTTGACCCAATGGCAAGGAAAATAGGGAAGGCAGTGGAAAATTGGGAAGGCAAAGGCAGGGAAAGAAAGGGAGAAGAGGAGACAAAGAGAGGAGGAGACAAGGAAAGGGAAAAGGGAAAGGAAAGGGACAGAAAGGAGAAAGGAAGATAGGCAAATTAGTTGGAAAATTGCAGTTTTTCACGCCGGTATAGGGACGCAACGCCTCTAACCTGGCTACGCCACGGGGTCGAACTGGTGTTCACCAGGAAAAAAATACCCTTTGCCCCCCCTGACAAGTGACCCTGGCTACACCACAGAACATGTCCTCTATTATGTCCTCTATTCAATGAAGTGTTACATTGACAACTAAAGTGTATACTGTTAGAGAGGTGAAGTTCCATGACTTTTATTAAGGATTTAATTGTGGCGATTTTGGCACTTTCAGATTGATGAGACTTCCCTATATTCTCAAGCAAGTAGCCGAGCACTGAAACTTACTTATGGTACAACTTATGAGCAATTTTCAAAAGATAATAGACACATGGATGAGGTTATCAGTATAAAAGACAAAAGGTGTCATCCATCCATGTACATGATGAACAAGAACTTAACACTTTCCACGCGACAGGCGACTGCAGACGACATTTCAAAATTTCACAAAATGTTTTAAAAATGTCAAAATTATTGAATTTCATTACCATATTTGGAATCACCATGAGAAATGCATTGAAGTACAAACATGCCTATTATTGGTTCTGTAATCCTTGAGATACACTTTGAAAGTTGGGAAAGGTTTCTGAAAAATATGTTTTGTGTAGGGTAAAACTGATAGCTGTGTGGAAAGTGATAAAGAGGGCCTCTTGTCATTTCTTGAGGCATACCTCCACAGACAAACTTTGCATGTGATAATCCAAACCCTTATTAGGCAGAAATTAATTACATTATTGATCGCAACAGGAATATTGGAGGACCAAATTATTTGATAAATGTTTATTCGCAAATCCTGTACATAATAATGATGTTTGTTCTGAAATCAAATAGACTCCCACATCTTGAAAGTATGGCAGGTTTTATTGATACTTGAATTAAAATTGATATTATTTGCAGGTCATTAATCATCAAATGAGGAACGTGATGCAGGAAGAACTTTGCGGCTGTATGTTTGTCAAGATATAGATGAAAACAAACAGAAAAAAATTAAAATTAAATAATAAGAATTTAGGAGTCATTTTTTCTCGTAAAATCTGAATGGCTTGATAAATTTTGATAAATTTTGTGTCATTTTAAAGCTTAGAAAATGCTCTGAGAGCACACATAATAAACTAAAAATTGACTTCACCTGCAAAGTCCCCCTTTTGATGTGCAGCGTCACATATAATAAATAAAATTAAAATTAAAAAAATCATTTCAAACATATTGGAATTATAATTATATTGAAATAACAATCACCCAACAATTTTAATTACGCATCTGGAGCATCAGACTATGCTATTTTATAACACGGTCCCTTATTTGAAATTGAATGAGGGCTTTATACTCTTAATGCCTTTCATAGGATATCAATATCCTTCACAATGATATTTGCTTTATTTGTCATCTTCTTATGAGTATGTTTGCAAAGATGGCAAGAGTTCTGGATGGCTCTACAACACAATGGGTTTCACTTACGCACAAAATCAAACATTAGTTACCATAGCAACATTAGCTTTCTCTTGAGAAAGCAGCTCTTTTTTCATCTTGAAACGGAATGGATGTTCTTTTTTCCTATTAAACTAAGGTGCTTCAATCTAAAGCCAGGATTTTGACAACTTGTATTCCTAACATACACCAAATCTGATCAAAAAAGCGACTCCCCCGACCATTCTAATCCCCAGTTTTATTCCTCGCCATAACACAACCATAACCTGATAAAACCGATCGTCTGGCAAGATTTCGGAGCCATTCCGATTTGCATTACTTTCAAACCATTTGCTAGAGTACTGAACAATTTAATTCACGGCGAACAAGTTCAATAGCCTAATTCGGCACACAATAGCGACATCAATTTTCCACAATTTCCAATGGGAGTCCGTCGGGCAACAAAAATGCTGTACAGAAAAAATGGCAGAGCATACGACGCAGAACAAAACACTTATGAAGAATAGATAAGGGGCAGATAAAAGCAGCAAGAATAGGCCCCTAGCTGCCTTTATTGCATTGTAAGCCGTATATATCATATTGCATGCTGAATTACTCACTAAAATCACACATTTTTTTATCTAATCTTTTTCAAAATCTAAAAATGTGATTAAAATCAGTAACGATCCAACATCTACAACAAATATGTGCGTAT
Organism: Ophiura sarsii; assembly: GCA_035610835.1. Lineage (NCBI taxonomy): Eukaryota > Metazoa > Echinodermata > Ophiuroidea > Amphilepidida > Ophiuridae > Ophiura > Ophiura sarsii. The sequence goes on from CM069442.1 coordinate 39,557,819, forward strand.
TCACCAATCTCTACGTCAAATTAATAGCTGTCATACGATTAAATATGAAGGAAAAACCCATGTCAATTTTAATTTACCCACTTGTCTGCCATTGCAGTGAAGGAGTTATAAGACGGGGAAAATGCCTAGCACACAAGAGCAGATGGAATTTTGGCCTGCAAATTGGAGTGGTATTGTGTCCAAACAAAAGCATTAGGAATAGCATTCTGCTCTGTCATTGGCTAGCTGACGTCACAGGAAGGAGGCTACAAATGATTGGATTTCCACCTCGTCAATGGCCTCATCTGTCTTGGAACCGATAACGTGACGACGATTGTCAACGGATCATTTCTGAATTCAAAGTTTACTTTGCAATTCATTATTGTTTCGTTATAATAAACAGGTTTCAGGGGAGGGGAGCACGTCACTTTGTAAATAGGGATGTCATTCTTGTGTATCTTTTGTTAATTTTAGGAATGTTTTCCTTAGAAAAAGTTGGTTTTTCTTCAAAATTCTTGGTCAAAAATTAATTCTTTGGAGAACAATTTGAAAAATAATGAGGTCATTTCTTTTTCATTGGCTAAAAACAATTAAAAACACCACAAACAAGGATTTTCCAGATCACTTACATATCAAAATTACTACATCCTCTTTATACATTGCGTTCATGTGTAGTATTAGCACCTTTCTGGAATGGTGCAACTGTCAGAGTGCTATCGTCAAGCACAACTTCACATAACATCCTCCCGTTACATCTTTAAATAATAAACTTGCAATCTTGTAATAGCCTGATTTCCAGGCATATTAAGTTCATCTTCCTGAAATGTGTGAGAATTATACCTTTCATCTTTAATCACCGACTCTGCACCTTTAGAATAAAGATTTGACTCTCCGGTGTGACTTCCTCTTAAGTGAATGCTGCCTTCAATTAAGAAAACAAAATCTGGTGCTATGCTATCATATCTTTATACATCTGAGACGGAAACTATAAAAGAAAAGGTACTTTTTAAAAAAAAACTCAATCACAACTAAAATAATTGTCACAATTATAGCTCCCTCTATCATTGTCTACAAGTAAAAAGGAAATGGTTAAAAACAAGCATAAAGTTGACCAAATTGACACAATGGAAGGAGAGTGTTGGAAAAACTAAAAGACTACATATCAATATTCCATGTAAGGACACACAACTCAACTCAATCCAAAAGAAATCCATCCATAACTGCATGATTAATAAACCCACATGGAAAACAGAAACATCCATCAGAAGATTATAGAGAAAGAGTAAAAATAATGAAGTTTATCTGGGTTGTTTGTAAACACAGGTATGATAATGAACTTTCATGAAAAACCCTGAAAGTGGTGAAAAAGTGTGTGCAATAGAGCAAAATTCCACCCAAAACGGGCTGCAAATAAATAAAACTTGAACAAAAAAACAAACAAATTCAGGTGTAAACCTGAAAAATCTCATGCCTGTAAAACATCATTACAAATCTATAGAAGTGACCATGGTACTCACATTATGTTTAAAATTTCCCTCCAAAACTACATGTAGGAGCTAGATAGTGGACAAGATGGCTGTTTGATGAGGCCTCTAGCTTTAGAGTGAAACGTTACAATTTATGTGAGCACCATCTACTTGAATTTGTATTAACCCTAACCCCGAGGCACCTTTTCCAAATATTTTTTTCGCGGCCAAAGAGCAAGGGGAAAAAGGGTCCCCACGTCCCCGGGGCTAGAACCCCGGTCCTCTGGGTTCAGAGGCAGACGATCTACCGCTAGGCCACGGGGGTCAACCATACATGGCTCAGTATACTTCGCCATGTATATACCCTGGGCCATTATTTCATCGAAAAAGTGCCGAGCCGGGTGACACAAGCACACCGCATCGTAGTAAGTTGTAGTACTCAAGAGTGTTAGGGTTAACAAACACTTTTCATGCGGCTAATGGTTTGACCAAATACAAAACAAATCGTTCAGAAACCTTTCCCAACTTTCAAGGATCTCAAGGATTACTAAAACTGAACCAATATAAGGCATGTTTCTAATTATTTTAATTCATTTCTCCCGGTGATTCCAATTAAGGTAATAAAATTCAATCATTTTGAATTTTTTGAAACATTCTGTGAAATTTTGGAATGTCGTCTGCAGACGCCTGCCGCGTGGAAAGTGTTAAAATCAAGAAATAAGAATGGCTAATGTATATCTATGCTAACTCTCAATGTCAGTATAATCTACCTAATCCTACACCTACAAAGCTTCCACCCACGAAGTGTCAATTATTTCAAAAAATCATTCTGAGCCTAAAAGGAAATCAGAATAGGCTTCTTATGACTGATACGGAAGCAATGGGACTACTGCACAGTGAAAAGATGCATTGTATTGAGGATAATTGAACCAAGCATACTCAATGTAAACTAGGATATTGTATCAATTATGAATTGTTTTAGTGGCTTTTTCTACTGCTATTTAATAGTGAGTTGGTATATTTTGGTTGTTGATGTGTCAGTATTGGCACAAACTCAACAAAATATTCTTCCGCATTATCTGATGTTAATAAGAAATTGTGTAGAGTCATTCCACAAAATTTTAACCGAAATAACTATGCGAGCAAAGAGAAATATGCTGAAGCAGGCGTTGCACTAGCAACCATCCATCAGATATTCTATAGCTTGGGCAAACAAAGCTTATTATGACAAGAATAACACAAGTAAACCAGTCTTTACATAAGGTTCTTGAAAGATGGCACCAAATTATTTAAATCTACCCACAACATTTAAACAAATATTGTTGTACCTTTCATTTTTTATCCATTTTGAATGTTAAGTGGATACAAGTTAATATTTGTTAGCCTACCTCAAAGACATCTAAAAATGTGAGTTCTTACTGGTAACATATCCACTGGGTACCATTCTCCTGTGTTCTGGAAAAACCTAGTACTGTAAGTCACATTTTGGTGAACATTGAGCTAGCCCCATATTTGGACTTAATAATAATAGGTTTTCCCCCTCAGTTTATCAAGATTCCTGATGAAAAACTGCCGACAGGGAAGAGTTTCACACACTTTAACTTGATAAACTGAACGGGAGTAAGTATGAATATGAAACAGTTTTTCTTAGTTTTCTCAAATTTGCGTTCAACAGACTTACTAGGTTTTTCCAGATTACAGGAGCATTCCCGAAGACATGGATCATCAACTCTATAAAACTACACCAAATGTATGCCCAAAAGAATATTGTTCAGTTCAATCACATTGAATGGTGCAGTGGAACAACATTGTTTTACGTGAGTATTACGCCATAGCACAAATTACATAATGCTATGATTCCTTTCATTATTGAGATAATAGCACACTCCAGGCTCCCAGGACAATCATAACAATAACACCTATCATTTGACCTTTCATTATGGTCAGGCAATTGTATTCATTCGAGAATAGTACAGTGGAGGGAGCACTTCAATATGAAATGGGTATAGATGTAAGGTTGGCAATTTCACAGTATTATTATTATGTGAGAACAAAATGTAATAAAAGATGTGGTCATTAGGTGAAAGAATAATCCTTAGATCACATCTCCGGTGTGACTTCCTCTTAAGTGAATGCTGCCTTCAATTAAGAAAACAAAATCTGGTGCTATGCTATCATATCTTTATACATCTGAGACCTGAAAAGCCATTAGTCTACTTGGGACATTCAACTTTCACAAAAATCTGAAATAAGAGGATCTTTAAAACGGATACAAGTTAATATTTGTTAGCCTACCTCAAAGAAATCTAAAAATGTGAGTTCTTACTGGTAACATATCCACTGGGTACCATTCTCCTGTATTCTGGAAAAACCTAGTACTGTAGTCACATTTTGGTGAAAATTGAGTTAGACTCATATTTGGACTTAATAGGTTTTCCCCCTCAGTTTATCAAGATTCCAGATGAAAAACTGCCGACAGGGAAGAGTTGCACACACTTTAAGTTGATAAACTGAAAGTGAGTAAGTACAAATATGAAAAAGTTTTTCTTAGTTTTCTCAAATTTGCGTTCAACAGACTTACTGGTTTTTTCCAGATTACAGGAGCATTCCTGAAGACATGGATCATCGACTCTAGAAAACTACACCAAATGTATGCCCCAAAGAATATGGTTCAGTCCAATCACATTGAATGGTGCAGTGGAACAACATTGTTTTACGTGAGTATTACGCCATAGCACAAATTACATAATGCTATGATTCCTTTCATTATTGAGATAATAGCACACTCCACGCACCCAGGACAATCATAACAATAACACCTATCATTTGACCTTTCATTATGGTCAGGCAATTGTATTCATTCGAGAATAGTACAGTGGAGGGAGCACTTCAATATGAAATGGGTATAGATGTGAGGTTGACAATTTCACAGTATTATTCTTTGAGAACAAAATGTAATTAAAGATGTGACCATTAGGTGAAAGCATAATCCTTAGACCACATATGAAAAATATGCCCCCTCCCCCAAATTTTTTTTTAAAAAGTCATTGGGCGAAAGAACAATACATTGATACAAGGGATCTTTGCGTAAATTTTCAATTGTAAAACAAACCATCAGGATCTTCTTTGGGTGAGGATGAAATAGGGGCAGCAGGTATTGAATACCTAACATATGGGAGCATCACACCAAATAACTTCCCCATTGAAATGTGGAAAAAGGCCCTATTTCAAGACACTTTTTCTACCCTCCGGTTACATTTATGGCATACTTGTCACCTATGACCATTTTCAATCAAGTTTCGTTAGGGGTTATCAAGCTAGATTTGCTACGGACCTGCAAACAGTGCCCTCACTTTTTCATGTTTTCTGGCATGTCTGTTCACCATTTAGGCAGGGGGTTCCGCCCTTAGCACTATTTAGGTCGATATATCAACATTGTGTATGTTATCATTGTAGGTGCAACGGATAAGTCCCATTCGTTCATTAAAATACGAAAAATACCAACCCTGGTGAATAAATAAATTTGCCCGAAAATCTCACATTTTCAATCTTAGTGTTCGTGTTATTACAAGATTACACAAATATCAGATTGATTTGGTATGGTGCTCCCATATGCATCACTTCTAAAATGCAGGAGTGTGAGAGGCCACAAATAAATTTAAAAAAAGGAAAACAGACAAAAACATGGAAAAACAGCATAAAATTGGGTACAAATGCCAAATATGGGCTGAAAAGAAAAGAAAAGGCTGAAATGTTGGCATAAGAAGAAGAAAAATTAAAAAAGAGGAAATCAGCTAAAAGAGGAATTCTTACACCCCATAAAAATGGGAGTGCCACCTAGGCATCCATATACAAAAATCTGTTCCCTTCCTCACAATTGTACAGAAGATATGTTCCGAAGATATGTTAGATACTATGTTAGATACCTAGTAGCTACATATTATACTGTGAGGGCAGTGTTCATAGGTGTCAATATCTATTTTAAAGAGGTGGCTAAATGTATAGACGACGTTGTCTTCAGGCATTATATAGATAATGAAACTTCACATCGCAAGGTTTATCTGCAATTGAACCTGACATAATGGTCAACACTTATTCCATGGGTTTACTAATATTGGAAAGTGTGATCACCTGTTTACGGTGTACATGTGTACAATGGATGTAATCGGGGGAGGGGGAGGGGAGGCCCGGGGGGGCACTCAACTTTTTTTGCGGTAGGGGTGTGCCGCCCAGGGTCTCAAAAAGGGGGCTACAGAACTGAACTGAGTGGATTTTATGACGAAAAATAGGGTCTTAGGAACTGATTTTTTCAAAAAAGTAGGTCTTGAGAACTGGCCTATACTTCAATCTTGATTAGCAAGAAGGCAAATTTTTGGGTTTTTTTGGTTTTAGACCGCAAAATTTACGAGGAATTGGGGCTTTGAAACGCAAAATTTCGCGATTTTTGAATTTTCAATAAAATTGGGGTCTTAATGTCTTGTCAGTGCCTCCCCCGGGGGAGGCACTTCCATTGGAAAGTGTTTGGCATATAAGCATGCATCACCCTGAAGACCCTTTTGATCTTCCTCTGATCATTCCTAAATGGGACCTCCAAATTGACCTTTTCAGACCCCACTTATCTCGAAATCACAAAAAGATTTTGCTCTGAAGGACTATTTTGTAACAAATATATGACCATTACAAAAACTGGACAAAATTGCCAACCCAGTAAGTTTTCTAAAATCAATAGAAAATATGATTTTCAAGGGAAATAATATTGACTTTTAAATAATGACAAAAGTACAATCAATTATATTGTGTGAACAAAATAATGTCAAACAATACATTTGATATAGTAACATAATTGATACACCAGTAAGAATTCTATACAGCATTATCATAATAGTGATCCTAACCAGGAAATGTGTCTATCAAAAGATTAAGTGGTCAAATTATCTCTCTATTGTGACTAATTATGAGACTAAATATGATATTAATTTACATAACTATTGATCCCCATGAATGAGATATTAATCGGTCTGTGTTACATAATTGAATGATTGAGTCTAAATCACTTTTAGGGATGTACCGTCAGATATCGGGGGGGGGGGGGGGGGTGTATTCGAGGGTAGGAAGTTTTCAACAACAAAAAGTCACCTACAGACAAGACATTGTCATAATTCATTTACATTTTTTGCTATTTGTAAACAGAATCACACCAAAGATATTACAAATATCCAAACATTACACCAACATTCTAACCTCCAATCCGAGATATATTATGGTGCAGCACTGAAGTCCGAGATTCTATATTTAACAATCTTCTATTTAGATTTCTGAAATAATTTTTATGGAGAAGAATTTTTACGGAGAGCACTGTTGTAATTTTAACAACATGCTGTAAACTGCATACATATTATTATACAAGACTCATACTCTTCTCATCTCATTGAAATTAACCGACTTGAGAAATGAGTTGAATTTGGTAACATGCAAGATTTTAGGTCACATTGACGCTTGGTGCTAATTAATGGATCATAGTTAATGACAAAGAATATTTTCAATCAGTTAAATTGACTCAATACAAATTACTTCTTACATGATCCATATCTGATTCAGAATTTAATTGTCTATTTATTTTTATTTATTCTTTATTTATAGGTTGGGTGGGGGGGGGGGGGGTCGTGTATAAGGTCACTTTTTACAAATATTTTCTGATCATGGGGTGTGATTTGTGCTGGATACCATAAACATGGGTCCAAAATTTGTGAAGAAAACCCAAACATGGGTCCCAAACTGCAGAAAAAAACCAAATATGGGTCCCTAATAGCGAAAAAACAGTAAAATCAGCAACTTTTTTAGGTAAAAAGTGGATCAGGATTTCAAACTTCCAGCGCCACCCCCCCCAAGAACAATTGAGTACCTCCAGCCCCCCCCCCCCCCCCCCCACGGAATAATTAAAATGTTCATTCAAATACTATTCATCAATCATTTGTTATTTTCAGGATATACCATAATCTACAACTATTAGTGGTTATTATGATTGCCATGATGATGACCAATGACTAATGCTATAACTTAAAGGCTAAACAAAAAACACACTTTGTTTACAGTAGTGCGCTCACATTTCATTCAGTCGCTTGATTCTTGCGTATTTAAAAATAATTAATAGAATAAAATGTGAAACAATTATTGTTGGACGCCATCTTATGTAGAAATTGTGTCCAACATGTTTCAAGATGGCGATTGACGACATACAGCAAACACAGAAGTGAACATCCGCGGCAAATTCACATTTTAGCCAGCATAAGAGTTTTAAAAATGCGCAGATTAGAAGAATAAAAAAAAATACTTCTAACCATTTTTGAATTTCCATATTTACATTGTATTGGTCAATGGAAGATTATCATTTTTGTCAGGGGCACGGCACATACAGAAGAGGCCCTTGTATATTTCCCATACATTTGGGCTAAATATGACATGATAACCACACATGTGTGAAGATACATTCCTACCTCAAGTTCTAAACCTAACCAAATTTGAAAAAGAAAATACAAAAAAAATAGACAGGGAAAAAAAGCAAGCGTTTGAGAAACATGATTTTATTTTATTCGCGAAATAGTGGAAATTTTGATGCCCTATTAATTTTTATACATCAAAAAACTTGTGTGTAATATTGAAATAAAAGAGCACTTAACCTCTCAAGTATGCATTTATTACACACACAAGAATAAGGTGTTCCATGATGAAATAAATGATGATAACACTCTATTCCATAAAATATTTTACTACATGTTTGGAGCCAGAAGTAGATAATTTCCAAGGATTGCTTAAAATTACCAGGAGCAAAAAACAAATGTATAGTGCAAAATAATCATTCATTACATAGACATCTGGTTATCATAGGAAAACAATAGACATATACACCTGCTGTAAGATTAGGGACTAGTCACGTATAATAATAAATATGAATAATAGTGACAACAATTGATGATAATGATGCTGTTATAATGGGAATGATATTTTATAGTCCTAAATTGAAAAATGATGCTCTTAACCATTTCCATCTTATGTCCAAACAGAATCGACCTCTTTCCCTTAATAATATTAATACACTTCTAATATCACAACAGAATTAAACCAATGACCAAATCAATTTAAAACTGAGATTTTTATATGAGAATAAAACAAACATTTTTCTCATTACACCTGCAAAATTGTAGGTTTGAGAGATAATTTGTTTAGATGCTACAAGCGAAAAGGTAGTGATTTGTCTCCTAATGTGATACCACACCTGAATTGTGTACTGCTGTGTGAGAAATTAGGAGGTTACTTTTATTTTTTTTATTTTTTTTATTTTTTGTTATGAAGTTAATTGTTTCCTTCTATCTTTAGAACTCAAGACTACTGTAAAAGCCAATATTTTTGCGTAAAGAGATTTTCGCGCATTTTGATATCATAGACATTATTGCAAATTGTTTTTTTCGCGGGCGACCTTCTGGATACGTTTTCGCGTGTAATAATTTTCGCGGAATACTATAGCGCGAAAATAAAACCACAGCAAAAATTTCAGCTTTTACAGTAATTTAACTCAAATTTTGAATTACATTGGATTATTAGGATTTTTTTTGTGTGTGTTTCCCTCAGCGACCTACCCTAAACTCACAACAACAAAAAATGTTTAAGATTTAATTTTACCAATATTCTTAAAATATTACTATGTTCTGCTTGAAAAGAATGAATTTGCTTATATAGATAGTTTTTAAATTATTATCACACTAGAAACATTAGTAAAATTGACATTTACCAAATTTGTCTTGACATGAACCACGACAGCCACGGTCTGACAGTACTATTTTTCAGCAATAAAAAAAGAAAAATTGACCGACCAACCTGACCTCAAATCGTTTGGCACTTGAGGACAACCCAACATTTTTTATGGTACACCTCTCCATGTAGAATAGATAACACTTTGGAAAACACTGCAAATAAAATTTGGGCCCAAATTTTGTCACCCACCTTGAGCACAACATTTCAATCTACACCTGTATTCATACACCAAATTTCTTTTTTTAATACTTTCCACCACCCTGCTATTGGTTTACAGATTTTTCAGAAACCTCTCTCAACTTTCAAGGTCTATCTCAAGGATTACTGAATCAATACTAGGCATGTTTGTACTCATTGTAATGCATTTTTTATGGTGATTCCAAATATGGTGATGACATTCACTAATTTGGACATTTTTGAAACATTTTGTAACATTTCTGCAGAAGACTGCCGCGTGGAGCCATATTCAGTAAAAAACCATACTCCGCCCGCACTTGCCATCAAAAAGCCATACTCGGCCCGCTCATCATCAATTCTGTATGACCATTTTACACGCTATATTAAAACACTGCCAAATAAGGTGAAGCATACATTACCATATATGCACCATGAGAATGTATAATAGAATTTGTAACATTACAATGAAAAACAAATTCTAGTCATGAAGCTGCCGACAACCTGTGCATTTTAAGCGGCTGCTCCATGAAATTCAATCGGACATCCAGGAAAGCTTTTGTGTCAAGAGCGCATTGGACGATGGTCGGGTTTAGTTGTTTCATTGATTAACATTGGCGCAACTCTCTATAGTAAACAAAGATACTGTACTAAATATGAGATTATTATGTGTTTACAAGGATTGTTCCCAAAATAGATTTATCATTCGTAAAATTAAAGAAAAAAACAAGGAAATTAAAATATCAGGATTTCTTTTGCATCTGTATCAATATAAAGTCAATTGTTCAGTTTGGATACAACTTAAGAAATTGTAACAAAATTGAAATAATTATCAAATTTGTAACCTCAACTAAAACACTTACATTATGATGCATCGGGTATTTGGGAGTAAATTGTGACATTTTCATAATTTTCAAATTAAGATAATTTTCTTTTTACAGATTACACATGCTACTAATATGGACGTTCTTCTGTAATTCAAGAAGTTAGATGCCTCTTAAAAATGTGTGATTTACAAAATATAATCAAACGTATTCTCGTAACACGATTTTAGCTTAAAACTACATGATTAACTAAACTATATGTCTATATTAAACGTGAGTTTATCTTTTAACAAAACCCGCTTTTAAACTCCACAAATCTCATCCCAGAGTGGTCTTGCATTCACTGTATATAAGTATTCAATTTATTGTGGCCTAAATAAGTAACGATAGATATCGACCAAATTCCTCAAATGCACATGTATTTTTTAGACTTCACGATCTGCACTTCAGCTTGCATCGGGTCATTCGAGGCATACAGTTGGTGTATGAGTTTAGTTTAAACGCACAATAAACTACCCCCATACCCATGTTTAAAGTTAGACACTTTTCAGTGAGTTAGACGCGTGATTAGTTAAACAGATTTTCAAAGAATTGCGTTTAGTTGAACTATGTGTTTAAAGTCAAAGTGAAATGCGTGTTTAGGTTCAAACCCTATATAAATAGGTACGAGAATACAAGCCAATAGCTTTCATAAAAATCGCAAGAATTAAAAATTATTAAAGAAATTGATGTTTTTTACCTTTCTTTTTCAAAATTTCAAAAATAACAAACAATATATTACAAAAAAATATGATTAAACTCAAGTTTATCTTATTGTATTCTGACAGTAATATTCATGATAAGTTAAAGTTACTGGTACTAATTAACTAAACCAACTATAACGGCCCGTGTAAATGCAAGGTAGATTGCATTATTTTTCTTTCAGAAAAAAACAGACAAATGTTTAACTACTATATTTCATTCCTATTTTGCAACGATTTGAATCAAAGCTAAAAACCATTTCATTTTCATGCTAACCATTAACTTATCACACAAATGGAATTTGTAATAGTGAAAGGGATAATGGACCGTGATGTAGACGAGATTTAATTTAAAAGTACACATTTCAAAATCTGTGTAATTTGTCCATTAGGAAAAAGCTGCACAATTTACCGTGTTTTGTCTGAAAAGAATACAGCAACAAATGCACCAGCGTGCAGAACAATGGTCTAGTTCTCTTGGGTAAAGTGGGCGTGTACATGCTTGAGATGATAGTTAAAGTATGGTGTATAGTATCTTTTGCGGGTGATTGAGTCTTTGGCAATGAATGGGGGAGGGTAGCCCAAGGAAGAGAGGCTATTATTAGTTCAGTCAGTTCCAAATTGGCGAAACCAGTTTACAGCAGCGAATGAATTCAGAAGAGCGTAGCGCGCAAAAGGCAATGGCGCAATATGGTGCGCAATGTTGCAGTGTCATTGTATGTGTGACGATATACGTGCCAAAATCACACTTATACCCTTGGATTACTTTTGCGCGCGTATAGATAAAACCAGAATTTTTCTCGCCAATTTGGAAATTATTGAACTATGGATGGAAATGGGATATTATTATGATAAGATGGGATTATGAAATGGCGTAACTACCCCCATGGTCTTTCTGATGGCGCAAGACCCAATTTGAAACTTTGAAAGAAAATTGTCCCGGTCGGAAGGTGAAAAGAGTCCAAAGGTGAAAAGGGTCCAAAGTTGCCTGATTTAGCAGTGTTTTAATTCTTTTCAGCACAATTTGTCCTTTCATTTTCATTTTTTTTTGCTCTGGCCTCCTGCCCCTGGCTTTGCCACTAGGGTAATGTTCACATCACATGATACCTTTCCTACTCCTGCTTACACTGGCTTTTAACACCTATCGTTTCATTAACCCTAACCAGTAAAGCGATTTTTGGCACATCAAAAATTGACATTTATTAACCCTAACCAGTAATGTTCACATGATACCTATCCTACTCCTGCTTACACTGGCTCCGGATATATGAGAAAACCCTATCAAAAATGTTACTCTGGTTACCTATCAATCACTGCAAGTTCTTACACCAACTTCATCTGAACTCCTGATTTTACATAAACTCATCTGGTCATGTTGCCCTTCTATTCAGTTGCCATTGAAAGTAGGGAGTAATTCTGTTATACCCTTCACAGGGGTATACATAGTGTGTGATCTTTAAGAACGACGCATACTACCGATGGTGGTGTGTAGGGTATAACAGAATTATGCCGTAAGGAGGGCTGGGATTTTCGGGAAATTGTGCTCCCAGGACTCGATTTATATTTTTGGGTGGGAACCTGGGATTCCCGAATTTCTCCAAACATACTCTTGGCTGATTGTTAGGACGCCATCTATTGTCGAAATTGTGGCCAACGTCATCCGGCGTGTTACAACTTAAATCTTAGATGGCGGCCCGTAAACCCGGAAGTGAAAATCCGCAGCGAAAATCACATTTAAGCGAGCATAAGTAGAAGAAAATGCACAGATTTGACTAAATGCTGACCTATTCATTTGGGGGAAAACCTCAAAGCTATATGGCATGTAAATTGAACATTTTAAAAGGCTTCTTTTAACACCTATCATTCCATTAATGCAGATTGAGTCCATGTTGGAAATATTTCATTATTTTAAAGTTATTGTTTAAGTGTATTTCATTTGTTCAAAATATTCATAGCATTATGAATTTTGCAAGTACTTGGTGGTGATAGTAGGGATGGTGGTAATGGTGGTGGTGGCTGAGGCAGCAACAGCGGCAACAGTGGCTGTCATGGTGGCGGTGAGCAAGGGTGCCCATAAAAGGGGGTCTAGTCGACTGCCCTCCCACTTGTTATGAACAATCCTGTCATGTCTGCTTACATTTCCAGATGGCAATAAGCCAAACCATAGAAGAAAACTTTCAAATGAATTAGCAAAAAAATGCTTTCAGATGAACCAACACATCCCTGAGGTCATTAACACATTAAATTATTGCTATGGCAACCAATATCAAACAATGACGAAACAATGAAATAAAAGGTGTTACACATGCATGACAACACAAAGCCATTTAAGCCCACGGACCAAACCTAATCAGATCATATCACATTCTAATTTCACTGATTTCATGGAAGCTCGCTCGCTCCTTCCTACAACATGAACCAAAGTGACTTTGATATATCATTAACCACAGAACAATTATACTATTATTTGATCAGTTCTAAATTGGCGAGCCGCATTACTGCAGCGAATTAATACAGAAGCGTGAAGGAGTACATAAACGCAGCAAGCGCATTGAAGGTGTGACGCATGCGTTCAGGGGGAAAAATCGCGTTCGTATGGCCAAAGTTATGCGCATACGCTTGGATTACTTTTTTTGCGCGCAGAGAGATAAAAACCGAATATTTCTCTTCAATTTGGAACTGAATGAACTATAGATAGGTACAAATCTTCCAGTTCTGTGGTAACGTCTCAGACAGACATGACAGACTACTAAACAATTTGAGTGTCTCTCTTGATGAAAATGTTGGCATTTTAAAGGAGAAAGGGGATACACTATAGTCACAATATAACATAGGTAATTTTATTATATAGAGTGTACATGTAGATAAGGAGATCTTAAAACCTCTTACAAGTTTATTTAACTTGTCAATATCAACTGAGATTGTACCTGAAAAGTTAAAAATAGCTCAGGTTATACCAGTATACCAAAACAAAACAGCAAAGTATTTTTGCATTATCTGCCAGCGTCACTTCTACCATGCTTTTCAAAGATCCTAGAGAGACTTGTATTTAACAATTGTATGTATTACATAAGTACTAATGAAATCCTTAATGATAAATCCTTAATGATAAACAATTTGGATTTCAATCTAATCACTTTACCTCTAGGGCTAGAGCTAGTAGATAACATCAATACTGCAGTGGAATAAAATGAAACTACAAATTGGAATATTTTTAGATCTATCTATAGCGTTTGACACCATCGATCATAACATTCTTCTTTATAAATCATGTGGTGCTCCACAAGGATCGACACTGGGTCCACTAATTGTCATACTTTGTGTTAATGATGGTATAACCAGTACTTCAAATATTCTTGATTTTATATTTTTTGCTGATGATACCACCATTCTTTACTCACATAAAGATATTGGTACCCAATAAGTGTTGTGAATACAGGGCGAGTCGAAAAAAGGTGTACTCAAAGTAAAATAATTATTACAAATATTTCTTGTACAAATTTGAAGGCAACCAATTCTCAACCTGTGCTAATCTCCAGGTAATAAGCAATTGGTTCAAAGCAACTAAGTTATCCGTTAACGCAAACAAAACAAATTATATGATATTGGGTACGCAAATTTTTGCACAGATTTTAAAATATAAAACCCCAAAGTTTAGTACACTTTTTTTTTACTCACCCGGTACTAATCTCAAGGTAGTAAGCAATTGGTTCAAAGCAAATAAGTTATCCGTTAACGCAAGCAAAACAAATTATACGATATTGGGTACGCCTCATATAATATAACATCTGTCAAATTAGAGCAAGATTCAAATGTCATCATAGCTGACAACACACTTTTGGATATTATAGTGAAACATACCATATTTTAAAGTGTCATAATAGATGTAAACCGTAATTGGAAATGTCACATTGACTGCATTTCCAAAATGTTATCGAAAAACAATGGTATCATGAACAAATTGATCCACCTTATTCCGGCACATATATTACTGTACTGTTATTTTGCCTTACCTTAACTATGGGAATCTCATCTGGGGAAATACATGTAAAAACTTACTTGGAAAAACTTATCAAACATCAAAAATGGGCCATAGGAACAATTTTCAATAGCCATTACAGATGTCATACTCGGCCTTTATTCGAAGAGTATAAATAATATTTTAAATATTGAAGATATGCATTCTCTTGAACTTTAGTTTATTGAGGCTTGAAAGGCTTACGATTGAGACAGAGTTAAAATATTTTTGGAAGCATAAATGGTTGGTACTTGTACACATACAAAACATGCCACACCACTTTAAAAATAGATATATTCATCAGGTTTAACAAAATCCAAAAAGGCCACCATAATGCACAGACAGCTAATAAACAGCCAAAAACCCACTATTATAATAGACGTATTTGTCTAAATAGGTTCAAACCCACAACCTCCTGATTAATAACAAGAACAGGTACTGTATCAATATATTCCCATTTATAATTTATCAAACAATTAAATTGGGTAACCAGATTTAGCCCAATCTTTTCATAATGGTGTTTACTGTTCTACACAAAGAATGAATACCATCATAAATACAGTCATATATTCTAAAATTTGAGTTAAATTACTACAGCGGTTTTTATGATAGAAGCAAGAAAAACACTTCACAAATGCCCACTGAAAAGTACAAAACTTAAAGGGTGGTTAACCACTTTTTTCATAGCATCTAAAGCAAGCATGTGCAACCTTTTCTACCACCCGGGCCTCATTGTGATTTTGAAATCAATTCACGGGCCGCAGTTATTGTCAAACATTCCAAAACACGTCCGGAGGAGGGGTAATAGGGGTAATACCCGCTTCTCTTCGTGTAATTTCCTCTTTTTACTCGCTGTTGCTGCTGCAAGCGCCATTTTAACCAGGGATTTTAACATGCCAATCACGCCTCTAGTTATTACTAAATGCAGCGCGTCACCCTACTAATTATAAGGGAGCACACTACTAAATCAATCCGCAATTTGTGTAACCTAGGGAGTTCCAGTTAAAACAATCAGCATCAATGGGAATCTTGGGATTGCTTCGCGTGCCGCAGATTAGAGGCCGGCGTGCAGCCCGGGCCGCAGGTTGCTTGATCTAAATGAAACATCTCTCAGGCCTAAAATGTTGCATGGGTAATAAGAAAAATACTGACTTTGCTCTGATAACAAATGTTCAATATTGATGGGGGAAACCATAAACTTCATAAATTGACTGTACAATCGACAGGTCGCTAGGCGCAAACCTCTATGACTTGTTCGGGTCACCCATCTTGAAGGGTTGAACCATAAGTCTCATTGTAATACCTGATATTGGTAAACTGAGTTCTTGAGTAAGGAAGTAAGGATGTAAGACAGATTTTCATCATGAAGAAATTATAACGTTGACATATCTAATACCTATAGGTAAGTATGGTTGTCAATGGCAACCCAATTATAATTGCTAGAATTACAAAATAATACACACCACGTTTCTATTTTGAAATTAAACTTTAATGGAGAAATCGCATGTATCGCATGACTAAAAATAGGGAAAATACGGAAACGAACCATCCTCCACTTATGTGCTACAACATTTATGGAGCCTATCTAACAGCGCAGTGGAAATGGGTTAATTTTATCAATTTACTAAAAAATGTTGAGTAAACATGAGTTTACCAAATGTTCGACTTCCTATTCGTGTAGCTGGTGTTACCATAGCGATGATTGAACGGGGACCTGCATTCTATCTTTAAAAAACACCTAACCTTTTTAAATTGATAATAGGCTTAATTTTTCTTAATCAATAGCAATGCTGAATGGTAAAATAAAAGCAATATACTGATGGCTAGAGAGAGAATACAAACTATAACATAGGACATAATCATCCCTAAGATTAACACACCATAGAGCTATGAGGTCTGCACCATCTACAACACTCTGCTGAAAATAATCTACTAGGAAAAACTAGATCAGCTTCATCCTACCAGAGACCTAGACTTGCGCTAGGGTGCTCAAATGTGAAGACTGGGAAAAATAACAGTTCCAAAAGTGTGCGCTGATAAACTGCTGAGCATACATGAGCTTATTCACGCAACAGTGCGCCGGTAGTTTCACGCCGCGCTGTACACCTCGTGACACGATAGGGCACACGATTTGCCTCCCGCGGCGCGGCGTGATGATCATTCGACGCACTGCCTTTGAATTGGACCAATCGGGTGGTATTTTTGTTGTTGCTGTGTACAAATGCGCATGCTCGGTATTGGTTTGCATATTCATGTTAAATACTCATGGAATTCCACGAGTAACTACACACCTTTCTGCCGTGTTCTTTTCCCAGTCCCTCTTTTTGGTCCGTCCTTTTTAAAGATGGCGGCCATATAGAGGGACGCGGGACCCAGTCTACCAGAGACCCTTAAAACAGGGTTTTTGGTCCTGTTGATCAAGAGACACTCAGGTTGAGTGTTTCACTATGAATGTAGTAGAATTGCATTAGTCACATTTTCATTTTTACAAAGTCCTCATCACAAAACAATACATCAGCAGCTAAACTTAAAATGGTTAAAATATACTCTGAAGATTTCTGCTCTGATGATCAAGTAAATTAATCATTCCCCTTATTTTGAGACCTAACCTCACCTGTGGTATAATTCAATAAAGTGTGATACAGGTCTAGACGAAGAAGTGTTCAGCAATGCAAGTTGAAAAACCTGCGAGGTATCGTGGTTAACTCATAACTGTAAGTAGTGATACTAAAGTCAAGCTACTCTACATGTATTGGGAGCACTTTTTAGTATTAATACCTTAACTTGATAATGAAACACGCTAATCCTTGAGGTGATATTTGCCGTCTAAAATCACCTTTTACTAACTGTTGAGCAAGGTTTTTAAAATCAGTGCTTTTTGGAGAACTCATGAGTTGGTTGAATTTCTCATGCTGGCAAAGGTTATGGATAAGGCAAAAAAAATTGTTTGATTGTCCTCGTCCGCCCGACTGTGGAAATCCTTCCAACCCAAAATTGACACATTCAAATTTGTTTACACATTTTAATCGAAAATCACAACAACAAAAAATTGTTTAAAGTGTTTAGTGTTTTTCTTACATTTAGAAGTCCATCTCATTTTACTTTTGGTACCTGAAAAAAAGGGCAAGGGAAAAAAACACCTTTTCCCGACCGACCTTTTGAAAGTGATCTATGGACAATCAAACAATTTGTTTTTATTGGCCTAAAAGAGCAATCTTAAATATTGAGATGGATATATCAGATCAGTGAATTAGAAACATGCCATGCCAATTATCACCACTCACGTTTAAGAAAACTAGGCATAAATAAAACTATGAAATACAGTCCCAAAGGTGATAGTTTGACAAAAGACAGCAATACAGAACACAAAATTGTCCAGTTTCCCCTACCCACATCCTGAAATAAAAATGCTGACAAACTTGTGTAGTATATTCTTATTCGTATCCAGTTAAATGCTCCAAATTTGATGTTAAACAATCCATTGCCGTTCTATAGGCATTATATCCTGCAGGGGAGGGGGGAGCCCTCAGATATACAGCTGGTAAGCCTCCGTTTGAATGAAACTACAGATTAACCCTAACCTTCCTAGACCTTACAAAACCCTACAGTGCTACAATCTTGTACCGTGTGGCGGCCCTATCAATCTTGTGCATCAGACTTGCACACACATGGCCCAGGTTCGATCCATGGCGCGTGCGGAGACTGATTTTCCCCTCAAATTTGACCCATTTTCTCCCCTGATCTCCTGATAGTTTAATTCAGAAAAACACACCCGGGGAGTTAAGCCGCAATGCTGGCCTGCAACCGCCTGTGCTAAGGATATCAAAATTGCCAATTCCATAGATAGATTGTGTCTTTTTCAACAACCTACATCTGCACCAATGGTAGTAGAGCACAAGTTATATGGTAATTGTGGTAAAAAAACCCCTGAAATGCAGATACAATTTTAACACAGAAAATGGTTCACTATTTTCAGACAACCATTTCAAAGATAACAAACTTCATATTGAGGGCATACATCCTTTTTTTAACACTTTCCACACGGCTATTGGTTTTACCATTATTCAAAATAGATTTTTCAGAAACCTTTCCCAACTTTCCAGGTCTATCTCAAGGATTACTGAACAAATACTAGGCATGTTTGTACTTATATCAATGCATTTCTCATGGTGATTCCAAATATGATAATGAAATTCAATAATGTTGACATCTTTTTAACATTTTGTTACATTTTGGAATGTCGTCTGCAGCTGCCTGCCGCGTGGAAAGTGCTAATAAGTATATGATTTGCTGAGAAAAATACTTATCCATACCTATTAAACTGATTATTATCTTCTTTCAGATCTGCGATGAGTGCGGGTTCTGATAAAAGTGACTCACACAATGATTGGAACTTTTTATAAATGAGTGGTGGTACCCCCCGAGCATTATACGCACTATTTCAATTGTGCCGGTTCTATGGATGTTTCTAGTGACAGGTCAGCGCAACCTACATTGTAAAGTACAGTCGTTTGCTCTACAGGATGAGAAGGGGGAAATTTGGGGGATGACACCAATTAAGATAAGATAGCCTTGGCAAGCCCCTTAACCCATGCCAATTACATACGGTCCCCATGGGAACACCAGAACTCAGCGCGTATGAAATACGAGCGAAGCACACATACAGGCAGTACCGGTGAAGTTGTCAAAATTATCGTTACTCGGAACTGCGTGTTAATGACGGTATTCTGGTGCCTGGTTTTTAATTTATGAATTGTGTATTTTTATATTTATGTGCGAGTAGATATATTTAGTTTTATACATGGGCACTGAACAGTGTCACAGTATATGAATTACAGGACAGGACATGAGTTCTAGATATACCATATATGCATCAACTAAAGATTTCACCTACTCCATGACGTTGTATTCTTTTCTTGAACATATTCGACAGAGAAAAATCTCTATTCTCTATTTGAAGACTGAGCGTTGGTTCTACTTTTCCATCACTTTTCCATCAACAGAAAACACTTTCCACGCGGCTATACAGAGTTTTCAGAAATCTTTCCCAACTTTCAAAGCCTATCTCAAGAATTACTGAACTGACATAATGTTTGTACTTATTTCAATGCATTTCTCATGGTGATTCCAAATATGGTAATGAAATTCTGTAATTTCAACATTTTTGAAACATTTGCCGAAATTTTGGAATGTCGTCTGCAGACGCCTACCACGTAGAAAGTGTTAAATGTACAGATACCTTTTCAACTCTGAAAAAAAGTTTTTTTCACTTTTATGTTAAACAAAGTGAGTCAACTCTGAAAAGCTATACATTTAACATCAATATGACTAAAGTCAAATATCAACCTACATGCTGCAAAAAAGTAAACTTGTTTTCTAGTAACCTTCATACATCCCTACTACAATGGCATGATGTGAGATAACATCTACCTATATTCTGCACAGGCATTATTACCAAATTGGTTCCGAGTTGACTGACCGGCCGACCGATCGACCAAACCATTTGTTTAATATAGGCAAATCTATATTTCTCATTCAATCAATACAATAAATAAATCTTGAATCTTAAACATGGAGAATATGTTCATTTAAATGTCATCTACTTTCATGGTGCTTAATTCAGCATTAGTAAACCCATCATTTTCATGATTCTTATTATATCCGTACATCGTTACGCACATTAGGTTCTTTTTTTTGCAGTTTATAGTTTTGAGTTGATCGACCGGGACACCATATCATATAGAAGATCCAGTGATATTCTATCCATCAATAAAAGCTTTAAGTAAAATAACCAAGATGTTCATTTCATATGTCATTAAAATACCAATCCAATTAATGAAATGAAAATCAGTTGAATTGCACAGATAGTATAAGGATGCGACAATACAAAACTATTTATAAATATTTTAAACAGGTTCGCCGTCGGGGATAGAAAAGAGACAATTATGGGAAAACGATCTCACCCGGGAATCGAACCCAGGATCTGTTGCTTGCCTGGCAACTGCCTTATCCATTGGGCCACAAGACCTCGCATGGTAAAGCATCTGAAATTCAAACCTAAGCGATCTCGTTTCCCAGTCTCCAAAACTATCTTCTGCGTTCTTCATGGTCAACATTTTTTACTTCAGCATTTTATTTCTCACAAAAAACTAAATTCTTATCATTTGAACGGGACTCTCACCATAGAAACCCTTTTTCATCCTTTGGTGAAAGCTAATTAGATTAGATTATAATATTAGAATTGAATGTTTGATTCAATATGGTTGACATGACACCAATTGTACTTGTTGTTCACCCCACACAACACTTGTCTGCTCGCAATTTATTTAGCTACGGGCAACAAAATGCCAACAAAATGCCGACATTATCTAATAACGGCTCTGATTTGGTGGCTTGCTTGTCATATTAGTTCAGCTATTATTCCCATATGGGCTCTAGAGTAGAGTGTATCCCAAAAACAAATTGCTAATGAAATATACTTGTATTTCTATATGAATATTATCTAATATGCACAATGTTACCATTTGCACTGGTGAATAATTATGATCAACTTAAGTTTTAATTTTAAGACCAATTTGCTGTCATTGCTAGATTAAAGGTCCAAAACTAGCCTATCAGATGTATTCAATTTGTAAGATTTCACGCAGTAAAATTGCGACCAAAATCCAGTTTTGGAGTATGCAGTCCTGTTATAACTTAGGCGCTACTTTACTAAACAGGGGAGGGGTACAGATAGACAGCGACCAAAAACATTAAAGGTCCAAGGCCTTCAGATTGATTGAACCTGGTTCTACCAGGGAGAGTATATAATGGGAGAGGAAATTTGAATCGCAAAACTGAAGCCTCCTATATATGGGCATGTGGGCGTGAGTACGCGCGATGTAACTCTTGAAATGAGGGCAGCACGAAATTGAATTGACAGCAATTAAATTGACAGCACGAAAGTCCTTATAAGGGACATTGAGACGCGCAATGTAACTCTCAGAAGGTAAAAGGTAAAGGCGGTCGATCCTGTAATACCAGGAGCGGAGTGCCCATCTCTCTTTCAAAGCGATAGGGCCAGACTCACTCCTTTTTATAATGTTGCTGTGTGGGGCTCGCTACACCTCCTCCACAGCGAGTCTGTTACCTTCCCAGCACTGAAGAATGCCGGTACCCATTTAAATACACCTGGGTAGAGAGAGAGGAGTAATTGCTGTAAAGTGCCTTACTCAAGAGCACAACATGTTGACCACAGCGGGACTCGAACCCACAACCTTTAGATCATGAATCCAGTGCTCTACCCACTGCGCCACACATGCGCCACAAACTCTCAGAATGGGGGCGCTAACACACTAGAAGCTGAAGAGGCTTCAATCTTGGCAATGGGAGTTTGTGTACAGTGGCACTGGCCTGGTTCTACTGAGTGGTAGACAGGCATATAGCCAATCAGCCAGTCAGTCAGGAGACTGATCCTGGCTTGCTGATCTAGCAGTTGTTCCTAATAATAGCTGCGGTCCTTGCTTTAGCGGACATACCTCTTCTGTGCACGCTGCCAGGTGCTGCTGGTCGGATGATTTTGTATGGCGTAGTTGAGTTGGGGTAAAAATAAGGGAAAATTGATATAAATTATTCCATGATAATCTAACAGATGTCATACTCACGAACATGAGATCAATCATTTCGTTCACTTATTAGGAAATACCGTGTTGTGGATATGACCAATTTGAATCATTACCACAATAAAACTGTCAGATCCTTAATAATCACGACAACGGATGATATCAAATATAGCAACCAAATATATAAGAATAGTGACAGGCACAGCATTACTAAGAAATTTAGATTTGTGAAATATTAGGCAAATATTCAAAGAATAAGAAAAATTGTGCTTAATGTGATGTTGCATATTGGAGTCTTGCGGGTGAGTGAGGGTCATTCAAATATTGTAATACAATGATGGATCTGCATTAATGCAGTAACCCAGACAGGTGGTTTGTATAGCTAACACAGGGAAAACATGGGCCAAATAATGGGGTCCACTGCCCCAGAGGCACACACCCGGAGTGGGAGTCGAGCCGATCATGCATCAAGCTATAAAAGAGGGTCATGCTCCCAAAAATTACTTTTCAGAACCTATATAACTTTTAGGTGATTGCTCAATGAAATAGGGGCCACGGGCACAGCGCTTCTGTTGGATTTGGCATGATTACGGTTATGCAAACATAGCACAACATTATGAGCAATGGCGGCAATGAGGGTCCTGTGAGGGGACGGTAGCTCAAGTTTTATTTGGATCGGGTATGCCAAAAGATAATTTCAACTGGCACTTACACCAAATTTCTAAGAAAACATTATCAATAGCAAACTTAACTTCTTTTCTTTTCTCTCATTTTGTTGTTGAGGGGGGCCGGTTAATATTTTTATTACATCATTACTATCAGGTATTCAGAGACCAGATTTGAATCAAATAAAGTAAGAACATTCTCAAAATTAGACCCATGTAAAAATACAGTATTTTTTACTGAAGAGGGTTTCATTGAAATAACAAATGGCTGAGTAATGAGCATAGTTAAGTATTTCTATGGGCTGAAACCGTTTGCCTTAATATCATGTAAAATTTCACATTTTGGTAATTTCGATCACATAATTAGGCTCTTTCTTTCTGGCGATCAGTTATTACAAAGGAAAGCATTACAAAAAGCATGATGGCGCTTCTCTGTGCCAAATGACTCAGTGTACCTTTATATCACAGCATGTACTATAATATTTATAAATCCTTTTATCCAGTCATAAGCAATGTGTCAAAATAATCCTCAATAAATATTTCCCCCACCCTAACCAACACGCAAGCATACACACAAAATACAACTAATATTGTTTGACAAATATTCACACCGTATGCACCAATCAAAATGCTTAAATAGTGAAAGCCATTAGAATACGTACATTGTCAAACTCAATCAGACAGCCTATCTAACAAACGATAGACTAATTGAAAATCTATCACAACGCAATCTCTACATTGTTTTATGGGGGACCCGTTCACTCAGAATAATACTCACTATAGCTAAGTGTTGGCACTGCACACTGCCATCTTTTGGTTTGGTTAATAAACACGCATAGCTTGAATTATACGTTATTAGCGCATTAACTGGGTGGTCAATAATGTATGCCTGGTTGCAACTATGATAATATAATCAAAATCAACCGATATCTTTTTAATTTTTATGAATATGTCTTCAAACTTGCCACCAGAGGCAGACTGACCGTTCCTCCGTAGCAGTCTTGGGCTTGCTTTAAAGAAGCGAAAACCCACAAATGCAGATCATTTGATCACCAAATTATCTTGACAATCGGCAAAGACAAAAGCAACAGCACCGGCCGTTTTTCTGACATAACTAAATTATCGGAATTAAATCACCAGGTCTTTGAACAGAGTTGACTGGTTTCAAATTCCATGCTCGGCACACAAGAAAAGGTTGACCATTGATTTTGTATGCATTGTAATACGTGGGTGAGTCACACCTGTGTATTGAACGCTTTTTAAATAAAACATTTTATCATCCTCGCAGGATTTTTATCAGTTTAAGACATTGAAGAGTTGTGGCATAATGCTAGATTTACAAGTCACATTGAAAAACATGACCGATGTAGGAGTTGACATGGCAGAATTGGAATGAATGGAAGGAAATGTGTGATTTCTTAAACCTGTAGTTTCAAAATAAACTTTATAGCAGGGCGTTGGTATAATTGTATTTTTGAAAAAGTAAATGACCTGACAGGATTTCAACAAAACTGGGGATACAGACAAATTTGGGGGTAAGATGCAAGCAAAATGTGCAAACATTTTAGAATTTAAAATTGCCAGAAATTAGCTTAATTTGGTCTGAAATTATATATTTCAAACCAATTTAAACCTAATTTTATAGATACTTTTCACATTAAAAATGTTAAGAAATTATTGTTTGGGATGAAATAGGATGGGGCTAATGAGCTGACTGGAGGGCAAATGGTGGGCCAAGGCTCATGACGGGGGGGAGGGGGGGGGGGATTTGAGAAGAGAAAATGGGTGGTTGGTAAAGTTAGAAGGATATGGAATATTTCAAAATAATGGGGGATAAATAAGTCCTGAGGGAAAAGAAATAAGTCTATACAATTCCATGCCTTATAATATCAACTTAGATCAGTTAAACTGAAAGGAGATTTGCAATCTTTTACAAATCCATGCAACACAAATAGTCCCCCCCCCCCCCCCCCATCCCCACTCACCCCCCCCCCCCCCCCCCTGCTCATATAAAAAGCATAAATAACCATCTGCATAATTTACAACTGTTCCAATATCTGTCTCAAATGAAGACGTGACAATAGGTTTATTTTCATGTGTGCATGGGTCACAGAATATACGATTACAGATTGGGGTAATCTGGTCGTCTTCGCCTGCGTGCATACATCATTGATACATCCTGGGCTTAACTCTAAACATACTATACAAGCACATCAACCACCAGCAGTGTAAACAACTAAAGAACTTGTCAGGGCTTTATTTCTCGCACGGTGAGAAAAAAAATGCGGTCAAGTACCGTCAAAGTGAACAATCACTGCTCCAGCCTCTCCGCAAGACAACCAACTCGTTTTCGCACCCATTTAAAATACAATTTTGATGCGATATTGCCGGCGTATCGGCAGGCCGAGCTCGTCCAGTACTGTAATAGGATAGTGTAGGGTCAGCACTTGGGATGTTTTCATGGGCGGTGTACAAGCAGCCTTCGGTGTTGCGACGAATAATTTGAGTGAGACGGAGGAGGGGTGGTGTAGAGAGAGTCAATAACCCGCATTGTGATTTCCCTTCTTGTTTTATTTTCAACGATAGTACAGCTGAAGTGTGGGATTGAATGGAGAGATTGATTGGTGGATAGGGATAGTGCAAGAGAATAGCTCTGTTAAACATCTATAACATACAAGGCATGAGTGTTCAAATGGATTGGAGAACTACTTACACAATTAAATGTCATGCAAAAGGGGTCAGAAAAAATGCAAGACAAATCATCATTCAAGGTTAATAGGATACAATCTGGTATCAATTTTATTGTAGGTTTGGCATATATAAATCTGAAGAAGAAAAATTAAATAGAAAGTTTTAATGCAAACAACAGTTGAAGCATTTTTATTTTTATTTTGAGATATTAGTTACACAAATATGTAATTATTCCAATTTAAATTAATTTCCAACAATTCTGTTTATTTGTTGGTTTGGTGGGTTTGATATTTAATCAATTCATAATTCATAAAGATTTTAGACTAGTTTGCCAAACTTATGTGTAACAATGGAATCAGTTTTGCCAAATCTATGTGTAGCACTGAATCCATAATTATGCATTTTGATATGATTATTTCTAATTATGAATAACTTTTTTTAATTTTTAAGCATTCGAATATATCACACGGGTGGAAAACATAGTGGAGAACATTCCTAATAACTTTTGTTTGGTTTTAATGATTTAAAAGATTTAAGGATTTAAATGTTTCTTTGAAATCACCCTTCGCAAAAGAGTTGCATGGAGTGAAAATTAGAGCTATGAAAAATAACCAGTTTTATATAATTCGAAAGATAGTCTGACCATGAAATAGATTCGATATTCATGACTTTATATTATATAATTTTTTATAATTATGTTTCAAGTTTATCTGCATACATCAATTAATAACATGCGGTACATAAATGATAACCATCCTAAATCTTGCATAGCATTTAATTAGTTAAAATGGAGAGATTTACATTATGCCTACAATATTAGAACCATCCAACCTTAAATGGCGACAATGCCACGATAAACGCTGATAAGCCAATGGATCATCAGTTATTATTCATAAACTATACACAATAATGACTCATTGCATACAATTACATTGTGCGGAATCGGCAAAACACAAGTCCACCGACTTGTGACGACTTTTTAATACAGATCACTGTTACTAAGATTTAGATAGAGTTACATAATGACTATGGTGGTGTATTACTGTGGGTGGATGATTGAATACAACATGATGATTGAAGTATGAATACATAAGGTCTTACACAGCGTTCATGATAACCGGTGTCGCATCGCGAAATGCTCCACACTTTTGAAGTATTGCTATTCAATTGCACAAATGTATAGCTAAAAATGCTATGCAAGAAGATTCCCTACTTGATATTTGATCACGTTCCATCAAAGCCAAACCTTTTACTAGAAAAAAAAGTGCTATACAAAATGTGTGAATTGCTACACAAAACTAATAGTGCATCGCACTTTTTGCTACACAAAAAAAATGCTGGAAATTGAACGCTGGTCTTACAGGATGTCAACCTCGAGGTCGAGGGGATTCAACCTTTTTTTCCCTATTGTTTTCTAGAAGCCTGATGCCAGGTTATCTAAAATGGGCAATGGAACTTGTTAATGTAGTTAGACGACAGAAAACAACCTAAACGGACCTCTCTGGTAGGGTTGGTCAGGTGTTGTTTTTTATTTGTTGTTTTTTCCAAAAAAAATGAGAAATGTTGGTGAATTTTCAGCCATTTTCAAAATGTTTAAACATTTTCAAAACAAATTAAAAAATTGCATACAAAAGTTTTTAAAAAATCTAGATTAAAAAAATGGGTTGGTCGGGCCCGTAAAACAGAGGGTTTTTTGTCGCCTTACCTTAATTTTGGCTGATATCAGACCATTATGAAATTGGCGTAAAAGACAGTTGTTTGAACATGAGTGTTGCCTGCAGTGCACCAGTTCCACAATTTCTCCTTTGACATAGACTCTTCAAATAGATGGAAGCAATTCTTACAAACTCACACTTTGGAAATGAAAAAATGTTAAGACTCATAACTAAACCCATTTATCCCATTTGACAGAACAATACACCAAATACACCCAGAGAGGGGTAGCATAGGGTTTATACTTTATCCCTCATAGTACTTCGTAACCCATCGATGTTGTGATCTATTTGATGCGCCAGGGACATACACTTTGGAAATAAGAGCAATTCTAATAATCTTATCCAAAAATCCATCCAGTAAGAATGATAAGGCGATGCTTCAGCCTTAATAAAAGGGTGATAGGTAAATACTCTAAATCTCTTGTCATACATCCAAGTGTAACACTATCACTAAGGCACATTTTTACGGCAGTGTTGCCAAATATTGTCACAAATAGCCAACTTTTTTACCCATTGCCTTCAATGAGACAATGAGACAAATATTCATTTCTAACATTTTTATAAATGTTTTTTAATTAAAAAGTGTCTCAATTGGGCTCTAAGTTAACATATTTAGCAAAATATTCTTGTTATTATAGTTATTGGTTTATATTGGTATGACACAGAGGACAATGACCACTATTGTATACGCAAATTACTCGCTTTTATATTATGATCCTATAATTTTTGCTTGATGTTTGCAATTAACCAGATGTCCCAAAATCTGTGGACTTAACATTATGTACAAATTAATATCTACTGGACATAGGATATATTTCCCTGTATTAGCAATTTTACGTCCTCATAATATTATTCCTCAGCTGGAATGCAAAAAAAGGCATTCCGTAAAAAAATATCAAATTTTCACATTAATTTGACAAGATGGAATTGATTAGAATGAAAATACGGGGCCTGTGTTGGGATGAAGGATGGGTCTTGTATAGAGAGGGTAGTGACGTCAGTGTGTTTGTTTCATTCACGGAGATAACATCAACGACGCCAGGCATATAAAAATACTTGGTTGTCCTAAATCACCTCTCTGGATTAGGATCAGTCAGAGAGAATTTGTATTAAACATAGTATTTGTGGTCCTGCAATTCTGCCATTTTAACCAATAATATATGCACACATGTATAGTGAGGAACATCGGAGCGGAGTACAGGAGCGTATAATACTGGTGAAGAAGCAATCTTCTTGCAGAGTACTCAATGCGATGCAAAGCTAAATATAAGTTAAACCATTTGGAACGGTAGGGGGAAAAAACAGGTTAACATTTGAGGGGAAAATATGTCTCCGCACGCCGGCGAATCGAACCCGGGCCGCTTTTTCGTGCAAGTCTGATGCTCTACCGACTGAGCTACACGGGGGAGGTTCAAACACCTTTAGTTTTTTTAACAAGTTGAACCACACGCTGAGCGTGGCACGAGATTGATGGGGCCGCCGAGCGGTACAAAATTGTAGCACTGTCATGTTTTGTAGTGTCCAGTCATGTTTTGCGGTGGTCCAGAAGGGTCAAAGTAGAAATGTTACCCTGGTTCATGGACTGCAAATCTAGCCTATTTCAAAAATGTGGAAAAAGAGCAAAATAGATCACAGTAAATAATAACATTAGGTTCAATACATAATTCAGCATTAAACCCTATCTCTGTAACATTTTATCAAGATTTGAGGCGGGGCACTGTAGGGCAACTAAACTTATTTTTTGTCTTGGCGCATGTATAAATAAATGTATGGATGTATGCTATCGTACTTGAATCATAACATTTATTCAGTGCTAAATATTCGTTAGAGAGATTGAGTTATTTCCCTGTAGTTATGTTAGCTAGGGATCTTGAGATATATTCTACTGTTGCTTTTGTTGCCATTACGCTGTCTTGCTCATTTTATGTGAGATGGTTAGACTTGATTGTCGTAGTCGGAGGGTGTTGTTAACCTTCACGATACAAGTGTTAACTTAATTAGACTAATGGGCCAATGCTACTATTTTGATGAAAAAAGTAGAGTAAAATGGTTTGATACAATTATGACAATGAAAAAAGTAGGAGTAAAATGGTTTGATACAATTATGACAATGTTTTGGGGATGTTAAGTTTAAAATAAATGTTTTTTTCTCACTATGTAGCTTTCAATTCAAATACTAATGAGCATAAAAACAGAGAGAAGGATAATTGCTGGTGTGTATGATAATTTAAACTTATTCTATATTTGGTCAATAGTTAACAGATTTGAGTCTGATACAAAACGCATGTAGTCTGCCAATTTCTCAGTCTATCAGTCATAAAAATACCTCCAACAAACCTAGCCCTAACACATACTATAACCCAAACCCTTGCTATACAGTAAAAATACCTCCAACAAACCTAGCCCTAACACATACTATAACCCAAAACCTTGCTATACAGTAAAAATACCTCCAACAAACCTAGCCCTAACAGTAACACATACTATAACCCAAACCCTTGCTATACAGTAAAAATACCTCCAACAAACCTAGCCCTAACACATACTATAACCCAAAACCTTGCTATACAGTAAAAATACCTCCAACAAACCTAGCCCTAACACATACTATAACCCAAACCCTTGCTATACAGTAAAAATACCTCCAACAAACCTAGCCCTAACACATACTATAACCCAAAACCTTGCTATACAGTAAAAATACCTCCAACAAACCTAGCCCTAACACATACTATAACCCAAACCCTTGCTATACAGTAAAAATACCTCCAACAAACCTAGCCCTAACACATACTATAACCCAAAACCTTGCTATACAGTATAGCCTTAACCCTAATCCTTAATTAAGACTAGCAGACAAATCATGTCTAATATCTTCGGGAAAGTCCGTCTAGGTTAAAAATCCGGATTACATATAATCAGAAACAGAGGGGGAAAGTGGCGTTGTTAGAGGGGGACAAAAGGGTGTTGAAAACTTAATGCAAACTTGGCCCTTTCCTGTGCTCCATAACTTGACTTTGCTAATGCTACTAATTTACAATGTGTTTCAACTCCCTGGGGTCTACCTGTCTATCTTACAGTGGTTCTGATTGGTTTATTACAAGATGTACTCATATGAATAGCCAATTTAAATGCAGCTTGTAAATGTTTCACTCCCATCTTTATCAGGGATACAATTTTTCTGACAATGTCTCTCATTGGTTCAATAAATGATGTATCCATCTTTCTGACCAATCGGCCGGTAGTTATGAATATTACATAAGATTTACCAAAATCAGACAAATTGCTCACAATTTTAATGTCAAATTTGAGCAGAAAATCATAAGTCTGCTTTGTGCTTTTTGCTATCTGAGGAGGATGAGGTTTGAAAGAACATCAAGAGAAGACTTGGTCTGTGGATGATACAGATGTGCATCAAACATTACAGATACTATTTTAACCCCTTTGGTTTAGAATTTATTTTTTTAATCAAAACTATTTTTGATAAATGTATGGTTTGGTGCAATTTTCGGCAAAATGTCTGCATCTCATAAATTAGTATTTCACATTAATACAATGTCTTTAAATGTTATCAAATTTATTTGGTTGATAAACATAAACCCACTACAAAAAATGCTTATCGTCACCATGTCATACCCACCCCTCTCTAGATGTTGGATTGATGTTGTAGAAGGGATCCATGTCGTACCCACCCCTCTTTTGTTGTTGGGTTGATGTAAGTAAATGAACAGAGCAAGGGGATATTAGACAGGAATAAATTATTAATGTGTTGGAATTTTCTAAAGTGTTTTCAAGAATTGGACCAAACTAGAAATGTTCAACCTCATAAAAAGCAGGTTCTAAGAATATACTGTGAAAAGCGACACATGTACGGCCCTTTCACATTTCATTTATCATATTTATTCCAAATATGTCTATTTTATCACTATATTTATTCATATTTTGATCGTTGCCATTGTTGTATTGCTCTTTCTTTTTCTTGTATGTAAAGCGCTTTGTGATCCTTTCGATGTAGTAAGACGCTATATAAATGCCTGCTGTTATTATTATTATTATATACCTAATTACATTCCTGTGCCGGCCCTACCCCTTTCCACTCATGCAATCCCATTTTGTCTTTTTTGTCTAAACATTTTTACCCAACATTCAAAAACACTACAATACAATGATCTAAATCTGGTAAATATCTGGATTATGTTCCACTTCCTAAAGTAAATTGAAGGTCATACAATTATAGATACATTCTACTATCAAATTGAAGTAATTTTGAGATATGCTATCATTGCGCGCATCTTTATTCCCCTGCTAGTTTCGTCACAATTATTTATAAAAGATGGAAGGAACTATAGATAATTTCTGCTATAACAAACATATTTATTCAATGTGAATGTTATTCCTTAGTGACTATCTCTGAATGGGACACAACATACTTGTATGAAATTATAACATTTTCAGACAACAAGATAATAGGGAAATAATTATCGAAAACCTAAGGTGTTACAGATACAAGTATTAAAGGTAGATGTCCCAATTTTCAACTTGAAGTTTTCTATTTTACATGAAAGGTCATCCTTAAAAAAGTCGTGTTCCAAAGTTTGAGTTGCATAGCTCTAATGGTTCTTATTTTAGACGCACAAGATGCTGTGAACTGTACCCATTGAGTAGTACACAAACTATATCGGTGGTTACCACCATTCGCGGTAATTCAACGTTATTTCATCGATTTCTCCGTAATTATACCGATTTAGGCAGTCAAATTTCAGTATGATGATGAGAAAAATACGAGCTTTCATATGATATGAAAATCTCCGTATGTTTGAAATAATTCTGTGTTACGAAAATGTGATCGGGTCATCTACCTTTAAATTCTTGAATTTCTAGAGTAAAAACTGTCTAAAACTTAAATGAGAAAACATGATTTCTTGGCATTCATTTAAATATTTCAGAAGTAGGCTTAATTATTTAAACTGAAGAAACAATCATAGAGTGTGAATTTAATCTCGGTTACAACGATTTCATTATTGATACCCTATCCTTACTATACTCTATTTGGCTTCCTCTGGACAGTGACATAACTTAACAGGCGCAGCTTTTACCCACACATATAATGTATCTTCCTTCTTTCAACGCTCGTGTGTATACGCCAGCACCTTGAGTAGACGTGCATTATGTACCACAATTGTCTCTGGCTGGTGTTATGGACCGTTTTCATGACATCTTAAGACTGTAGACTGCCCAGCTCCAGTCACATTATTTGGTGATGCCCTTTGACCTTGATCAGACAATAATTGGTACTTAGTGGACATTGTAAACAGGGTTATGTGGCTAAAAACCCTTTCCAAATAAAACATAAACAATTAAAAATGACATTTGCTGAAACACCTGAAGAAAGACTTTCAGAATAACCTGTATTTTAAAATAATTGTATAAGTATTTCCACATTAACCCCATTTTACCAAATATTACGGGTGGAAACATACAACTTATTGGCATATTTGACCCAAAAACACCGCAAGGTGACCTCACCTATGCACACAACATTATATTTTCAGCTTGGTTGGAATCAATGTGATGTTTAAATGGCAAGCAGCCATTTACAACAACACGTTTTTAACTACTTTTAAAAACACCAATTTACCCAAAATCAGCATCAGCAGACATACACAGAAAACAGAATGTTCATAGTCTGCCCCTAGATCATTTCAGGGTGCATGTTCAGGATTCAGGAAGCATGACTGCAAAATGTTCTCTTTTGGGATTTGGGAATGAGGGAACAACATTCCTTGGATACTATGCTATTTAAAAGGAACATTTTTGTTTTTTAAAAAAAGACGTCTACAGGCCTATATATTTTTTTAGTGGAAAATGTTTCTATTTTTAAAATGTTGTAATTTGATGATATTACCGGGACATTTGTGACCTGCTCCCACAAAATGAGCGTAAAGTTGCGGCGAAGATGTTGCTGAATTGAATAGCATGTTATTGATTTTTGCCGTTTGTTGTAAGTATGGACCAAGCCCTTCTATTTATAGCGGGATTATAAAATAAATAGCCTGGCATGGCTGGTAATACTCTCAAAATAAGTATACATACTGTCATTTAAGAATTCCCCTATAATAGAAGGGACCTTGGGTCCATACCAACAACAATTTAAACGGCAAATCAATAACATGCTATGCTGTCTCAATTCAGCAACATCTTCGCCTCGACTTTACGCTCATTTTGTGGGAGCAGGTCACAAATTAGCACTTTTTCATCCCTTTCAGGGTGAGACAAAGAATATGCACATCTGTGTTTAATGGTCCATGGGCCTCCATCTTTTTTTTGTATATAAAGAGCAAATGTGAACAATAGCCCAACAGCCATTAACAAGGTTAATGAACTGACTGATTAGAAATCAAACTGGTAACTTTCTACAAAGAGCTCTGAAAGGCCAATCAATTGGTTCACTGCAACTAAGGAAATCTATACTGCTTATTTGTTGTCAGTTCCCACAGCAGATTACCTCTTTCAGGTTTTTTTAAATCAAAATCATGCCATATTAAATATTTAAATCCTGCGTCCCGTCCAGCATACCTCAAATGAAGACATGGTTAAAGTTAACAATCAACCATGAATTCCTGCTTAATCACAGTGCAAAATGCATTTCTATCGTGACAATGATCAATTCCTGATCAAAGTAAGTTACTAACAACTGCTCTCTTGAGAGCTTGGTGGAAGTCCATATTAAACAATTCCAGCCTTTTCATCCCAATAAGAACAGACCAGTAACTATTATTATAGCCAAGATTACAATGGCTAGACCGAGCACAATCTTAGGAAATAACACGGGCTTAGGTACTTTATAACAGAGTAATGGGTTGGTTGGACCTTATAGTTGAAGCTTTTAAGTAATCCAAATTTGATGATCCTATGTAAAAAACCAATGCTTTATGGAAAGTTAATATCATTCTGCTTAAAGTCATGGCTAACTTTGGATCAGACTGTGTCAATCATGTTTCCCCAATCTTCAAAAGTATCGACATTTCTGAATATGTTTAAGCCACAAATAAAAAGGGTGGTATTCATTCAGTATTTCAATATCATGACAGAATTCAGTTAAGTATAAACATTGCTTTAACATTAATAGTACTATGAGGATGATATTTTAACTTAATTTCTGGAAGTATAAAGGGTTTCTAATGAACCAAACATCAAGATTTTATAATCCACTGAAAACTAAGGTCATTGCAGAGAAGTTTGACACTGTTTACATAGGTAATTTAATTATAAACATATCTTCTCAAAAGGAAAAGAAAAGGCGCATTCCAACCCTTGCCCACATGGTCATTGGGAGTATTTTCAGCAGGAGGGTACAGGCAGGGACACATACACACAAAACCTAATCATGATCCACAGTCCAAGGGTATTGAACCAAGGTGCCCTTGCGTGGCAGGAGAAGCAG
The DNA here is from genome assembly GCA_035610835.1 of Ophiura sarsii. Lineage (NCBI taxonomy): Eukaryota > Metazoa > Echinodermata > Ophiuroidea > Amphilepidida > Ophiuridae > Ophiura > Ophiura sarsii. The sequence continues at coordinate 39,592,945 of CM069442.1, forward strand.
TCAGCCCATCAGACATGAGCGCTTGGCTTGCATATCTAGCATTGGCGCCTACATATCGTCACACCCCTCACACATAGAGATTATGGGTCTGCTGTTTGCATTAACATGAAAACAGCTATAGAATTAGATAAAAATATTACATGAATATTAATAGAGCATCTGCTTATTCAGTAACATTTAACCCTAACCCCACTGAGTGCTAAAAAATGCCATCTCCAAGCACCTGTGCCGACAGTTTTTGGTGACGCATTCAACAGAGCCTATATCATGAGCGCGTTATACTGCGTGAACACGTAGCTGAGGGCCATGGCTTAGTGGGTGGGACACATGGCCGGAGTCCGGAGAGTCACCAACTAAATCGCCAGTTCCCAGCATTTAGTTGGTGTATTTTCTTCGAAAATTGTGATCCCAGTTAAAAAACATAAACCGGGGTTAGGGTTACCAAAGCATAGTCAGGCAACTGAACAGAAAATTTCATAAAAATTTTAAATTCTCAAATTATCATGATGTTCAATTCTAGAACACTTGCATGGAAGGTCATTAGTTCAACCCATCATCCAGTAGATAACAATTAACATGCACCGATGGAGTACAATACCAGGAAACTTGGATCAAAATCAGTTCAACATGTGATTTGTATTGTAAGGCTAATGAAAATCTGTGCCTAGGTTCCCATTTCATACTTTTGGATTAGCAATGAGGCAACACTTTCATTATTTATTTTTCATTATTTTGATAGATTTCATTATTTCACATACGAGTATCAACCTTTTGTGATGCAAGCAAAATGACACATAATATTAACATTACACAATACATTTCAACTACCACATAATTTTTTTTTTTGTGTGATTTAATCCTAACCAACCAGGCTATGTTTTTGTGTGGAACGCGGGGAGGGAAACAAAGTATGAATCTTTTTCCCAAAAAGTTGCTGCGAAACCCCCAGGATTCAACTCTCGGACTCTCTGATCACCACTGCCATGTCCTTAACCACTGATCTAAGCTGCCAACGCTTGCCCGGGAAGTGATTTCGTACACACATATATCAGCTGGACGATGACGTCATTCAATCAATGCTGTAGAACATTGGTTCCCAACACTTTTTGTGGGGTCGCGGACTGATGTTGTATCATAGTAAACAATTAAAATTGGCCTGAATTCAGTGTACATTCGGAGAAATACTTGGCCGTGTGTTTATGTTTGTCGCCATCTTGCAAAACTGGAACAAATGTTATAGATTTTTCTAGAAAAAAGGTAAGAATTTTCACATAAGAAGCCCATTTACACACGAAAATGAACTTCTTCTTGAGAGGTTTCAGGGCCATTTGAGATTGCCCATAAATGCTCTATTATATTATATCATGGATTTAGGGGTCGTCCATAATTTTCGCCATTTTCAGTTACGTACAAAGCGTACGTAAGAGGGGGGAGGGGGTCGAAATATACCCCAACCGTACGTAACTTAAATGGCGATCTTGCGAGGCGGGACTTTTTTTTTTAAAGTACAAAATAAAATAAAATTTCGCCATTTATTGCGTACGTAACTCGAGGGGGGGAGGGGGGTAAAAAGTTACGTACGCTCTGTACGTAAGTGAAAATGGCGATAATTTTGGACGACCCCTTAGTGAATAATGGTGCAGAGCAAACCATTGTCATTGCTGCATAAATTCTTGGTCAATACGGTTGCCGGTCGTCATGGCGCCAGTGTACATTCGGCACCATTGGGAGAAGATGATAAACTCTACTTTATTGAAGTAATTTATTTTAGTTGCTGTGTTGAATCAATTCAATGATATTTTTGCGACATTTGTAGCATTTTTTTATCAATCGTTTGATTTATTTATTTTTTCATCACTGAAGTTCAAGCTCCATATACTTGTGGCCGTAAAAGCTGACACTGTGACAGACCAAAAATGGTGACCTGTAAACTGAAAATAGCCATAAATCTCTCATGTTTCCATGTATTTAGCTCATTTTTGCACCATGGCATTTCTGTTTTGTTGCTCTTTAAAATGATACCAAATTTGTAGGGGTTCATATAAAATCTAAATTCTGTCGAACTCCCTACCTCTACTTCCAGAAAGTACTAGTTCCCTTTACAAATATGAAATAAAATTAACTTTTAAGTGTTTAATTATGGCAAATTTTCTTGAAATAGCCATGTCTTATCTGTTGTCCCGATACTGATGTATGCACACTCACAACTAGTGAACGAGTAGTAAAAAGCAGAATTCTGCAAGGTATAAAAATCTCAATGAATTCTGCCTTCCGTAAACAAGACAATAAACAACAACAAGACAATAGACACTGCCCTTCATCGAATCAATAATTTCCAACCAAAACTTGGTCCCAAAATGTGACCCTATACAACTATTAACAGGTAAGGTATTTGTTAAAACACTACTATAAATCAAAACTCAAGACAGTTTTTCAACTTCAAGGAAGGTCTTGATTGACAGATCAACAAACATGTGTTTGTTTTGTGAATTGTGGGTCAGGGAATTTAAAAAAAAATTGTCATCTGCCAGTGCCAGTGCAGTATGTACTATCGTTGCTCATTGTTATCATAATCATCCATAACTATTTTCCTACCTGATCACCTATTTGTAGCTATGGTTTGGAAATGTCAATTGTGTTTTTTAGATAAATTCGTCGTGGTTTCTTGCTCCTCATCAGTTTGTAGTGTTTACATCCATCTTCCCCAAATCAAAAAGGACTACATGCTGGCGCTCCATCTAGAGATGAGGGCGCTATGATGGTTACATTTCTGAGTCCTCAGACAGGGTCGGCTGTCCAAGTCCACTTGTCCTCCTCTGCATGTTGCCAATACCAGGAATGTTGATTGTGATCATAGAGTGCATTATAATATTCTATTTTACACAGACAGCAGAGGGTAGAGGGTGACGAATCTTGAGCAAGTTTAGTCAGGAGACTTGTGACTCACACTTAATCTTTTTACCAGTAGTCCTTATTCCCTCTCCACCACCACAGCCCTAATACCCATCCACTATTAATACTGTATACACACATATGCTGTGCAGTGAAACTGGCCATTTTTGTTGTTGGTTGAAATGAGTTAAGTTTTACATGTTTTACGTATTTGATCGCACTATGTCCATGACTGCACATGTTAAATCTACCATCAAAACAGTGAACTTTCATCTCAGGAATATTTATAGAATACGTCGTTTTATTACTGTTGATAGCTGTCACCATCTAGTCCGGTCACTGGTTTTATCTCGTTTGGATTATTCAAACTCTTTACTTTATGGCATATCAGCGAAAGATCGCAACAAATTACAAACACTGCAGAACAGGGCTGCAAGAATAATTTTTAGATCAAACAGAATGGATTCGTCTGCACCCCTCCTTAGAGAGCTACACTGGTTACCCATTACATCAAGGATTACATACAAACTCATGTTGTTCACCTTCAAAAGTTTTCATGGCCTTCTTCCTATATACCTGACAAACTTTCTCACTCCGTATATACAAAATAGACCTAACCTGAGGTCAGGTGATGACAAATTACTTCTCACAATCCCTCGCACGAAGCGTGCTCTTGGAGACAAAGCCTTCTACGCTATTGCTCCACGTCTATGGAACTCTCTACCTGCCTCACTCCGCAATTGTTCTACTATTCATAAGTTCAAAAAGGCTCTCAAATTTCATCTGTTTCCTAAGCATTAATCCCCCGCCTCACGGATTCCATTCTGTTTTTTTAGCTTTGTATATTGTGCTGTCATATTTTGTGTATGTAGGCCCTTTTTACTTTGTACAGTATAATAATATGTTGCAATAAGTTTGAGTGTTTTTGTGTATTTTAAGATTTTACTATTTTGTACAGCGCTTTGACCACTTTTGATTAGGCGCTTAATAAATGCTGCTTTATTATTATTATGATATTCCTGGACATATGCGCACCTACAGTGCAACAGAGCATAAATTTCCAAAAGTGCATGTTATTGAAATTACGCTCTAATTCAAAAAGTAACATATATATATAAAACAAGGAGACAATATCATATTATAGAATACAGCTTAGTGATTAAATGTCATAGAAAAAAAATATGGTTTGACCTTATTTGCATATGATTAGTATATTATGAAGAAGTACATTAACATTTTGCTTTTTGGTTCCAGCAAAAACTATAAATGCTATTAATACCAAAGTTACAGGAAATGAAGTTCCCATCATTGCCAACGATACTGTCTGAGAAAAAGTTCACTTTATCTTTACTTTTAACAAAAACCCAAAATCTGTCTTAATTAAGCTTTATGACCAAACTCGTTGAAATTATTAAGTAATACTGTGTATCCAAACCAGACTTGCATGGTATCAAATTAAAGGTAAAGATGTGCTCAGAAGAATGGTCTGAGCAGATAATTCAATATCCCTTGTATTTAAAATATCGTCCTCCAAACATTAAGTATATATTTAAAAAGAGAAAAAACCACATGTAACCACTATTTCATACAACTGTACACAGACTTGGCAAAAGTCTATTAATACTTGTGCAGCCATTCACGCAAACAATGGAAGGAATATTCAAGGACATGCTCATGCTAAGGGACCAGTGGTTTGAAATTCGCGCTATAGGAAATTTGAAATGCAATTCGCAGTGTGCAGTATGGTGTATGTTACTTAAGGTGACCGTGTGCTGACATGCATGGTGTTAATGCCTGCACTAAGTCTAAATAATAATAAAACATGTTTAAATAGTCAAGGCCATGAAAGGGAGTAGGCAGTTTGTAGCTGGTTGGATTAGCGTGCATGGATAATCAAGTATTGGCTAATCCGAAATCAGGTTTAATAGGAAATGTAACAATGCTGATAATAATACAAGGACACGAAATAGTACTTTGAAACAAAGCTGTTTTAATTATATATGATACACATACTTAGGATTGAAATGTTCATTGGTGTACAACAATCAGGAGGCACTATATTTATAATTCAATATTTAGAAATTTATGCTTTGTTGCACTGTAGCGCGTAAACAAATGGCTGTTTGTATACTATGTTTGGTTTCGATTCCCCCAACTGAATTTTTGAAATTGGATGTACATCATGACTCGGACAGCCCAATGGACTGGACTCAGACCATCGACCCCCACTCGGTGTCCTCCAGACCGGTGCGAACAGACCGGTGCAAAAAATCAAGCTCCGATAAACCGACAGTGCCAATGTCAACCGACACTGACTCAAATCGGAGCCCCCCCCCCCCACTTTCAGGTTTGGTTGGGCTGGGCCATGGGGTATCCCAAATATCGGAGCCCCCCCCCCCCCCCCCCCTCTTTCTGGCTACTGTAAGTTGGGTTTGGTTGGGCTGGGCCATGGGGTATCCATTGGAATTCAGGTTTGATCATTTTGCACTGATTACTCGATTTAGTGTATTGTATGCACATTGCCTGGGAGCTGACTTGTAGTTTTGAGCTCTGCACCTGGTTACTCCTGATATGTTGGGATTTGTTCAATCATAAGTCCATGGTTCAATGCAGATGACAGCAACCATTTTATCTTCAAAAAGTCATCTAGCAATTATGGTCAGATAATCATTTACCATGATTATAATGTTCTCACGACCAACCGGCCCAAGAGCTCTTAACCGGCCCCGTCTGAAATGAATCGAAAATCATAAACCACAGGCTGGCTTTACGCATGCTCAGTAACAACATTTTTCTAGTTCAGAATTTTGTTGTTTGTTTTACCAGGAATTCCTAGTTTTACGGATGTTTCTCTTTTCCGGGGTCTTTTAATGATTAAACTTCACATCTATAATGGACAATGTGTACAACACTTCATGAATAGCTTGATGTTAGTAAAATTCTTAGATCGAGTTGAATGAGATTGTGGTATATTTATTGGTATCATATCGTGACCGTCATTCAACGAACGTCAAACGAGCCTACGATACAATACAACGTCAACAAGGTGACGAGGTATACGAGGTAAAGTTTTTTTTAGTTTAAAAGCCTTATGCTTATCCTGCTAGTATTTAGTAAGTAGGGCCTACCATATATAGAACACCTTCAAATGAAACAACACATACATACATGTAAGTTTGTTTGTTTGTTTGTTTACACAGTCGAGTCGGTCCGTACGGACACAGTCACACACGCTTTGTGCGGTAGGGGGGGGGGGGGGGGGGGGGGGGGGGGGGGGAGCAGATGAGCAATTGATTTGTCGGTGTCTTAACCTTTTTGACCCCCCTTCCCACAAACTGGAAACTTTGTTGACCCCCCCCTCCTACTTTTTTGATAAATCGTTGGATTAGTAGGCCCTTCACAATTGATTTTGAGTTTCCTGTTGGAGGTTTAAAAATAGGGACAGCAGTCCCAAATACTAATAGGTCGTCCGTTTATATTAAAAACAAGGTTGCTCTCAAACCACAGGCATCAGGCAACTAGAAAGAAAGAGGTTAGACCACTGGCGGAACCAGGATATAAAAAATAAAATAAACATCCTGGAGTTTGGTTGCAATTGTACTTCACCTGTTTAAATGTAATTATTTTACATATGCAGCCAATGTTACATCTTGACCTCAGATGACCTTTGACTTCGGTATGTGACCTTTGACCTAATGCATCCGTCAATTGCAGTCCCGGCTCCTGGGTACCCGGGGCACTACGGGGAACTAGCCGGGACATGGCGGGGAACTCGGCGGCAATTTCTGCCCCGCTAGCCGGGAAGATGTCGGAGTACTCGTCGTGGAGTCGGAGGAGCCGGGAGTGGGGGCCCGGGGAACTTGTCGGGTACTTCGGCAGAGACTCGTAATCCGCAAAAATGGCAATACACATACTACGTACGCACGTACGATAAAGCTTTAAAACAAGTTGTAGTTGCACAATGAAATTATTGAGATTTATATAGCGAATTCGCAAATATTATTAAACATTGAGAAGGGGTTTGATGCTCATTTTCCTACCACCCAGTCTCTTTTTTTCAACTTAATTCGACCTTTATTTTATGTGTGTCCACACAAATTGTCAACAAACAAAGTTTTGGTGGTCACGCAACCTATGACCTGTGTCTGAACTCCCCGAGCATGTTAGCCAATCAGAGCGCGATTTGCACGTGATCGAAATTGCTCCGTTTTCCCGATTGACCTTGTTTGGAACTAGCCGAAATATTGCTGGCTCCTGATCGTTTTAAAATATTTTATAGTTTTCTATTGGAATATGACAAAGCAAAATAGTTTATTGAAGCTGTGATAATAATCTCAGGTTTATTCTAGAACTTTTACTTCAAGAAAATCCGTGTAAATCAGGCGCTGTTTTGCTATTCACATTTTGTGCCCTTTTTTGTGATTTAACTCGCTGAAAATAATTTCCAAAATCACATTTAAAAAAAATCATTTTTCAATTCTAATAACTGTTCGACGAACAATAACTATCGTACATGCAATTTATTTGCATGGTTTCTAAAAAATAATTTTTCTAGGACTTTTGTGGGATTTTTGGTGCAACGATACCCCATCTCATTAAATATTCATAACGTGTGACACATAAAACAAAGCACACACAGAGCGTGTTGCGGGCTGTTTGTCACATGCCGTTGACAACAAATACAGCTCAGAAACTCTTTTAATCTAAAATGATGATGCTGAGTCGCTATCTAGCACGGTACTGACTGACTACGTACGGCGGGGACTTCGTCGGGAGGTCGGCGAGGACACGCACAATTTCCCCGGGGTATAGGGCCCGAGACTTCGTCGGAAACTCGTCATCAAATATTGCCCCGCATTGCCGGGTATTCGGCGGGTACTTCGTCGGGAAGACGTCAGTTACTCGATTTTTCGAAAGCGAGTTGATGCCGACTTCCCCGCAGTGCCCCGGGTACCCAGGAGCCGGGACTGCAATTGACGGATGCATAATTGACATATATGAAGGTTTCTATGTTGCATCTATGACCCAAGTTTGGTATAAAATTGGATAGATTAAGCCCATATGTATTGGTCGAGCTATGAGTTTTTAAAAATATTGGACGAGACGCTGTCAAGCCCAATGTTTTAAAACTCATAGCGAGTTTTGGAGCCAATATTATCCACACTTGGACACCTCAAAACATAATAATGGTTACAATTGGTCATTGTATGGAAAAGAAATGGACAATATATGTAATCAATTTTACATGCAGCCACTTTTACATTTACATCTTGACCTCAGATGACCTTTGACCTTGGTATGTGACCTTTGACCTCATTAACATATGAAGGTTTCCATGTTGCATCTATGATCGAAGTTTGGTTACAATTGGTCATTGTATGGAAAAGAAATGGACAAAACATAAAGTGTATACCAAATGTTGAAACACAGACAGACTACACAGACACAGACAAAGGATGCAGCCATATGGTCTCTCTCCTACAGACGACCTAAAAAGGGAAGAGGTGGCTTTTAATTATTACTTATTAATTCTCTTTTATTTCGTCTATTTTGAAACTAATTATTTTGTGGTCGCAACCAATTTTCAACCCCTTATTTATATCGAGGACTCTGCCTGCATTTAATTATTTTCCAAGTATGTTGATACCCACTTAATAATGCAATCATACATGCTCAATGTTTGTACATCATCTTATTCTTATCTGACATGATTAAAGTCAGAAAGTAGCAAATTAAGTTGATTGAAAGTCATTTTAAAGGTGAAAATCTTAAATAAAAATAAAATAATAAAATATTTTGTAATTCTCTATTTCGGACGTGGGCGGCAACAGGAAACTCAAAATCAATTGTGAAGGGCCTTAGGAACAAAGCCACTCGCATTATACTAACTAAACATATACTATTCATCGGGTGAACTTGATTGTTTACATTTAGCACAAGATCACAGTGGCGTTTCCAGGGGTCCAGCATACTGTCACATACCGCCCTAACATATAACATATAATAATTCACTGAGATATACCAGCAACATTTCGGAGCACCAGCCGGGAATCGAACCCGGAACCTTCCAATTAAATGTTGAATGCGCCAGTATATAGACCAAAAGAGGACTTCCCCATCAGGTCTATGACACTAACACACTTATATCTTGTGACAATACTCTCCTCCTAAACAAGGCACATCCTTGTGCCTTAAATACAACTCCCTGATACGCTCCAATGGGTGGGCCCGCCCGGGTGTTGAAACACCAGGGGCCCCCGCTGCCACCAATTTGTCACATACCGCCCAAACATATAACATATAATAATTTACTGAGATATACCAGCAGCATTTCGGAGCACCAGCCAGGAATTGAACCCGGGACTTTCCAATTAAATGTTAAACGTGCCAGTGTACATGTATAGACCAAAGGAGGACTTCCCATCAGGTCTATGACACAAACACACTTTAATATATCTTGTGACAATACTCTCCTCCTAAACAAGGCACATCCTTGTGTCTTGAATACAACTCCTTGATACAAGGTACATAATTAATTAAATACGCTCCAATGGGTATACGCTCCAATGGGTGGGCCCGCCCCCGCCCCCACCCGGGTGTTGAAACACCAGGGGCCACCGCTGCCACCAATTTATTCACATACCACCCTAACATATCTAAATACTATTTGTGGCGATTCTGTCTGTCCAATAACTCCGAGTGTAGATTCCTGCCCATCTGTCCGTGCAATCGCTATGCGCAGGGATCTTCGCCCAACGTTGCAACCAGTGCCACGCAACAGTCACGAAAGTGTCACGCACGGCCCGCAACCGAAATTTTGATTTTCTTTAACCCCGGTAACTACTATTTGGACTCAAATTGTGGCTTACGGACTGAGTGATGACATATGGTCTTCACCCAAAATATTTTGATTATGGACATAGCTACATTTCTGTATATGTGGCTGTTTGTTATCCTTAAAGATCGCATCACAATAAGCATTTATACAGAATAATACGACCGACATGTCATATTGAATATTTTACGAACTTTTCTAAAAGTAAACAAATTCTTACACTGTTGCTGCGCGCTCGCGTATAAACAAAACATGGCGCACGCGATTGCCGGCGCAAGCGTAATGGCGCAGACCGTAAAGTGCGTGCGCGTTCGTGGCGCAACTGGGTCTTATGGGCCGGTGTAAAAGGACCATGTCTCCGCAGTGCAAACCGTCCAGTAGACCTACAAAACGGCGCACGAGGAGACGAGAACAAGAAGTCAATCATACAGCCAGGATAGAACGAGGACTCCAATTAACTTTAACTCCCGGGCGTGTTTTTGTATGAGTTAAACTATGCATATGATCAGGATGAAAAGGGTGAAATGGGGGTGGGGGATGCGCCGGGAATCAAACCCAGACCGTGAGAGTGCAAATGTGTAGTGTAGTTTAACACTATAGCAATTTGGATAGGCCCTTTAATCATGGGATGTCTGTTATATAATGGGAATGTTACATGGATATCGGTGTGCGCAAACATGCGTGGCTTAAATACATACATTATACATGTACGTTTAGGCATGCCTAGGCTATATGGAGGAATAATTAATGTCAATATGCAGAAAAAAATAACTTACGGATATTGCAGATGCACCGTTCTCAAGACTGGGCACAGATGATTATGACGATAGACCCCTCCTCCCGCCGACTCTAAAACTAAAAACCCTCTGAAATAAGACCCCACTATAAAACCCTAACCCTAGGCCTACACGTATACTGAATTACATGGATGGTATACTTATGTGCATGGGGTTGCCTACCTGGATATAAGGGCACATGGGGTTCCTGTATCATGGGGTATCTGGAATATTAAGGGCACCTGTGATATCTTGATTTTAAGGGTAAGATTCATAGATTTATAATTCTGTGGTAAGAGTACACATCCCATGAACCCCCAACCCGAGAACCGCCCAACCCACAAACCGCGAAATCTAGTAACATATAATAATTCACTGAGATATACCAGCAACATTTGACCAATCAGTTTGCCAACCCCTAGATCACAAAGCCAACAACATAATGCATCACCCGTCCAAGTGTGTATGTATGCAGGACTTTTGAATAGGGTGATTTATCGCATTGTGGAATCGTGATATGGTATAGGAATAGTATCATGATGAGTTTGTACTCACTCATTTTGATCCAATGAAAAGACATACCGTGATAGACTAAAAGTGTATGGACCGATTGAATGTTGTGGCAAAGTATGATTTGCATATAAAATGTGATTGTCTTTGATGCACTATAGGAAGAAGGGGCAGTCTGGGGCACTCAAATTGAACATGGGGTTTTGACTTCTTTTTATTTAGCTACAGTTTGTGAATACTTTGATTACCCGCATATTACCGGAACATTAAGTTTTGATAATAAATGTAATTCCATCAAATTTAATTTGTCAAAATAGGTTAATATTATCAAGACCGTATTACTCATTGAAGCTACACGTTTCTCCACATATTCATTTGAATTTGAACAATAGCGCTTCCAATCAACAGTGCTTTAGAGCGTCTAGGAAGATTTTAGTGAATTTCTCTCAGATAGAAATGTGTAAGCAAAATGTATGAAAGACCCTCCAGTCGGTTATACCAGCGGCAAACAGATTGCACACACAGGGTACACAGTAATGTCGGATCTATTGTAAATTTGAATAGAAATAGGGATTATAATTAATGAGGTCGATTGTGTTGTGTTTGCTCCTCATCTTTTGTCCAAGCTAGAACTTGTCTGCATTTAAATCAAGATTCACTTGCAAATGTTTGCACTGTACGAGGGGGTATCAAAAAGTTCTTGACTTCACCAAGATGAGCCAGAATTTTTGTTGTTGATATGTAACCCTTCAGACATCTTTAAAAAGTCACTGTGCAAAGTCACACATTTCTCCTACTTTTTATTACCTGTCCACAGACCGCCATTGTAGAGATCCTCAGAGTGACCGCCATTGATTGATCCTCAGATTTCCTCAGATTGCGTTATTCACCAAAACAGTAATAAATAGTTTAAAGTTTTGACAGAAAGGGGTCAAAGGTTATTACAAACCAGCTTGGTGACAATAATCTTATGGGTAAGGCAAAACAAAAAAAAATTGTTATATTGGCGTAACCCGCCCGACCCTAAAAATACGCCCGACCCTACACTTTTTTCTTTTTTTTCAGTGAAAAAAAAAAAAAAAACCAACCGACCGACCCTAAAAAATAAAAAAATGAAGAAAAAAAAAAGTTTTTTCTCGAACGAAATACGACGGTGCTCCTCGAATAAACGGAAATTCCTTCCGAAAATATGGTTTATTGTGTTTTATTTGTATATAGACTTGTACTGAGGGGTACTTCTAACAAACAATAGGGAATGTTTAAACTCGGTTAACATTGTTCAAAAACAGCTGCTAAAAAAAATTAAAAAAAATTAAAAAAAAAAAAAAATCCCTACCTACCTACCCTATTTTTGTTCAGCCCGTTACGCCAATATAACAATTTTTTTTTTTGGCCTAACATGGGTTGTACACAGATTGACCTCTAATGACCCCTACATGACCTTTGACCTCTTTCTGTTAACACTTTAAACTATTTATTGCTGTTTTGGGAATAACACAATCTGAGGAAATCTGAGGATCAATCAATGGTGGTCACTCTGAGGATCTCTACAATGGCGGTCTGTGGACAGGTAATTAAAAGTAGGAGAAATGTGTGACTTTGCACAGTGACTTGTCACATCTTGGTGAAGTCAAGAACTTTTTGATACCCCCTCGTATTCTTTGCATTTGTTTCTGATGCACAGCTAGAGATACAAGTACCAGGTCTAGTTGGTAATTAGGGTTAGGGTCTCTTACTTTCTTCCTTTGTACATAGTTACTGTGGAAAAGCAAATGTATGCAACCAATATATGTGACCCGTCACATCGAAATAGACTAGTTGTTGGCTATCTGCTGCAATGTTTTTTTCTTATTTGCAGAAAATAACAAAAGAGGTTATCAAATAAAGAAAAATAAAAATAATTCATTACCTCTGAAACTTTTTAAAATCTGTGTTCCATGTTCTATTTCAATAAGTAAGATGTTATTTTAAAAGCGTCACATGAATTTTAAATAAATGTTCATATCTGGATAGGACTAGTAATGAGTCGCTTATTTGTATAACATCACTAAGAAAAAGTTAAAAATAGGTAGCGATTCTTTTTTCCCTTCTCAATAATACTAATCATGTTCCATCTACATGTATATTTGTTTGCAGTTGAGAGCTACGCATGACAATGTTTACATGCTGCGTGACATCCCCTGAGCGTCAAGCCAAGAAGAAAGCCTATTATCTGCTAGGCAATCTAGACATATATGATGATAATATACAACAGTGGTTTGAGGAAGCAATTGCCCCTTGTCAGCTATTAGAAAATCATCCTAAACATAAACAGGGTATGTAATTGTAAGAGATAGATTTAGTTTTAAAATGTTTGATCTATTTTTACAATTGTATACGCAGGCCTAAGCTGAAGCATCTATAGATACTTTTTATTGTGCTCTACAGAATTTCACTTTCTTGAATTTTTGATAACTCATGTCATGTTTCAACCAAACATCATTTATTTTTTCTGTTGATTTCATTTCCAAACAGAATATTGATTTTTAGATTCTCAAAATATTACAAAATATGTGTATGGGACGAAATGTGAATGAAAACAATTTATCAACGCTCACTGGCTTCAGATTGAAGTATATTTCATGTGAAATGTATCATTATTGATCATATTAGAAATGATAGATTTAGATCAATCTAAAATCCCAACTACCAGGGATAGCATTGGATCAAAAATGTGAGAGGTCCCATGACATTTTTGAGGACCCCGTAGGACTTCAAAAAACAAATTTAAGGGTCCCCCAAGAAATAGAGGGGTCCTGAAGTTTGGGTATTTAAAATTTTACTTTTTTACGGACAGTTTTAATGAATTTATATTGTGAGCAAAGGATTTATATGTAATTTACAGAATTTCTTAAGGTTTCCATTTCCATACATCGTCAAATTTAAGGGGTCCCTTCAATTTTGATCGGGACCCGCAAGTCTTTCCAATTTGAAACCTGACGCGTCACTACAAGAAAGTGAGAGGTCCAGGACGCGCAGACGCGTCAGAATGCGACCCCTGCCAACTACCATTAGCAACAAATTGAATGTTAGTTGTTCTTGTTTATCTGTTATTATTTCCAATAAAACGATTCACCAGTGTTTTTATAATAGTAGGCTACTGTTCTTTCATTACAGCAATTTATAAGGAGACCACTCACCCAGAGGATAATCTGAACATGGGGTTGCAGGTTTCAGATGATATGTCTTCCACTTCTGATGATAAATTACTTGAAGAAAAACCAGATGACAATCACCTGTTTGCTCCAAAATCATCATCTCCCATAACCCGCAGGGGGCGTCAGACATACCGTATGTGGAAGGCCCAGATTGAAATGAGCGAATCGTTTATATTCAAAACTCGCATTGATGACATGCAGAAAACGCTGCATTTCTTCCCTCTAGAAAACTTCCAAATGCCAAACATAGGAAATTTCTGCATCGAAGGATTGAGTTTTGTGCCATTTATGGTGAGATTTCTGCAGGTTTTCTTTCCCGGGATGTCAGTGCTTCAAGAGAGTTTGTTTGATGTAAATGAGAGGATGACAGATGTGACTAGCAGGTTCCATAGTGTAACTGACAAGAAACAATTTCTTGTTGGAGATCTCTATAGCAATCTACACCAAGCCACTTCTGTGCCAAGAAAGCATTATATTTTAGGAATGACATGGACGGACCTTTACCCAAAAGAAGAACTGAATTTTGTGTTGGGAGAAGCTTCATCTTGGCACCGTTGTGCAGTGCTTAGTTTTGGGAGATTTGAACCCAAGACTTATAAGGCAGAAGAAGAGGTTGAGTTGCAGATGAATGGGGACTTATTATGGCAATTACTGAGGGTAGGTCCTATCCTATGTTTTGGGAATATTGCAGTTATCGATATAAATGTCTTTTAAAAACCTATGATAGATGGAGCAGTCAAATATACTTACGAGCAGTGTACAACTACATTTAATTTAGTACAAAGATTTGCAGAAAGATAACAACATGTCACAACACTTATTGTTCCATATTTTTTTGGAATTTTTAGTATTCTGTGAAGTATTATCTCTCACTTGTTATTTCAAAAAGTTGTCCGTATTTGTTACACTGACAACCAAAATTAAGCAAATAATGTCTCCCTGTACATTGACAGTAACAAAAGCGGTAACTTCCCCTTTGACAGAGTGTGGGAATGGGTTAGCGTACAAAACCCTGACAAAGAGAATTTTCTTTGGAAGGTTTTTTTAAATTCCGTTTATTCACCCTTCTGTGTACATTTATATCAGAGTAAATACAATGATCAATATGATGACATCCTAACATTTTCCCCGTGGCAGGCGTCTTTAGACTACATTCCAAAACTTCACAAAATGTTTCAAAAATGTCACAATTATTGAATTTCATTACCATATTTGGAATCACCATGAGAAATGCATTGAAATAAGTACAAACATGCCTAGTATTGGTAATCCTTAAGACAGACATTGAAAGTTGGGAAAGGTTTCTGACAAATCTGTTTTGTATAATATGTTAAAACTAATAGCCACGTGGAAAGTGTTAACGTTAGTCAGCATTAGAATTATATGATATTGAAAAGAACTCCCCGATTGATCTTTTACATATATTCTTTATCATTACAGGTAGCCAGTCATGAAACCTGCCACTTATTTGGTTTCCAACACTGTGTCTTCTTCAGTTGTGCTATGAATGAGAGCAAGTCGGTGAAAGAAGCTCTGGACCAACCATTATTTCTATGCCCGGTGTGTCTCAGGAAACTACAGAAATTCTTAGGATTTGATATCAGGAAACGGTACAATGACTTGCTGGATCTATGCGTCGCAATACAGAACGCATATCCCTCACAGCAGTTAGAGGGCGCTGTTCATTGGCTGCATAAATGTGTGTCATCTCTGTCTTGACACATGCATAAACAATATATGTGGAGAATTTTTAAACCAAAGACAATATTTTATATATTTTTAGATATGAAAAATTCCATGTACAGGGTGTCCCAAAAGTTTGTTGATACCTTTTTAATGATTTATATCTTTGTTAAAACAATTCACAGCCTAAAACTGAAAAAACATTTTGATAGGGAATAAATTTGGGGAATTATGTTGATACCAAACTTGTCCCTCATCCGAGGCCCCTCAATGTATAACTTGCAGGATGTGTAGCAGACATCGTGTGCTGCATGTTCCTCACATTCTATTCATGTGGCTTTTGCAAAAAAGGTTTCCTTATTACATTGTGTGCAATTTTATTCTGCAAATTCTTCTACTGGAGATATAAAGATTTTAAATGGTATTAAAACGTTTGGGACACCCTGTTTATTTTCCAATTATAAAAGAAAATAATCACTTTAACACCATCAAAGCAAGTCTGATTGTGGGATGCGCTCATTGAGAAAGAAATGTCCTGTATTGAAAAACATCTAGAGTAAATAAGGTCCTTGTTGGGAAAGGGGCAAATTATGTTCAGATTGCTGCTGAAATGTGTAAGCATGGGGCATGAGATTGACAATGTGGCTGTATTAACATTTTCAACCCGGCAGACAACAGTTGCAAATTTGCACAAAATGTGTCAAAAATGTCAAAATCATTGAATTTCATCACCATATTTTGAGTCATCATGGGAAATGCATTAAAATAAGTCCAAACATGCCTAGTATTGGTTCAGTGATCCTTGAGGTAAACTTTGAAAGTTGGGAAAGGTTTCTGAAAAATCTGTTTTGTATGGTAAAACCAATAGCCGTGTGGAAAGTGTTAAAAAGGAATGTCTACGTAATGAGGAATATTATTGTCTTAAATTTCCAAAGATAACAAGTCAAGGATGAAAAGAATGCAACCATCTTCGGGCCCGTCCAACCATCTGTTTTAATTTGAGAATTAAACAAATAAATTGAAATTTGTGAAAAAAACTTGCCCTACCAAAGAGGTCCTTTCAACCTTAGAACTGTGTGTTTTTGTTGCCTTGCATCAGATTAGATGTGTTACAAGATAAATGGGTAAATTCACCAGCATGTTTCCAGTAATACATTTGTATCAATGGATCCTAGGGAGTATTTCTCTAATTGGCAACTTTAAGTTATGTCCGTAACTACCAATGTGTTATCCCCTTCTTTTGATGAATATAGAAACAATTATCTTATACATCTCCAATTGCATGGGTGCTAAATCCATTGCATTGGAGTTACATGTGCTATTCTTAAACAGCTAAGAGAGTTTAAGCAATCCCATTGGTTCTCAGAGAAAATCGGCAACATTTAGATGAGAAAATTGAACACGGGAAGGTGGGGCTTACCTTTTATCAGTGCGTCCGACCTTCACAATGCATGGTTTGCTCCATAACGCGCACTTCTGCAGTGTGTCTTTGGCGCCTTTCCTATTGTATTGTATTGTTTTATACTGTTACCGTGTTATATATATTATCATAAAAATGCGTTCGGTAGTATTATTTTTTGCATAGAACAACGACGCCGTATGTCAGATAATATAACACAGGTACGGTCTAAAAACAATACCTTTATTCTGTAATTCTATGATGTGATTAAAATGTTACTGAAAAAGTGGAAATTTTCGCGCTAAAATGTGCGAATATATTCATTTTTTGTATGTAGGTCTATGTAAAGAAGCTCAAAATAGCGAAAATAAAAACAAGTAAAATTGTTCAAAATGTGCAAAGCGCGAAAAACATGTATGAACATTTCCACTTTTACAGTACCTCAAAGTTAAGGCTAACATGTCTTACAAGAATGCCATTGTCAATCCATGTCAGTTTCCTTCTTGTACTCATTAGTCTCATATGTTTTACAGAAATAATTAAACAAAAATCCATCTATATCTATTATAGTTCTCTGCGTCTTTATTAATCTTTTATTACATAAAAGTGCAGGCAAGTAAATCTATGTTACATGGGATAAAATACTATACATTAGTTCAACATGAATGTACCAGGGATAGCACTGGATCAAAAATGTGAGAGGTCCCATGACATTTTTCAGGACCCCGTAGGACTTCAAAAAACAAATTTAAGGGGTCCCCCAAGAAATTGAGGGGTCCCAAAGTTTGGGTATTTGAACATTTTACTTTTTTACGGACAGTTTTAATAAATTTATATTGTGAGCAAAGGATGGATATGTAATTTACAGAATTTCTTAAGGTTTCCATTTCCATACATCGTCAAATTTAAGGGGTCCCTTTAATTTTGATCGGGACCCGCAAGTCTTTCCAATTTGAAACCTGACCCGTCACTTTTAGAAAGTGAGAGGTCTAGGACGCGCAGACGCGTCAGAATGCGACCCTTGGAATGTACACAATGATATTGATACCATATAGGGTGTTACCGTTACATTTTTGAAATGTACATCATTGGCTGAGGGCTTCACCATCGTAAGTGGGGCGAGCATGGTTATGCGCACTGAGGGTGACAATAACAAAGCATCATGATAAACAGGCAAGTAAATCTATGTTACATGGGATAAAATACTATACATTAGTTCAACATGAATGTACACAATGATACCATATAGGGTGTTACCGTGCTACTGTTACATTTTTGAAATGTACATCATTGGCTGAGGGCTTCACCATCGAAAGTGGGGCGAGCATGGTTTATGCGCACTGATTAGGGTGACATTAACAAAGCATCATGATATCATGATAAACATTTAAGACAAATTCTAATTAAGAGATTTTCAAAAGTTCCACTTTTAGAATATTGATTTTTGAGTTTTAAGCAAAATGAAAGGAAAGAATTTCTGTCGTTTTGAAAACCCATCAATTGCTCACATCTTTACAATTGTCCACTTGCAATGAAGTTTTCTCCAAAATGTAGCATTTGTAAACTGACCATTACAATCAAGTAGATTACAAGAAATGTGATAAGCTCAACATTACACTAGTGTTGTTTGATCACATCACATAAACTGCTCACAAAAAGTATCGAAACACTTAGAAATGATCCAATATATAACGCCTCGAAAAGGTATGCATTAATCGAAGCAAATAACCAAGTGCATAATGTTGTTCTGCGTATTTTGACACCTCGATCGTTGAGATACGATGTTGCGGAGCGGAGTTATTGTTATTTCAATGATCGTGGGTCCAGTTTCAAAACTGACACTCATCCCTATTGAAAAGCACGAATCTGATCATTCTAAACAGTAATGCAAACCTCTTTCAAAAGGATGATTGTCACTTTTGAAACTGGACCTACGACCATTGAAATTACAATAACTCCGCTCCGCAACATCGTGTCTCATCGATCGAGGTGTCAAAATACGCAGAACAAAATTATGCACTTGGTTATTTGCTTCGATTAATGCATATCCTTTCGAGCCGTTATATATTGGATCATTTCTAAGTGTTTCGATACTTTTTGTGAGCAGTTTATATTAATTCATGCAGTCTTAACCAAATTTGAATACACATCACACAACATTATTACACAAGCAATAAATATTTGAAGGACAGAAAATTAGGATTTTTAACCTCTCAAGAACCTGGCAGATAAAAGAGCCCAGCCCAGTAGTAGCATATCTCAGTAACCTTGCATTACTATTACTGTAAAGCATTTTAATTTCGCGAATTTCGAGAAGGCATCCCATTCCCGAAATGTTCATGCATGCACAAATTTGTTCCACGACTGCCAGCCATTAAAGAACTTTGCAATCGCGACATTTTCATGCCGGGAAAATTATCACTAATGGTAATTTGCAAAAATTTCATGTCACAAAATTGTAATGCTTTACAGTTAAAGGTAGATGACCCGATCACATTTTCGTAACACAGAATTATTTCAAACATACAGAGATTTTCATATCATATGAAAGCTCGTATTTTTCTCATCATCATACTGAAATTTGACGGCCTAAATCGGTATAATTACGGAGAAATCGATGAAATAACGTCGAATTACCGCGAATGGTGGTAACCACCGATATAGTTTGTGTACTACTCAATGGGTACAGTTCACAGCATCTTGTGCGTCTAAAATAAGAACCATTAGAGCTATGCAACTCAAACTTTGGAACACGACTTTTTAAGGATGACCTTTCATGTAGAATAGAAAACTTCAAGTTGAAAATCGGAACATCTACCTTTAATCTGTAGATTTTTGGCATTAAAGTATTTAGTTTATAGCATAAAACATTTACCCTATTAGCTGATAGCACCTTACAGTAAATAAATAGACACATTTTAATTTAAATAACGCATTTTCCCATAGTTTTAACTTCACCATGGATGCAGGCCATAGATAGTACTTTTACCCTGTTGATTTGGGAGCTTCTCAGTAAAACTGATATGTCAGTATGTCAGTAATGAGAGCTTGCAAGTGCAATTTGACATTTCCGACCCTGTGCTTTCAAGTACCATATGTGAATATTTCAGGTAACATTTCAGCTAAGTACAATGAGTTAAAGTATGCATTACCTTAATTTTCAAGATATAAAGTCTGAACAGCATTAACATTGCAAAGTAATGTACCTGCTTAAGTTAAATAATGGTTCCAGTTTGCCAATAAGAATATTCACTTAATAGTTTTAAATAATTACTTTTCATGCACCCTTCCTAACATTTCATATGACAATTTATCAAATAAGTATGACTTTCCTTGTTTAAATAGTGACAATACCATACTTGTCATATTTGATAGAACAGAAACTCTTTTCAACCGTGGAGAAATTTTCAAATTGCTTTAGTTCCCCGCCCCCAATTTTGCTTACTACATTTGCCTTTTCCTATATTCACCTTTGGCAAAACCATGGAATACTCTTCATTCATTTTGATCTTTCACTGAGTGTGTATGTATCATGAAGACTTAGAATAATGATACATACACACACAGTGAATGATTGGAAAACGTGGTTTGATGGTGGTACTGTAGCTACTCCTCACACTTCTACAATTCAGTCTGGTTTAGGCGTAAAAAAACAAGTTTGTTTCCGGTAGGCCGCACGCATTTTGTTTGGCGATGTAAATTACCGCATTTCATTTTTTTATTCCCTTTTTTGAAAACATTAAATCGCAAAAGCGATTTAAATATAAATTACTGTAGAAAAGATTAAAATTGTGCACAGACAATGAATCTGACTGCTCTGGGAAGCCCAGTAACTATGATATGGGGCACAGTAGGATACTGGCTGTGATTATTTGTGTCTTCAGGATCGCGGCGTATGGTAAATTGCAAAAATTGCCTTTGGAAAGTCATCCCACCGCACTTCTCCCCCCTCAAAAATGAATAAAAATAAAAAAACGCATCTCGCATCTTGGTTTTCAGATTACCTACCGCAAACAAACTTGTTTTTTGTTTTTGCCTTAGATCAAACACATTAAATTGTTGCTGTTCACATTTTGTGCATAGTAATATGTTTTCTCTAAGTCCAGCTATTCTGGATCAAATACAGTTTTTTTTAAATATACAAAATCACAGATACATAGCCACAAGGAAGGGCAAGGGGTAGACTGAATGAGCTATGAAGATGGGGTTTGGACCAAAATAATGCTAATAGACTTTGGGCCTCAATGGACCATATCATGTAGCATATGAAAATCCTATCAACTACATTAACTAAGCTGCAAATATCCAACACCAATAGACGTTATTCTTAATTGGCGCATTTACGTTGAAGAGGGTTAAGTGAACTGAAAACGAGGCTAGCGATTTAGCCAAGACAAGAGTGCTGGAGTTTTTCAATGGGTTGAACTTTACACTAATCATAAACAATTCTACAAACTTCTGAGCTATTCAATATTTGACCTTACTACAATCGGAAATTAACTTGAACTTATAAACTATATATTTCAACTAGTTGAAATAAAATGTTTGCTGGTAACCAACACTATCTAGGAAAATTTAGAAGTTCACAGTTCATTACATAGCAGTCAAAGAACGAGATTGTAATGTTTATCGGAGCACTGATTGCTCTGAGCATGCTCATTTAGATTGCACTCCCTCTTTTGACGTTCATGCGCCAATTAAGAATAACGTCTATAGCTCGGATTACATCAGGGATAAAGACTGACAAGTAGATTATCCCCATATAAGCTATACATAAACTAATAATACATACAATTTGTGCGATAGACTTTTACAACAGGTGTTCATACTCCAAGAGTCCAGGTAAAGAGGTTTGATGGCCAACCAGTTCAAACTCTTTACCAACTACATTAACTAAGCTGCAAATATCCAACACCAATAGACGTTATTCTTAATTGGCGCATTTACGTCGAAGAGGGTTTAAGTGAACTGAAAAACGAGGCTAGCGTTTTAGCCAAGTCAAGAGTGCTGTAGTTTTTCAATGGGGTGAACTTTACACTAATCATAAAAAATTCTACAAACTTCTGAGCTATTCAATATTTGACCTTACTACAATCGTGAAATAAACTTGAACCTTTAAACTATTTATTTCCACTAGTTTGAAATGAAATGTTTCTTGGTAACCAACACTATCTAGGAAAATTTAGAAGTTCACAGTTCATTGCACTCCCTCTTTTGACGTACATGCGCCAATTAAGAATAACGTCTATAGCTCAGATTACATCAGGGATACAGATTGACAAGTAGATAATCCCTATATAAGCTATACATAAACTAATAATACACACATTTTGTGCGATAGACTTTTATAACAGGTATTCATACTCCATGAGTCCAACCAAGGAGTTAGGCAACAAGCAAACTGTGCATCATATGCGTGATGCTTGCGTGCCACACAAACCGTGTGCTTGCAGCCATAATCACGCGAGCTTGCTTGAATTATTTGTTTACACAGAGAGATAAAAACCAAATATTTCTCGCAATTTGGAGCTGATCAAACTATCAAACTATATATCAAAATACCTTAAAAATGATCAGTGAATACACACATCTATTATACAGTATAACCATTGTGTGAACTTAAAATAGAAGAATAAAACTTTTGAATACACCTTTATATAGTTTGTTCAAAACAAAGCTGACAAAAATAAAACATTTGAAATATAAAGCTGCTAAGAAATACTTAAAATTGGAATTAAAATGTTGAAATAAATAAAATACACTGTAAATTCACTGAGGTAGTTGTAATACTCTCATGATTAATAGTATATCGCTTTATTCAGGTGAATTTGTATACTGTATTTTCGCGCTTAGCTGATTTTCGGCCATTTAATTTGTTTTTTATTTGCGATTTGAAAACTCATTACATAGACTTATACACAAAATAAATATATGCCCATGTTTTTATTTTCGCGGTAGCTGCTTGGAGCGCAAAAAGCCTGAAAGTGAATGTAGCGCGAACATTTTCACGTTTACAGTATACCGGTGCACAGTGGCGTGTGCAAAGGAGTGGGGCGGCAATAACCCTCCTCAAGTTTCTCACTCGGCGGCAAGGGCTTCGCGGGGGAGGGGATATTGTGTGCCCCTCTTGTTTCAAAATGTCCTGTGCACTTCACTGCCTGTGCCTTTTAGTATCTTTCACCAAATCCATGATACCCATATACTGTGTATGGGGGTAAATGAACTATACCTATAGGGATGAGTTTATTATACAAGTTGCAGTGATGAATGGTTGAATACTGTTGGGATCTTGATCTTACTATCAGTCCTGAGAAAGTGACTTGACTTTTACAAAGCTTTTATACATAGGCCTACACAGATTAACCATAATTGTTAAATTTAAAAAAATTGATTAATGATGGCAGCAAACACACATGATACAAAATGTGTAGTCCAAAATAAAACATATATTTGTCTCATGTCCCTTCTGACATCAAAAATTCAATGTGGAATAAGGCCTTTTTCTGTTTTTTTCCTGTATTCCAATTTGGTTGCTGGAAGTTTGATATACGTGAAATGGCCAAACCAGGTCAATAATAATATAATGATTGAGTATCTCACCACGCAGTCGTTTTAATTCTAATTGCTGATCATTTAATTCTTAAATTGCTGGAAATGGATTTAGCAACAATAAAAATGAACGAAAAAAAGTTGGAAATTAAGCCAATTTTTACCAACGTGCGTGGTGGATGTGAGACAAATATATCTTTTATTTTGGCCTTATGCATTTAAATGCTTTGAAGAGCAAATTTGCCAGTAAAGTCCCTGATAACTGGACCACACACCCCAGGGATGAGTACCGTATTATCCCTATTAAGCGCCCAAGACCTTATAAGCGCCCACCACTGTTTTTCTCAATGACTACCAACAAATAATCCCTTATAAGCGCCCACCTTTTCAAATGGTCAGCATCCTCAAATGACCAATTGTACATTTTCGTAAGTACGTCAAGTGGTCAGCCTTCTCAAATTACCACTTGTACATTGTATTTAGTACATCAAATGGTCAGCATCTTCAAATGACCATCGAATGGTCAGCATCTTCAAATGACCACTTGTACATTTTATTTAGTATGATAAATGTGTTTAAAAAAGGTAACTTAATAAGCGCCCACCCAAAATGACTTTGCTCACCGCCCTGGGCGCTTAATAGGAATAATACGGTATATGACTATGAATGATCATTTCATTCTGGGTTTAGGCTCCAAAGTTTGATCTGGTTGACATAGTAAAAATTATTCATACGTTACTCTTTGCTGGCAAAAACTGACTCATGAAAGTAAAATGGACCTTGAAAATTTTGTTTTCACAGCAAATATGAACATTAAAAGGTTGATCAATATTTAAAATTCAAAATATAAATTAAAAATGGAAAAGATAAGCAAATTTGGGAATATTGAGTATTTCTTACATTTTATATCAAAAGTCAATTTTGAAAAGATCCTTTACAAAGGTAATTAATTAAATCATCATAATTCTCACTTCATTTCACACATCATACTATTCATTTAAAATTACAATTAATTTACACGATGCTTACAAGTAAATAAATATCATCACATGAATAAATGTTATTGTAATGAATTATTACCATTTATCCCAACATCTGAATACAGGACATGGCAGTATTATGATCATATGGCGACACTGAATCCTTCTACCTGCAATAGTGGAAAGAAGCCATCTTATTTTCAAAACCAAGTTGAAGTTTGACACTTTTTAAACATTGCAAGAATTATATATTTGTTCCTAACTTTATGTGACAAAATGAAGTCAATCGCATGTTTCGTTTGTCTTTAGTAACAAATATATGTTAGTTGTATAAATGTTTACAAAATTTGGTTTTCAAAACAAGATGGCTTCTTTCCACTATTGCAGGTTTTTTACTCACCCTGTATATTATATCGAACACAATTGAAGTAGTGCTGTTATCAATCATTTGTAATCACCTGTCATTGGAGTAGAGTCAACAAAAATAATTTCTGATATATGCCACATTTGAAATGACTTGATTTCAGGAGCTTTCAAAGCAAACCAAACATGATAAGGTTGCCCTAAACATCGCTTCATGCATCAAAATCATTATTTCAACATATATATCTTTTGTTTTCTACTGAATTTGAACATGTTGGGAGACTGTGTCATAGGTACCCTGTTAACGTTTCCAAATTTTTTGAGAGCAGGCTACATTTTTGTGGTAATATATCACCCGTGTATAAACCCTGTAACCCAAAATGATTGCAATAACATTTATTATTGATACACCAAAGTGCTTGTCGATGACACAAGTATGGCCTGGAATGACGCCACATGCCGTTGACAACAAACAACATGAAGTCAACAAATTTCAGATTGCACCACCATCAAAATGGCCAAAATATAGCCCTTTTTTACCTCCTTGATATGGTACCGTTAAACAAAATATTTACCCATGGGATTCCTCTGCATACTCATGTTATCATATTTACACACAATGCAAGATTTCACATGTTTTTTACATTTTGCGAATTTTGGAAATTTTGCTAATGTAAACAACAGTCGCTTACACGGCCTCACGCGATTACTAGGAACGATCTTGTGTATGGCCGAGTAGATTGTACACACCAGGGGTGTACTTTCGGCGCGAATCCGCGAATCGATTCGCGTAAAATCACTACCGCGCGAATCCAGGTGGATTCTCGCCAAAAAAAAACAAACAAAAAAACGTGGTTGTTTTTTTTTGGAACTTTTTTTTTTTTTTTTGGAACTTTTTTCTTCTTTCTTTTTAAGTCCAAAACAGGACCTTAGATGACTGGTATTTGACCCGTAGTCAAAAAAACTTTCCAAATTTGGAAGTTATGCAAGCTTATAGCCTTATTCTTGATATTATTTTAATTGATTTTAAGAAGTGTTTGATTCAATTTGTGTACTATTATTTTCAAAGTATACAATAGTACAATAAATGTTTAAAATGCGGAATTTAAATTCAGTAAAAAGGATTCTCGCAAAAATATTCTGCGAAAATCCATTTGCGAGAATCCATGGATTCTCGCAAAATTCCTCTGCGAGAATCCATTTGGATTCTCGCAGGATGTCGCGAAAGTACACCCCTGCACACTGATGTGTTGAAACGTTTTACTTTGTTGTCAACGGCAAATGACCGAGGTGACCTATCTTGCAACACATTGACACTTTATAACAGAGTTGGGGTTTTTGTTGCCTTATCTCCAGTATTCTGATATAACTGTGTAACAGGAATCATCACAAATAACAGAATGCTTGCAGCACTATGGGCTCATCTTTACATCACATTATGTGTATTCATGATCATGTTGCTATAAGTAGGGTTTAATACAAAGGTGCGGTATAAATCAGCAAAAAGCGTGGGTAACTTGGCATCTCTCAGCTGATATGGTGCGTATGTATTTAGCTGCATATATTTTAGCTGCAATTATCACATAGACTTCGGTCAGCTGCAAAGAAGTTGAGCATTTTCCCTGTTATATCAATGAATTTAGCGTAATTACAGCAGCGATAGGACAGTACGACTTTGATGTGACCAACCTGTGCATCCAATTGATTGTACCTATGGCACTGCAAGTGCGCATAAGTGCGCATAGGGCCAGAGATGAAGAACTCCACAGTATGCCATCTGCTCATATCACCAGCAAGTAAATAGGCATGATCTAATTCATGCATCATCCCCATCATAGCACTGTATGATAAACATCTTGCGACGCAACAGATGAAATGGTTTAAATTAATGGCACAACAAAAATGAGTTATCCTGAAATGGCCCAGATGCTATTCATAATGTATATTCCCTTAGACCCTGGATTTGGTCCTCCATTTTGAAAATATTGTGGCTGTGTAAAGGAGGGATATCGGTAGTATGTAGTTCGGTAAACCACCGCATTTTCTACTATTGACTTCATATTATATATATTAGTTAATGCCGACGCAGTTTTACAGGGATTCAAAATACCAGGTGCATTAAAACGCAGAAAATGTTAATTGCACACACTTTAGCACAGGTCAAAGGTTATCTTATGCACAAAGTCACCAAAGGTCATAGGTTATCTTCTGAAGATGGATGAAACATGTAGGAGGCCAGTAGATGATGCATACAATGGGTCTGTTTACATCACCTAGCATACAATCAGTCCACTTCCACTACCCAGTCACTGGGAACACGGCCATACTGTGTAATACAAAACAAACAAAACAATCCAGTTATTAACTTTCGCAACAGTGTATGATTTGAGTTATGACACATGAATCAGTAATTATAGCAGAGAGGGTGATCATCATTCAAATGTGAGGGAAAAAAGATTTAAAAAAAATAAATAGAGAGAACATAACAAAAAGTGGTTATATCTTTTGTATCATATGGGATATCAAAGTAGCCGAGTTAATTAAATAATATCCCAGCTTCCTATGGCATTCAATATCGTAATATTGGATGCATCACCAGTTTCACAAATGTTTATGTAAAATGTCTGCATAGGACATAAATGAGCTGGTATATAGAAACCCAAACTAGGCTACACTTAGAAATTTGTGATGGGTCATTGAATAATAATTGAAGACCAAGTAATTACACTAAAAAACTCTTTACACAATATACTTATAGTTTTGTTAGCTTTATTTTGGAACGTATCATTTGGATAAATTGATTTTAGAATTATTGCTTTGTATATCCAATTTGTAACATAAATTTGCAAACACCACTCAATGTGTACCAATTCAATTTTGTGTTGGTGTGTATACAGTTTCGAGGAATCAGCGCAACAATATCGTAACTCCATATTTTCAGTTTTGAGATAAACGCAAAACAAGAAAAATGGGTCACCAAATGGATTATAATTGTAAAAAACATTCTTGGTTTGATTTGGAGTTGTGTGTTAATACTAGTTGATAATATACTTTTTAAAACTGTGCAAAAATAGTGCAAATTATGGAGAAATGATCTTGTGTCCTTACCATTTTACCGGGGGGCACTGACATTGGAAAGGAGTATAGGTATGTGCCGCCCTGAAGACCCCCTTTTCACCCTCTTTTGAGCAAATTTGTGTTCTTACTAATCAAATTTGAAAAACAAACCAGTTCTTAAAGACCTACTTTTTTTGAGAAAATCAGTTCTTAGACCCTATTTTTCGTCATAAAATTCTCTCAGTTCAGTTCCGAAGCACACCCGACCCAAAAAAAGTTGAGTGCCCCCCCCCCCGGGCATACTATTACCACAGACTTTGGATTTACAATAACATTACTATACAAGAAAGTATATGTCTCACAGATTATTTTGGTACCAAAATCTTAATTTAGAAGAAAAAAATTGAGTTAAGATAATGTGGCGCTGAGCCCTTGAGTTTTGTTATCAATTTGATACATTGACTTACTTGAATGTCTGTAAGCTCGTTGAAAAATCTCTTGGTTAGTGAGGAATCATCTGTGCTACATGGGATGTCAATCCACTCTTCTTTGTAGAGAATCTTGTTGACAGGACACACACAACATGCAGTGCCAGCACCAAACATTTCATGGACCTGGAATAAAGCAAGGATCAGCTTAAAGCAAGGATCGGATTATATATGAATTGCACTATGGGATGTCAATCCACTCTTTGATTCATCTAAATGTCTATCTAGCCTGTTTGGACAACAACAAAAATCGGAATACGCTCTATAGGACATAAACAAAGTGTATGACTTTCTTTTGTTGAGCACTTTATAATCCAAACAATCAAGTAAAAAGATTACTTCATTTCTTAATCCCTAGCTTGTAATTGGATATATTTTTGGGTTTTGTTTGTTGTTGCTGAGGGGGGGGGGGGGGGGGGGGGGTTCTCTGTTCAAACTTGAATCCACCACCACTTGGCCTGATCCAATGCGCCGCAAGAATGATAAGTAAAAGCACAATTTATAAAATCAAGTGGACCTAACATAAAATACCTATGGAACCTATTTACATCATCAGTCATCAAATGGTGCCTGCAATGATTAGGTCAATCAATATGATCAGGTATTAGTCAAAGGAGGGGACCCGCAAGCACAACATTGTGCATTATATGTTAGAAAAATAACTATCGAGCCCAACTTGCGTAATTATATAGAATAAAACACCATACGTATGACAAAAATGAAATGAAAACGGCCATCTCTAAAATTTGTAGTGATCAAAAGTCCTGGTGTCGATGAAGTCATAATTACACAATGCACTTGCGCAATTTTGAGTACCGATAACCATGATGTCATCGACACCAGAACTTTTGACCGCCGCGAATGTTAAAAAATTGCATGTTGAGAGGTCGCAGTTTTTATTCGTGTTTGTGATAAGTATGTCTATATAATTACGCAATTCTGGCTCGATAATTATTTTTCTAACAAATAATACTCAAAACATTACATTCATCTGAAAGAGTGAATACACTTACCCTGTTTTCCTGTAATGCCTTGCGAAATTGCTTCATTGACAATGTTCTCTCCGTTACTTTAAATTCATCCTTCAGAAACAAACAACAGTGATAAGAACAAATTATGACCATATTATGCCTTGCTGTAATAATGTCTAATTGTTAAGTTTTTACATGCATATTCTGACTGGCGTACTTCGTTTAGCCTAAATTGATAGTTTTCACCATGAAAAGGTTTTACTGAATTTCCATTTAAATTAAAGAATAATATATTGAAACTTCTTGTGTTTGTTATAATCCGGAATTAAGGGTCACGCACATGAGGTTTGTGTCCTGTGTTGAATTTCAACTTAACACTTTCCACGCGCTAGGCGTCTGCAGACGACATTCCAAAAGTTCACAAAATGTTTCAAAAATGTCGAAATTATTGAATTTCATTTCATCACCATATATTTGGAATCACCATGTGAAATGCATTGAAATAAGTACAAATATGCCTAGTATTGATTCAGTAATTCTTGAGATAGACTTTGAAAGTTGGGAAAGGTTTCTGAAAAACCTGGTTTTTTTTGTATAATGGTAACATAATAGCCGCATGGAAAGTGTTAACAGTGTACGCAAAAGTTGAATGAATAAAAAATAGGACATTTATTTCCTCCTTTTGGTCGTAATTGTCATCAAAGAGGTTTGAGGATCCAACTGTGAGGATAAACCAGCCGCCACTATGTGATAATTTGCGATTTTAGAAATTGAATTGTGTACATGTGACACGAACGGGAACAATAAACATGTCACGTGTACACCCCTAGTAGTTACCACACTAAATCGTCATGATTACTGTTTTCTCTTATTCTCTGGTCATAGATAATATAATGCATTTAAAGAAGAAAAAGAAATTACATGTAACAAACCCTATTGTATCACATTAGACTGAAAGAGGTATTCAAGTAGACCATTACACCAAATAAACTAGTTTTTTAAAAATACATTCTATATTATGGGTAATTTCTTGTGTTTGGTTTAGATAGAATCAATAACTTGAAATTCCCCCTCATTTAGCCTTCACATTTCCTGCACACATACCCATTTTCTAGCCAGTTCCAGCAAGCTTCTCCTTGTCACTCCTGGTAATATTGTACCATCAAGAGGGGGTGTTAGTAATTCCTTCTCTGAAAATACAAAAGAAAAGAAGAAGAAAAAAATAGTTTTAATATTTTTGACAATAACAAGTTAAAGTGATGATAACCTTGGAAGCTATGTCACAATATGAAAATCTATCTAGAATAATTCCTGATAAAGAAGACACTTTTGAAATCTAATTCAAATGGAAGATTTACACTTAATATAAATATATACCTCAGTAAACAAGAAGATCAGTAATTTACACGATGCTTAATTGATGTGATGTTCCTGCCTAATTTGCAATCTATGAACAATGTGAAAAAGCAGCAGCAATACACAATTTCAAAATTTGATCCTATGTTTAGAGGTAACTGTGAAGAATCAACACATTTTCATTTTGGAACCAAGGAATTGCATGAGGGGCGTGATACCAACAAAAACACTTGATCAAATTAAGTCATTATCCTGAGCACAAGCATCCAGATTAACATTTTCAGCACCCCCCCCCCCCCCCCTTTAAATAAAAACACAGAAAAGACCATTTTATACCCCCCCCCCCCCTCAAACTATACTGTTTAGCAGGGACAATTATTGCATATCTCCCAGCACTACACTTTTCTCTATTACTGTTAATCATGGCAGCTACTACCTGCCATGTGTTAATCTTTTGATATCAGGATCACATGGTTGGCAGTATCCCATTATTATTGACCCACTATCCGGTTGACTAAACACACTTTATTCTGTGCAAGGTCAATGTGTTATTGAGTTTCCCTATAGTAGTAAGTATACAGGCAGCAGTAGCAGTGTGTGGTGGTGGGACACTAGAAGCCATTCATGTGTTAAAAGGCAATACAAGACTACCTACCTACATGTATGTAAACTACTTGACTCAAGTTGGTATGTATGAAATATTTTGTTTATATAGTGTTAGAAAAGGGCTAATGCTATTAGACTTTCTGTAAATGATGAACATAATCACAGCTATAAGACATAATAAAACTTTTTAGTAGGGACCTAAATATTCTTCCAAGGTTGCATTGCAAGAAAAGAAATACAGTTATAAGAGTTAGTTACTCTACAGTTGGCAACTGTAAAGCTTTATATTATACTGTAAAAATGGACATTTTCGCGCAACATTTATTTGCACACTTTTGGCGCTCGACACAGCTACCACGAAAATAATACACACAAATATATTTTCTTTTACGTATAATGTATATATGATGAATCTACAAATCATGAATTTAAAAACATGCAAACCAGTTCAAAATTAATCGCATGAAAATTACCACTTTTATGGTAGGCCTATCATGGGTAATGCATTATTAATTGCAATTCAAGCTCAGGACCTAGTTACAGTGAGGACTTGAGCAAGGGTTGTACTGTATTAACACAACTTAATTTAATCACCACTAAATACTGGAATGCAACTTTCCAGTAGTTATGATTTCACTAGCAATTTAATTTCCCAAATTTCTCTCAGAAGTCCAATTCGCCAAATTAAATTGCCGCCAATTACATCATATTATGTATAAGGAAGAGGATACAAATTCGTGAAATTAAATTGCCACCAAAATTCTCTGAGGTGTCTCAATTCCTATATAATATAAAGTTGCTGTGAAATTAAAGTATTTTACAGTAGTTTAACAGCTCCACTCTGGTTGAAAAACCCACATGATAGGTGAATTTTGCTGTACATTCCCAGTAAAGCCCCCCCCCCCCCAAGTAAAATCTGTTTATAATTCCATGTTCAATTTCGAACTTCTAGGATTCAGAATTCACCACCCCAAAATTAAAACTATGGGGAAACTATGACTTTTTCAACACATATTTTACTAAGAAATGCTAAGAAATGTATGAAACTTTATTTAGTAAATAGGTGAATTAGGTTAATTTTTTTATAAACACCTTGTATAATATACACCTTTAAAAACATGGTGAAGCAAAAGATTGTGTAATCAAAAATATCTTATTTTTCCTTTGTCTACAGGGGATTCTAATAAAACATCGACAAACCAAACAGCAATGGAATATGAATGAACAAGTATAGAAACACTTGTGCTACCCAAGAACAGTACTGGCAGTATTTGGAAAGGAACGCCATCTAAACTGTTATACCTAACCTATGGTGCTAGAGACAGTATCTGTTACAATCAGGAGATCTAGATGATAACTGATATCATAGGAAGTACATAACATACATATCTAAATGTCAGCAAGAAGAAAGGTTGTTCAAACCAATAACATAAACATTGACAAAACAGATGCAATGGATATCAATATGAATGAAACTAACATGAAAATATCCAAGAGTCATTCAGCTGACATTACTGATAGAAATCAGTGCTGTGATATATCCGCTACTAATCAACATGAAACAGGCATGAGTGTAGCAGAGCCAAGAACCCAGAAATGTTACATTGCACTCGCTGATTTCAAGAGAGTCAATGTCAATCGCAGCCGATCAAAGTTTCATACCAGCGATGTGATCATCATGTCCAAGTCCAAATTGGACAGAATCAAAACATGTTACGTTTCGCTAGCTCGTTGCGAAACACCTGGCGATGATATAGCCGAGTTTCAACCATATGATGATTTGAGCAGTTCCCAAATCCATAGTGATGCACCAAATGATGGTTGCAATCAAAGGCTAGCACATGATGGTCTTAGAAACTCATTGAATGGCTTTAAAGAAACAGACAACACTCCTGACATGACAAGGACTATGTTGACAATATCCAGGCATCACTCTGGCAAAGACCTTGACAAAGCAGTCACAGCGGTCAAAACTAAAAGACCAACATCCAGATTACCATTTGGTAGCCTGAGTGACACCTCTGATGATGATATTGAGGATATACTGGCAACCAATCAGCGGGTGAATAATACATCCCAACAAATATCCAGATGTCAGACCAGTAAAGATAGTGATCATCCAACTTGCAACACAGACATGGTAACTGACACACAGCTTACTATGTCTGAGGGTAACACAAGTAATCTTGACAAGACACCTGTAGGGAATCTGAAGACTACACCTAATAAAGCTGCATCTGAATCTGCATTCAGTCAACTAAGTAACATCCCTGACAATGTTCTACATGAAGCACCCACATTCATCTCTACAGTGAATAAAACTAAAACATCATTGTCCAGGCATCAATCTAAAAACAAGCGTTACAAGGCATCTATGGACAAATCAAAACCGACCAAAACCAAAAAGACAATACAAAAGACCCATTCTAGAAAACAAATTGACAGTGATAAAATGCCCACAGTCAAATCTAAAGTAAACAAAACTAAACAGTCATTATTGAAAGACCAATCTGGCAAAGATTCTGGCAAGACATCTGCCAGCAAAACA
Source organism: Ophiura sarsii (assembly GCA_035610835.1). Classification (NCBI taxonomy): domain Eukaryota; kingdom Metazoa; phylum Echinodermata; class Ophiuroidea; order Amphilepidida; family Ophiuridae; genus Ophiura; species Ophiura sarsii. Next base: position 39,627,155 of record CM069442.1, read on the forward strand.
AAGGCGACCAACTCTGAAAAGGCAATGTATAAGAACAATTCTAGAACATGCTCTGACAATGATACACTGTCAGCAGCCAATTCTAAAGGGAACAAAACAAAAACTTCATCATCCAGTCAACAATCTGGAAAAGATCCTGAAAAGACTTCTGCAGGTAAAACAAAGACAACGACCAACTCTGGAAAGACAATGTACAAGAACCATTTCAGAAAACATTCTAACAATAGTGAAGTGCCCAAAGGGAACAAAACAAAAACATCATCATCCAGGCACCAATCTGACAGAGATCCTGACTTGACTTCTGCTGGTAAAACAAAGGCGATCAACTCTGGAAATACAATGGACAATGATGAAGTGCCCACAGGAAACTCTAAAGTAAAAAATACAAAAACTTCATCATCTAAGGACCAATCTGACAGAGATCCTGACTTGACTTCTGCAGGCAAAACAAAGGCAACTACCAATTCTGGAAAGACAATGTACAAAAACCATTCTAAAAAACACGCTGCAAAAGATCATGACCAGGCACCTATTGCCAAAACTAAGAAGACAACTATACACAAGCACCATTCATCTCAAGTCAGATCAAAAATGACATCTTTAAAGCACTCTCCGGGTAATAAGGAAACGACAAGTGTACTCAACTCCACAGCCACCCAAACTGACTTGCCAGCATCTGAATGTCATATAACCAAAGATACGGACACAACATCTGCGGTCTGTTCTAAGACACCCCCTACTAAAATGATTACATCTGAGCGATATTCTAATGCTTTTCTTGATGATAATACGCTCGCGGGGGCCTCTATGATGACTGAAGCAACAGATACGCCATCATATCGATGTAAGCACTGTACAAAACATTTTAAACGTCCCTGGGACTGGATTAAACATGAGTTGCGACACACTGATAAAAAACCACACAAGTGTAAATTCTGTTTCAAGGGATTTAAGCGATATCACGATAGAAGAGTCCATCATGCTCAGGCACATGCAGGACCAAAACAATACAAATGTCGATATTGTGACATGCAATTCCATCAACCTGATCAACGGAATCAACACATGGTCACTCACAAGGACAGTTGGTGTACATGTACCCACAAATCAGATTCCCAAAATGTCAACCAGAATGCTCAAAACAGACATCAACAATTAGATCTAGGTGACAAACATCTCGCTTCTTTGCAACATAAAGGTGCCAATGAGAATCCAGCCTTTGGATTCACAAATCGGTGTACATTATGCGGCAAAAAACGTCGGGATCTGATACGACCAGTAATCCGAAAACATGAGTGTCAATATTGTGGCAAGATGTTCAAGAGATCGGTGCACAAGAAAAATCATGAACTAATGCACACAGGGCAAACATTTTCTTGCAGAATCTGTGACAAATCATTCGCTTCTGAGGCATACAGAAAAGACCACGAGAAAAAACACAGAGGTGACTTTCTACACAAATGTAGTTATTGCGACAAACGTTTCACACAAATGTGTAAAAAGAAAGAACATGAACTGTCACACACTCGTGAGCGCCCTCATACGTGTTACGCATGCGACAAAAGCTTCATCAGAAAAAACGACTTGAAAAGGCACGAGAAAACACACCAAGCAGAGCGCACTCAGAAATGCGACTTCTGTGAGTGGCGCTTTCTATGGAAAGGAGACAAGATCCGACACGAGAGGATCCACAATGGTGAAAAGTACAGCTGCCGACATTGCGAGAAAAAGTTCAGAGCCCGGGAATACCGGAACGATCACGAGAAGCTGGTTCATCTCCACGATCAAACGCACAAATGTGAATATTGTGGCAAGTGTTTTATCAACAACGTTAGGTTGAAGTCGCACGAACAAAGACATCTTGGCGAGAGATTTGATTGTAAACACTGTTTGAAAGATTTTGGCACCAAGCAGTACAGAGATGCCCACGTTGAAGCGGTTCACGCTAAAAACGTGGCAAATAAATGTAGATTCTGCGACAGGTGGTTTACACAGCAATATGTCAAATTGAACCATGAGAGACTGCACACCGGTGAAACGCCATTTCCATGCCGGTGTTGCCACAAGACATTTTCTAGCAACAGTAATAGGACCAGACATGAGAAAGTTCACAATGGAGAGAGACCATTTAAATGTAGACATGATAACTGTTTAAGGGATTTTGTGAATTCAAAGGAACTGAGCAGACATGTTCAACGGCATTTAAATGGCCAAATAGAAGCAAAGTAGAAATTGGGGAGAGGCAGTAATTTTATTTTTATTTGTTCATATTTATTATTATCCTATTCTTACTATTCCATGTAGATGACTTTGATTACCTCATTTAGTATATCTCTAAACTCTCAAATATACAAGCAAATGAGTATCTTAGGGAGAGTATGTGAACTATACCTAGGAGGTGTTGGGTGTGGGATGGGTTACATGGTCAGTCAGGGTTTTTGTTTTCTTATTATTTTCCCTTGAAAATTACCAATTCTTTTATTAATCTGTAAATAATTTGCTGTTTGGATCGGTATTCATATATATGCATGTGAACATTTTTTCACCAATTTCTTAAAAAATGAGTCGGTCGGTCCCGAACAACAGGGTTTTTCCCCCTGTCGTCTAATATTAGTACATTTTCATAATGGATCTGCATTTATTCATTAATTTGTACTCAATTTAATGGTTTCTGGGCTCTTTATGGTTTAACTTTAAATATGCCATTTTCATGATACCCGGTTTGTCTACGGGCATACATCTAAGGTTTTATTGTTGTGGTGTGTAGGTAAATGAGGAAACCACTGTGTCAAGAATGTAGGAAAGCAATTGCTGCCTTAAAATTAAATGCTGACAGGTATATTAGAAACTTTGGATTACTGAATACACCAATGTAAGTAACAGTTTAATTTTCATAACAGACTCAATATGCAACTGTACACTGGCACTATTTGAGTCAATAATATTCATTGCATTCTACATTGTATTTCCCACTATGTTAGTTGGCCTTTTTAGCACATGCAACACATGTCAAGTATTAGCTTGAATCTCGTACAGTAAACTCAAATCGTGCATGGTCTATTCATTTTCACTATCTAAAATTGGGTTTTATGGTTAAGCCAACTTTTTACAATTAAAAACATCATAAACAAGTTTTTAAACCCAAGAATGGAACAATACAATGATAAAGTTTGAGTTTTTTAAATTGATTTAGCAATGACTTATATTTTGCCATTCATTTTCCCAACATAAACTCTTTCCTTGCGACAGTCCCAGTGTCAAAATTTATTTAATAGTAAACCCTTCAAATGCTATAGTGTATTGAATATTAAATCCAACTGAGCATCTCAATTAAATTCTTCTAAGTTTTTACTGATTTATTTCTCTCCATACTCCCACTCTTTCATCTTTATTCATTCATTGAATGTTCTCAGTTTTTTATTGTGGATTAAATATTCTTTTAAATTGTTGATAAATAGTGTTAAACAAGGCGGCCCAGCCAGCCACCAATTTGTGAAGTAAGCAATAGCATGTAATTTGTTAATCGAGCACAGTAGCACGTGGCTGCAAGAGCGCTTGCGTGGCTATGAAAAAAGGTCCCGGGGTCATGCCTCGGTCAACCAAAACATTTCATTGATATGCAAATGTTTCATTGATATGCAAATGAGTATCTGATAATATATCAGGCATGCTTTCAGAGCCTAGTTAGGGAATAGGGAAAGGTGGGGCTAAGGGGGCCTGGGGGAGGGGGGGATAGGGGTGAGAGTGAGGATGGTGATTAGAAGGTGGTGGGAGGGAGGGACCAGGGGGAGGTGGTTAGTTTAGTCAATTTAAAGAAGGTATACTTACACATTTTTCAAAGTGATCTTTTTTTGGCCAAATGAGTATCTGAGAATATATTAGGCATGATTTCACAGCCTAGGAAGGGAATAGGGAAAGGTGGAGATAAGGGGGCCTGGGGGATAGGGGTGAGGATGGTGATAGGAGAAGGAGGTGGGAGGGAGGGACCAGGGGGAGGTGGTTAGTTTAGTCAATTTAAAGAAGGTATACTTACACATTTTTAAAGTGATATTTTTTTGGCCAAATGAGTATCTGAGAATATATCAGGCATGATTTCACAGCCTAGGTAGGGAATAGGGAAAGGTGGGGATAAGGGGGCCTGGGGGATGGGAGGTGGGAGGAGGGAGGGACCAGGGAGAGGTGGTTAGTTTAGTCAATTTAAAGAAAGTGTACTTACACATTTTTTAAAGTGATATTTTTTTGGCCAAACAACAACAAAATAGCCCCCTGAAATTTGTATTCATTTTGACCCCTGGCTGGTGGGGGAGGGGGGTGGGGGGAGGGGGGTGGGGCAGAATTTTCAAAAACTCAAATGTTTCTTATCAACTAACCTTTCAGGTTGTATCAATTTTGTGGTTCATAACTTTAGGGTAAGGGATATATTTGGATGTAAACATTCTTTTTTCAATTGAAAGCCTATGTTAAAGGAAATGTTTAAATGCCCATAACTCTTTAAAAATCCACATTATTTTTGTATACACTATACATGCACGATAAATCATAATGTTGATGTAAAAAGTGCATTTTAGTTGTAATTGTTCACTTTATAAAAATTAACCCTATTTCGAGGCTTGGCTCCTGGTCTTGGAAAAGCGGCTCCTGGTCCTCTCCAAAATTTGAGGACCAGGAGCCGCTTTTTCCAGATATTCGTCTCCTGGTCCATTTTGACTTAACAAAAGGCTTGTATATATAGGCTATATACAATGTTAACTAGGACTGATGCACCTGAATAGAAAGTGATTAAAATCACTTTCTATCCAGGTGCATTCCTAGTTAAAATTGTATATAGCCTATATGTAATGTAGGCTATGTATAGGCACGCCTGTTAGGAATACTTTAATATACTCCCACAAATAAAATCGGAATGCCAGTACATAGTTCAAATTAATTTTATGGTAATATTATTAACTAATGCCATTCACTAGATAATTCAATTGGATTCAACCATTGAATTGTACATGAGGAAAAGTGAATTGACCCCATACATTTGAATAGGAGCATTGCAAAGGAGCATTGAAAAGCACCCTTGTGATCAATTTTGACCCAAAAAGTGTTTCCAATTATCATGTAACTTTCAAAATTAGTTTAGGTTGAACTCATTTAGATTTATTTAGACACAAAAATCACAGCAACATGCTAGAAGAGGAGTAATATGAAGGATTTTGTACTCAAATCCACTTCCGCCACTAAAATAAGGTATGTGATACAAAGGGCACACTTTTTCATTCTTTTTTCTCAGGATATTGTCAAGCCTTGTCAGCAATTCCTGCTTTGCATTCACAGATGATTCATTGAGTAGAAATGATTGAGGATAACAAGATAGCCAAACCAAATAATGATGAATTGCCCATTATTATTCTTGTCATCAGTGATAATTTGATTCCATTTTAGGAGCTTGATTCAAGGTGCAATAAATAATGTTCATGGAAACAGCAAGATGAAATTGATACTCAAAATGCAAACGCAAGGCTTTTTTGAGAAGTGCAAAGATCACTATAGTGGAACAGTACAGAACCCTTGATGTGTGTATCTAATTTCTGCCGATTGAGATTCTAAGCATGCTCAGTTAGAGTGTATTTGAATAATTTGTGAATGGGCATATGTTACCTTAGAATCTATTCTACTGCAAATCTATTGGTTGCATATAAATTTTACCATTTTATGAAATTAAAATATGATAAGGCCCCTTGCAGTCAAATGTGAGTTTACTGTTGCCCGCGCGCGTCCAAAAGTCACCGCATGATATACGTAATATTTCAAAAATATTTAATTATTTCATTGTTTAAAGCTTTTTCATAAGCTTTTCAACACTTATCTGGCGATAAAATTAGCCGATGAGCCGCATTTCAATACTTCCGGGTTGGGAAAACATTTCTGGGAAGTAAAAAACTCTGCACGAAACTTTCAACTGTCGCTTTGTATTGAAATGTGTGCATTTGAGGCATATTTGTAGACACGGCAATTGATTACTGCGCAATCGCTTCTGCGCATGACGTCACATCAAAACATTGCCGAGTTATTTTAGTTTTTTGCCGAACGACTGTGATAGGCCGAACCGCCGAACTTCTTTGGAGTTTCCTAGTGCATTCTGGGTAATATTTCAGGTTTGTTAACGATCGCCAGCTTTAAAATTCTTCGAGCTAGCGTAACGAGAATTTTTTTTACAAACATCGAATATCTCATTAATATTCAAAATAGGGATGCAAATATGAGTAGACTCCTTTATAAAAGAAAAACAAAATACAAAGCCAAGGCAGTAGGTGGTGGTAGGACATAATTAACAGCATTTCAATTGTATTCATACTTTGGATAATAGTTAACAACGCCGACAATATTAAATCAGGTGACTTTACCCCAAAATATTACAATATTAATATTAGATAGTCACCTCGTCCTGCTTTTCAAAAACGCAAACTCACATTTGACTGCAAGGGGCCTAAGGATTTGCATACAGACTGCATATTTTATCGTCACTGTTCTTTCAAAGCCTTGTATGTTTTTCAGGCCCTTCAGCATGTATAAAGTAAAAATTCCCAATGGTTATACATAGTAAGTGTTGCTTTAGACATCAGGGGGAAAATGTATTTTGGCCCTTGGGCATGTTTAAAGCAGATTGCCCAAAGGTTATACATAGGAAGTATAACTTTATACATGCAGAAGGGTCAGCTAGAGATACCAGGTTTTGACAGAACAGCGGCATTATGTATCGCGTGGTTCAAAGGGCAAAAGGCATATCAATGAATAAATGAAACTAAAACTGATACATGTTTGTTCTTTTTAAGGGAACAGTTCCATTTATACTGGGTAAAATTATCAAGTTTCTATCAAGTCTCGCAATACTATTCATTGAGCAGGAAGCTTGAAAACTTTGTTTTTCAGCATAATTATGATTTAATATTTATCATCAGGACTCAACGACACAAAGTATCCTCTCTGTTCTGTGTAGTGATATGAAAAATAAACATTGCTACTCTACTCAACAGAATGATTATCGAGACTTGATACATGGTCGATAATTTTATTGAGCATACAAGGAACAGTTCCTTAAATTCATTGATGTCACACTTACACTACAGCATAGATCCATCATTTACATGTACACAAACTTGAAAAAGTAAAAATCAGTGGCAAATAAACTTGAGCAGGGTAATCAGTGGGATTTAGCAATATTCTGGTGTTGTGGTGTTTTTTTCACTTAGTGCTATCAAATGCTAGCACGTGCTTGATGGATCAATCTCGTGTTACGATCCGCCGGGCTATCAAATGGTCTCGGAAAAGTTAACTTTTTCGAGCTCCCCCGTTAGCGCAATCAGTTAGGCGTCCGACTTCCACGCCAGTGGCCCGGGTTCGATCCCCGGCGCTGACAAACAGTGATTTTCCCAAAATAAATTGACCTGTTTTCCTCCCCTGATAGTTTAATTGTCAAAACATGCCCGGAGTTAGGTTAAAAAATAAAATGGGTTTGTTCAATTAAACTTCACCCCTTCTTGAATTGAGCAAAGAAGATATCTTGTGCAAGACCAGCATGCTTAGCATCACTGCTGTCCTCAAAGGTGGTGACTTTTCACAGAATCAAATGGGCCAAAATTGTGCTAAATTAATAAGCAGCTATAAAGGTCATCTAACTTCATCTTATACATGATAGAGATAAGGCATAATTTAACCACATCCTAGTTGGAATCCAACTTTTTTCAAGAAAAACAAGAGGACTGGTTGAAAAGTAGCAGGTTCTTCTTAAAGACCTTTGATTAGTAATATTGTAAATCTTTCATGGCAACATAATGTCAATGGGGAACCAATATACAATGCGCAGAGAAAACTACTGGTCTTGCAATGAAAGTGATTGGTGTTACTCAAGACAATTTCTTAATGGACTGAATGACCTACCTCCTTGTTCATTTATCCATGATATAAATATATTCATGGTTCCTACTTCTGTTAGGTTGTGTTCTTCACCATATAACCATAGAATCTGCTGACAACCTTTTGCTGCCGCTTCCACCTGGGGTTTGATGGTTGGACCATAGTTGCTGTGAAGTAGAAAATATTGATGGAGTTGATCTTAGTAAAGAAATATTGTTGCTTCTCTGTCAAAACCTCATATGTTTCCGGCCCTTCAGCATGTATAAGTAAGACTGCCCAGTGGTTATGCATAGGAGGTATTGCTTTATTCATGTTCAGGGGCAAGAGCACTTGCAAGGTTTTGAAAGACATGCTAAGAACAGACTGCCCAAAGGTTAAACCAGGGAGCTTACATAATGGGAGAGGAAATTTGAATCGCAAAGTTGTAGCCTCCCCATATATGGGCATGTGGGCGTGAGTACGCACGATGTAACTCTTGAGATGACGGCGCACACTTATTAGCATAATTTAGACGCATGATGTAACTCTTGGAACGGGGGCGCTGTCACGCTAGAGGCTTCAATTTCGGCAATGGGAGTCTGTGTACAGTGGCACCGGTCTGGTTAAACATAGGAAGTATTACTTTATACAAACTGGAATGGCAGGATGGAGATACAAGGTTTTAAAAGAACCGCGTCGATGGCTAAAATCTGATTCTTGAGGGCTATTTGATCCTGTTCAGAAAAGGTGTTGTTTGTTATAGCAATGGCCTAATGCTATCGCGGCAAGCTATGAGGCATTGGAATAAGACTGACATATTTATATGCAGTAATGGAAATACCCACATGACTGTCAACCATCATGTAATGTTGTGTGTACTGATCATGATAGTAGTATTGCTTTATTCCTTAATGTTTATTAGGGTTTAAAATAATGTCCTGGTCAGTTCACCCCTCGCTAGTCTAGTGGTTGAGAGACATGCTTTGCAATGCAGAGGTCCATGGTTCGATTCCCACTAGGACCACTTTTTCAACTGATTTATTTCCTTTTGTAAAAGTTAGGGCTAGAAATATACAAAATGTGTAGTTCCTACCTAGACAACCCCGGGTAGACAGTCATGTGGGTATTTCTATTGCTGCATATTTGTATAATTGATCAGTCTTTACCCAAAGAAGATTTCTTGATGCACCCCAGGATGCTTCACTTTCATCACATGACCACTGATTTCTGTCACCAGTGTCTCCTGGTTCCCATTGACATTACAGTGCAAGGAAATGCTTATAAAGTTGTTAAACGAGGGTCTTTAAGAAAATACTGTTGCAAGTAATATGATTGATGTGTCTTTAATACAGTTCTCTCTTGGTTTTCTTAAAGACCCTATATTTTTAAAAATACAAGTTTTAGTTGGGATTCAACTTCTTTCATATTTGTGGCAAAATTTACCCTATCTGTACATGTATTACTATGGTAGAGGTCAGACGACCTCCAGCTGTTAATTACTTTAACACATGTGTTGCACTATTTGTTTTGGTAATAAGCCCTGCTGGTACTGTAGGGGCGCTAAGCATGATGGGGTACATCAAGAAATCTTCTTTGGTCTTTACCCATGGTAGACATGAGTTACAAGTTTAATGTTCTAGAGTTTTACACCAATATAATATATGCAAAGACAAAACTTGAAACGCTTCATTAAGAAATAAAAAAACCTTGGATATTGCACTGAATTTGTAATACATGGGTTGGGAGTTTGATTCCTGCTGTGGTCAATAATGTAGTGCTCTTGAATAAGGCACTTTTCCGTAATAACTCCTCTCTACCCAGGTGTTTAAAATAGGTTTCGGCATTCTTCATTGCTAGGAAAGTAACAAACTCGCTGGGGAGAATGTGTAGTGATTCCCACACAGCAACATTGTTTAAGGATTGAATCAAGAAATCTGGCACAATCGCTTCAAAAGAGAGGTGGGCAATCCACTCCTGTAACTAGAATAGGTTTCACCACCTTCTTGATCTAACTTTATAATAAAACATGAGATTTGAAAAACAAACTAGAAAAGGTTCAAGTTAAATATCATTGTAGTGTCTGGTGTGCTTGTTTGGCAAATATTCCATGCATTCTTTGTTTCCTCTTCTCCCCTCTTTGTTAAAAAAGAGTGATGCTTGTCAATAATCCAGAAAAACACTTTGCTGACAAAATTTTCAACAAATTGCACCCTTTCAAAACTTGATTATGCCAATTCCCTACTTTCTGGATGTAGTACTGCTGACATATTTTACTTGCAGTGGCTACAAAACAAGGCTGCGCTTCATTCTCTACACTAGCTACCAGTTGATAAAAGAATCAAGTTCAAACACTTCTTTTTGTCTATCAATCCATTACCAGTTCAGCACCCCACATACATATCTGAGTGTATTTCCATCTACATTCCATCTAGACAAGGTCTACGATCTGCCACAGACAAAACCCGCCTTGTTGTGCCAGCCAGCCATAAATGCATTGGTGCTGGCTCCTTTGCTGTGGCTGGCCCAACACTATGGAATAACACTCCATTCGCCTTTAAGATCCAGCAACAGTATCATAACCGTCAATCATAATCTCAAGTCTCATTTGTTTAGTAACTAATTTTCTGTACATGCTTTCTCATTCTTTCCATTCACTTTTGTATGATGCGTGGGGTATATTGTATTGTGTATATGTTATTTTTTTTGTTTGTTAAGTGCTGTGATCATTTTTGGAACAGAGCTATATAGGCACTGTTATCATTATTTGCAATAGCCCTACAATGTTAGAAAAAAGTGTTCGAACACTTAGTAGGCCTAATGTAAAGTCATCCCCCTTTCCCCTTTCCCCCCTGGCTAGCAGATGCAAATTGGTATTTTCACATGACTCTAAAAATGCGTACTATAGGGTAATTAAACGGTGCAAACAATGGTCAGTGTTCGAACACTTTTTTCTATGATTGTGTATAAAATCACTTAAGGAAATCATCTAAATTTGGTTTTTGGCGTGTATCTCCAAAAGTATATAAGCTATTCTTCTGAGATTTGGCATGATTATCAGGATGGTTTAGGCCCGTCATCGTGTGTAATATGAATGGGAACGGTGAATGTTAAGGAATTGTTTGTACGATTGAATTGTTGAATATATCTAAATGTGTGTAAATGTAAAGGTCATTATGATTATGTATCTTGTCATATAAACACTTCAAAAGAAGTAAGTTCCCCTTTAGGGGTTCCCTTATATTTCCCAAACAATACACTGGAATGAAATGGGATTTTCAGTCAAATGATTATGGGCTTCATACCAATACTTGACCAAAATTTCAAATCAACAGGTTCTGTCATGCTCGAGTGAGCACGTATTGAATGACGGAATGTCGTTGTTGTATGACTTGCCGACATCGACGTCACATAGTGTTGATGAGGCGCGCCACTCAATGCTGTGGGATGGCATCCCACTCTCGTTGTACCAGAAGACGTAAGTTAGCAAGATTAGTGTGATCATCCACTCTACGATCCACGGCCCGCTTTAACTGATCCCACAGATGCTCGATTTGGTTGAGATATGGGGAGTTCGCGGGCCAAACCAAACGCTCTATACCTTCATCTTCCAAGAACTGATTAGCAACTCTTCCCCTATGTGGGCGCGCATTGTCGTCCATCAATACAACACTATGAGAAATCGATGTCGTCATTTGATACACCAACGTGGTGGATACACACACTACTAAACATTATTTTAACAACTTTTGAAATGGGACATTCTGTCATTCAATACAAGCTCACTCAAGCACGACAGAACCTGTTGATTTGAAATTTTGGTCAAGTATTGGTATGAACCTCATAACAATTTGACAGAAAACCCATTTCAACCCAATGTATATTTTTGAAAATATAAGGGAAACCCTAAAGGGGAACTTACTTCTTTTGAAGTGTTTACTTGAAATGTATAGCATTACCGACACCAAATACATAGTGAATAAATTATTGTGACTGTTAAATTCTGAGGTGTTTGTATTTAATTTAATTAATGTGACGACTTAATCCAAACACATTTCAACTCTGAAGAGGGACGATTTAACGCTTTCCACACGGTATACGCAAAGCAGATTTTTCAAAAACATTTCAACTTTCAAAGTCTATCTCAAGGATTACTGGACCAATACTAGGCACGTTTGTACTTATTTTAATGCATTTCAGTAAAGTAGGGCATGATCTAACTAATAAAGGTCAAGAACATTGTTCATGTCAAGTGCTAACTATAACAAATTGATGGATTTCTAAACATTCAATTGATGTTTTACTATGTGTTAATTATTATATGGTTTTATCATGAGTTAGGCCTAATCGAACTTTTATTAATATGCGTAATAATTGTGCGTGTCACTACGTCTTTTCTGCAATACTATTTTTCCGACAACAAATTATGGTCAGTAATCATCTCTTACATTATTAAAATAATGTTCTCTCAGACTGATGACGCAAAACTATAGCCTACATTGATCAAACGGGTTCTATTGATGATTTTGGTAAATGGTCAACCGTTAACGTTTTACCATCATCATGCTCATAGACAAACACGCACTTTGAACGATTCACCAACAAGTAAAATTATATACTATAGTTTCTTTTTTTAAAAGACGGAGAATCGTTGCAGTGTGTGTTATGCCAATACGAAATCGCCAACGTTTTACCTTTACCATCACCTTTCAGCTTCTCCATGCATTGTATTTGTAGATATGTTGTTGCTCTCACTAAACTTTGTTCAGTCTTTTAAGACTCAAGGTGTTCCTATTGGATGTGTATCTGATAGCCTAATCCAAACAAGTCATTGATGTCATGTATCAATTCAATGGAATGTAGAATAGGTGAGTGCCAATCATGTTACAAACACCTTAGTAGTCCGTTCCGCTCTGTTTTACGGATACACTTCATATTCCATCGAATGCAATAGTATCTTTTCTGAAAACCTTTCACTATCAACACCTCGTTTAGCTCAGTCGATAGATCGCTCGCTTGTTACCAAACCTATATTTAATGGTAGTGGGTTCGAATCTGTCATTGGCCTATCTTTCTTTTATTACTTATTCTTTCTTTTTTTAATTCTCTTCTAGATCTTATTTTCATTCATATATTTTTATTTATTCTTTTTATTCATTTCTTTTTCTTTTTTCTTTTTATGCTATGACGTGATGCTAATTAATGTTCATAACAATATATTCTATCATTGTGGCGTGGGCATTTGGTGCTATAGTGGTTATTGCTATCTACCGTAGATAGCAGTTAGGGCCTATATGCTATACAGTATGTACATGACTTAAATGTTACCCATGAGCTCGCATTTGAGTTTGTATCAACGTTTAGATGAAATTGGTTGTCATTAATACCAAAATATTACATGTGTGTTCCATTTATTTAACTGTTACCTGTACATATACGAATTGCGCCATTCTAAATATGTTGAAATTTGAAGGAAATATTGGTTGAAAATCATCATTTTGTAAAAAGTACTTAATATTTATTAATGATATTAAGTGGTCCTATTGCGCATTGTATACGCTACAATGTGTGAAAATCACATTGATATCGATTGAGTGGTTCTCAAGTTATGATGTAAAACGTGAGGCATGACAGCGCATGTTTTCAATAGCTCAGACAATGTTAGAAAAAAGTGTTCGAACACTTAGTAGGCCTAATGTAAAGTCATCCCCCTTTCCCCCCTGATCAATGTTGAGTCGCCCAACTTGCCAAACATCAGCCCGTGGCCTAGCAACATTGATTGGTGGGGGGAGGGGAGGGGTATATTGAAGGGGGGCTTTCAGGCTAGCAGATGCAAATTGGTATTTTCACATGACTCTAAAAATGCGTACTATAGGGTAATTAAACGGTGCAAACAATGGTCAGTGTTCGAACACCTTTTTTCTATGATTGTAGTTTCTAGTTTATCATGTACTGTTATCACTTATTGATGTATGGCATTTTTTGCTGTGTACAGTGACTTAGGCTTACCATCCCATCTTAGCATCGCCGACACCTCCTTTCCATGCTCTAACATTGAATGTATCAGCATATAATGATACTGGGTTGAAACCTCCAGTTGGGAAATATGGTCCTACAGGACACAGGATCACAAACAGCAGGGCACGTCCAGAGGGTGCAACTCCCAGTGAAGGCTAGGAAGAAACATGCCAAAATAACGGGGTAAGTAAAAATCAATTATAATTGTAGAGATATTCCTATAACTCTTCAGGTCGTTGAAACCAAATGCGAAATGTGTTTTTATGACATCTTATCCAAATATCTTCTCAATGTAAAATTTATAAAAAGAAGACATTAATAATTGAGACCTGTTATCACAAAATAAAAATTTAATTTTGAGGTTTATCCAGATTCAGACTGCTCAGAAATACAAACTTTAAAATGATATCGTCAGCCTGATTCGATAATTGCCTAACTCACTTTTCAGCGAAATTGAGCTTTTTGCATAAATCATGACTTCATTACATTATGCACATGCTGTAATGCTGCAAAGGATTCTGCAAAGGATTCTGCAAAGGATTCTGATATCTAAACTGGCAGCGATAATAATTGATTTAAAAAGCGCTTTGGGACTGTGCTTGCATTGTGGAAAGCGCTATATAAGAACGGTAATATTATTATTATTATTATAATGCCTAAGTCATTGACCAATCAAAAGTGTTGATAAATGCACAATTTCAATTCTGCCTAAGTCAGCCTTGTGAGTTAGGCAGATTGTAATAATTATATAAAATGTTTAAAATGGGTCATATAACAAGCCACATTTCACCTTAAGGTATATCTCCAACCTAATTCTATCCAACAGTTACTGCTCCTGTTGGAATTCACCTGCCTATTCATGGTGCTATTCAACATATCGTCAGCCTGCTTCGATAACTGCCTAACTCACTTTTCATATTTTTGTTGTTTTCTTAAAACTAGAAAAAATGAGTTAGGCAATTATCGAAGCAGGCTGACGATATATGCAACATGTCATATTTTCTCAATGTTTTCCTGGTCAAAAATAAAATTGAAGTTGGAAAATTCCTTTGTTTTCTATTGATTTTAGGCAAGTTCATTGGACCATATCTCCTAATGCACAATGGCGACTTAACACTCATTTTGTGGTGACAGGTCTCAATTTCACTGTGGTTTGTTCAGAATTTCAGACAGAAATGTTAATAAAAAAACCACCTTGTTCTAATACGATAACACACACAATTTTATAATGCGTGCAGGAGCTTTGACCAAACAATTAACTTAATAATAATATAGCCTTATAAGACCTGCATTTATAGCTACAGTTTAATTTGTTTTCTTCTAGCTATGTACAAGTTAGTCTGTGAAAGACCTCTTGTCTCAGTCATGCTCCTTCTTATATATATAAATTATGTATGTGCCATGCTATCGATTCATACACTAGCAATGGTGTAAAAATCGTCCCAAATATTACACGTGGACTGTAATATTTCACTATGAGTTGAACAAATGTGTTGCTGAATCTCTTCTCATATATTCATGTTTCCTGTAACCTCATATATTCATGTTTCCTGTAACATCTGCTAATACCATTCCATGAAATTGAAGAAAATATGTGCCTATGTTGAATCCCCATACAAATCTCCCATTGAAAATAGCTCATGACTCAGATACTTTTTTGGTAGGGATGTGCCGCAAGCGAAATAAAAATTGACCCAAACACTGACCAATTTTCAGGGGGAAATGAACCCATATGTTTACCAGAGACCCATAATTGTCATACAGATTTTACAGATTTTGCTAAAAGTTCTGTAAAAAACAGCAAATATAAGGATTTTAGACCAGACTGGTGATGAAAAAAGATACCTTTTTTGGCAGCACATCCCTGTGACCTCATATCCACTAAGTCTCCCCCCCCCCCCCCCCCCCCACCAGGTTTCAGTAGTGTGACATCTATTTTTCCTAGCTTATCCACACCCATGCTCATAATTACCTCTGTTCCTATAAATGTCGGCCTGATATACAATGTGCTGGTAGTAGAATATGGCACCCATTCTTTATCTACACTGATAAGTTTGGAAAGACACTTGACAAGTTCTGCTTTATCAAATGCCTGCAATAGAAAACAAAATATTACGGTCAGATTTAGTCAAATCATGTTCACTTCAATTTAAATAAAAACAATTGTGTTACCGATACCGTTTCAGCAACTTAGTCTAGGCTTTGATGGAGCAGGTTCATCATGTGATTTAGAAAGTAAACTCCCTTCGTAATAGTTGTTTGGTCCTCTCCATTCTATCAAGAATGCCTGCACATATGGGTCCCAATCAAGGCAACCACTAGACCATTTACTATGCTAGGCATGGGTATCGCCAGTCGCCATATCGCTAGAAAAAATTATCGCGACATACGATAACGATGATAAAATAGGCAATCTAAAAACCTTTCATTTTACCAATTTTCTCCTTCAAAAACCACTAATTAAGTCTCGATGCTCGCTAGTAAAACATCACAAGTATGCCCAATTTTAGCATTCATGAGGTTTACTTAGTTTTCCTTCGGGCGAGTTTTCCTGTCGTAACTTCTGGCATTTTTGCTGGTTGCTGTGAAGTTTTGCAACCACACGCTTTCGCTATGTGTTTTTCGATTGTTGACGGTGCCACGCAGCTAAATAGCTCTTTTAATTTAATTTGTGTATAGTGAATGGCTACGGGCGCAGTGATTGGGACTGAAATGCAGTCAGCGTGCGTTGTATCAGAATATTTAATTTGTTTGAATACTTTTATATACTCACATATTGTGGCTTCATAAATCATTATCAGGATCGCGACAATACAAAATTATTGTGATAAACGATAATACCATTATTGTAAACAAGCCTATATCATGCAACCAAACCATACTCTAACAGTTGCCCATTATTCAAACTTGAGACTGCTTTATATAGACCAGTACTGATATAGACGTTATTCTTAACTGGCGCATTTACATCAAAAGAGGGAGTGTAATCCAAATGAGCATGCTCAGAGCAATTAGTGCTCTGATAAACATTACAATCTCTTATTATTACTGCAATGTTATGAACTGTGAACTTTTACTCTCGTCTTAGCTAAATCGCTAGCCTCGTTTTCAGCTCACATAACCCTCTTCGACGTAAATGCGCTAAATAAAAATTACGTCTATTGGAACATGTTTAATGTTCATCATGGACAGTTAGTACTCCCTAATTCTCTAATAATTCCATTAAATTCATTTTAAATCTATGGTACATTTTTATACTATTTGAAACACTGTTATTTATGAGTGTATGTTAACTGTAAGTCACAGTTTTCATACAGCATTAAGTTGTACCGAATGTCCTAGGTATGAATTTTTCAATTAATACCTAAGTTATCCCATGGCACAGTGACAAAACATTACTGTGTTAGGGGAGTCAGGCCACTTACTGGAAGAGCACACCTCATAGCAGAATTGTGCATTCGCTCCATATTATCCATTGGTCGATATAACCTAATCTTGTCATCTACACCACGATATGCCTTCATTCCTTCAAAAAGCTGAGGAAAATATAGAAAAACAAAAAATGATAAATGATTAGTAATTTAAACGTCTACTGCAAAGACAACTAATTTTCTTAGATTTGTAATCTTGTATCGAATTAAACAAACATTTGGATTAGGTGCAGCACCACATGCAGGCTAAGTCATCAGTAATGTAACTTTTGAAAATGTCAGACATGTGTCCAATGTTTGACTTTTTCCACCATGTTTAAAGATGTTATCATTCCTGTAATCAAATTGTAATTCATTCTTCTTAGCGGAGATCAGTTGGCATTTTAACCACTTTTTCTTCCAGGAAACCTGTCGGTTAGATGCATCTTATGCAGAATATTTAAACATCAGATTGTGACTTTATGGTTTGAACTAGGAAACATCACCCCTTACATTATTAATATTAAATTATATTAGAAGACAGGTACTATTGGAGTGGAATGACATTAATAACGATATTTGAAATTGTAAATCAGTCACAAGTTTTAACAATAGATATAAAAAATATCTACTATCGTTTTATACATGATGTCCTAATTTGTTATGTACTGTATCCTTTTATTATACCGGTTCTGCCAATCTGTACTCCATCACCTTGCTGCCTTACATATTATTACTGTCTCTTATATACTTGGTTCATAGATGTATAATCGTTACTGATCTGTTATTGTAATTTTATTCATGCCATTGCCAGGTGGTTAAGTACTTTTTTAGCACTGCTCTGATTTGTTCAACCCTACCATAGTATATTAATTGTATTTTCATTGTATGTATCTCATTTTTGGTGAATAAAACTGAACTGAATATTGGGCTTGTGTTTATCTCTTATCATTATTTGATCTACATGTATGCAGGATGATATCTACTGCTTTCAACAAACAATACAATTCAAAGAATGAATATATATATGAGGCAAATAGTGAGAATGTGTTCATACAATGAAAGATAAAATCCCAAAGAACATTTCATCTTTGTTCAAAAGACAAAATTCTTTCAGTTTTCATTTGTTGTATAGAAATAGCATGCATTTTCTTTACTTAAAATCATGAAGCATAAGTCATGGCAGTGATACAAGTTGCTTAAAGCACTGTCAGATCATGACACAATACTTTTGTATGGCACCAAGAACTATTGCATTGCAAAAAAAATGTATCCCCTGCAACAATAGTAATAACTAGGCTTCCAAGAATCAAATGGTGTCACATGGCATGATATAAATTTCTGTTGGAAAATTCCATGTCTGTAAACTTACTCTTTGAGTCTTTTTCAAAATGGTTTTCGACAATCAGTCTGCTTTCCTCAGCAGATTGTGTTTGATACAGAGCCCTTGTTTCATGGTTGTTTCTTGATTATCAAAAGCCATGATATTTTCCTACATATAATTTTCAAATTGTGAGATAGGCTTTTTCGACGGGTTTTCATAATATAAGTTAGGAGTTTAACAGGTTCGCTGTTGGACAAGTTTAAAACTGTCAAGCTTTCATCAGGCTTGAACTTGACAGTTTTAAACTTGTCCGACGGCAAACCCGTTAAACTCTTAACCTATATGTAATTTTTAAATGATCCTAAAATTGGTTTTCTGAATTTGTAATGAAATTATTCCATGGTCACATGACATGGTTTAACAAATCAGGGGAAAGAATCTATTGTGTAAATACCATCCAATCGTGTAAATATCATTCAATTGTATACACTATGTCACCTGTAATGTCACAGCAGCCAAGCAAACAAAAGCTTGCCTGCCGCTGAATGCGCACATTGCCTGCCAAACAAAAGCTTGCCTGCCGGTATGTGCACGTGTTCGAAAAGAGTGTCCATTATTAATAAACCATACACTAAACCAAACTCAGTCATCTGTAGCGGGAGCTGTAACAACAGCAGTCAATGCAACAGTCGATGCATGTTCCCCCATGCATGGAATTTAATGTTGCTGCTTCCACGTGGGATATCATGGATTATTTTAATTTTATTATTATTATTTATTATCTTTACCCAGGGTTGCCCGAATCAGCTGGCCGCTGTTACTTGGGGCCCTGCACATCAATATAATAATGACAATATGATTATGTATAGAGTATAAAACCCAATGGATATATCCATTGCTTGCTTACCTTTTCGTTTGTCTATTTTTGTTTTGTTATGCTTTTTTGTTTATTGACGTCATATTAAACTCATATTTCTGTTATCGTATTTGTTTACTCTTCTGTATTAGTTTGTCGTGTGTAAGCTTTGTTTATGGGGGTGCAACGACGCCAGGCTTTTGCTTTTAGTTGTTCCTCCTCCATCATATTACTTTGTTAAATTGTCATTGTATTTTGTCCTTGTTGATATGATGGAAAATAAATATTGAATACACGTTGAATACCAGGCACTTAACATTGTTGATCAACAAGAGGTGACAAGGTCTATAAATGTCACTTCTATGATCTAACCTCTGTAGCATAATGCAATGCAGATGATGCCGGGTTCAATGACAGGTTCCCAAATGGTTGGATCTTGGGCTTATCCCAGCCGCTTGCACCATCCCATTCTATTGTAAGCATATGATCTGTTAATTGTTTGACACAGTCTATATGTCACTTATGATCTTACCTCTGTAGCATAATGCAATGCAGATGATGCAGGATGCAATGACAGATTCCCAAATGGTTGGATCTTGGGCTTATCCCAGCCGCTTGCACCGTCCCATTCTATTGTAAGCATATGATCTGTAAATTGTTTGACACGGTCTATACATGTCACTTCTATGATCTTACCTCTGTAGCATAATGCAATGCAGATGATGCAGGATGCAATGACAGGTTCCCAAATGGTTGGATCTTGGGCTTATCCCAGTCACTTGCACCATCCCATTCTATTGTAAGCATATGATCTGTAAATTGTTTGACACGGTCTATACATGTCACTTCTATGATCTTACCTCTGTAGCATAATGCAATGCAGATGATGCAGGGTGCAATGACAGGTTCCCAAATGGTTGGATCTTGGGCTTATCCCAGTCACTTGCACCATCCCATTCTATTGTAAGCATATGATCTGTAAATTGTTTGACACGGTCTATACATGTCACTTCTATGATCTTACCTCTGTAGCATAATGCAATGCAGATGATGCAGGATGCAATGACAGGTTCCCAAATGGTTGGATCTTGGGCTTATCCCAGCCGCTTGCACCATCCCATTCTATTGTAAGCATATGATCTGTTAATTGTTTGACACAGTCTATATGTCACTTATGATCTTACCTCTGTAGCATAATGCAATGCAGATGATGCCGGGTGCAATGACAGGTTCCCAAATGGTTGGATCTTGGGCTTATCCCAGTCACTTGCACCATCCCATTCTATTGTAAGCATATGATCTGTAAATTGTTTGACACGGTCTATACATGTCACTTCTATGATCTTACCTCTGTAGCATAATGCAATGCAGATGATGCAGGATGCAATGACAGATTCCCAAATGGTTGGATCTTGGGCTTATCCCAGCCACTTGCACCATCCCATTCTATCGTAAGCATATGATCTGTAAATTGTTTGACCCGGTCTATACATGTCACTTCTATGATCTTACCTCTGTAGCATAATGCAATGCAGATGATGCAGGATGCAATGACAGGTTCCCAAATGGTTGGATCTTGGGCTTATCCCAGCCACTTGCACAATCCCATTCTATTGTAAGCATATGATCTGTAAATTGTTTGACACGGTCTATAAATGTCACTTCTATGATCTTACCTCTGTAGCATAATGCAATGCAGATGATGCAGGATGCAATGACAGGTTCCCAAATGGTTGGATCTTGGGCTTATCCCAGCCGCTTGCACCATCCCATTCTATTGTAAGCATATGATGTGTAAATTGTTTGACACGGTCTATACATGTCACTTCTATGATCTTACCTCTGTAGCATAATGCAGTGCAGATGATGCAGGATGCAATGACAGGTTCCCAAATGGTTGGATCTTGGGCTTATCCCAGCCACTTGCACCATCCCATTCTATTGTAAGCATATGATCTGTAAATTGTTTGACACGGTCTATACATGTCACTTCTATGATCTTACCTCTGTAGCATAATGCAATGCAGATGATGCAGGATGCAATGACAGATTCCCAAATGGTTGGATCTTGGGCTTATCCCAGCCACTTGCACCGTCCCATTCTATTGTAAGCATATGATCTGTAAATTGTTTGACACGGTCTATACATGTCACTTCTATGATCTTACCTCTGTAGCATAATGCAATGCAGATGATGCAGGATGCAATGACAGATTCCCAAATGGTTGGATCTTGGGCTTATCCCAGCCGCTTGCACCGTCCCATTCTATTGTAAGCATATGATCTGTAAATTGTTTGACACAGTCTATACATGTCACTTCTATGATCTTACCTCTGTAGCATAATGCAATGCAGATGATGCAGGATGCAATGACAGATTCCCAAATGGTTGGATCTTGGGCTTATCCCAGCCGCTTGCACCGTCCCATTCTATCGTTAGCATATGATCTGTAAATTGTTTGCCAAACACTAATTTTCCGGGGTCTGGTTTTGCTTTAAGATTGGTTGACAATTCTATCTCAAGGTCATCACTCTGTGAATAGATAATATTATATATGAATGAAAAGAAAAAACCAGTGTAGAACAAATAATCAATCAAAACCAGGCCTTGAAATAAGAAATGAAAAGGGCAGGCAATTTAAGGCAATTTGAAAGGGGCACCAACTTTATCCAAGGCCATTATGTACTTTTGAATGGAGTAAAAACAGCCAGAAATTGAGGGCATCAAGGCTACTAGGTGGGGCATCGAAGGCAATTGCCTTCGAATGCCTTCGATTAATTCAAGCCCTGATCTAAACATTTTATTCTCACATCGCACATTTCTATATTATATTTCATTTTCCCTCTGTTTCCATTAGTGGGAACTGATTGACCTAAACATTGATGGATGTCATAAGCAGCACCAGTGGAAGACATGGGAGATATTATCCCCTCCCCAAATTCCCCTTACTCCTTTGAAACAAATTCTTCCATTTCGCTCAAAGTCCTATTAGGAAATGTACTCAGAAGTCAGAAAGCACCAGAATTGTGAGATTTAACAAAAATGGTCTCCAAGAGTATAATTTGTACGAGTGATTTTAACCCCATGGGCATGGGCACTACCTGTCTTTCATACAAGAATTCCCATTGGTCAACTACATGATATAATCATCTTAGATAACCAATTACCATTTTGCTTATAAATTTGTTATGCTAATTTTTTTGAAAATTGTAATTATTCTAACATTGTCTCTGATTGGCACAATATTGGACACATCCTAAATTGCAACCAATCGGCAGGTAGTTCTCAGGGAGTTTTACCATGGTTTACAGAATTCTGATTAATAACACATAGAATGTGCACACTATTAAGATTCTTACCTTAAAGCTAGGAGCAGATGAATAGGCACACGACAATCTGCTGCTGAGTGCTTGCCCCTGAAAAACAAAGGAATAACATTAACATTATTAATCAACCAATTAAATACAATATTGGCATCATCTTTGGCTTAGCCACCATAAATTTATACCATGTGAGAAAAATTTTGCTTTCAGGAACTGAACCTACATGTATAAGGTTTATCGCGAATCAGTAAAAATTCATTGATTATCCTTTTCTGTTGCATTGTGGGATTGAAAAGGGACAAAATCTGCCTGTTTTCTATCCCACAATGCATCAGAAAAGGATAATCAATGGATTTTTACCGATTTTTACTGATTTGAGATAAACCTTATTCTTCACTCAACATGCTCAAGCAGTCAGTTGGTATTTTTTATGTAATCAACACGATGAGGAGAAACAGTGATTGAAGTCAAGTTTCTGATCATTCGATTGTTTTGGAAAATTGTACTTTTTAACCCAAAATAATACATTATTTTGGAAAATATTAAACAATTAATGAGATACGATTCAGAGAAGCATAATTCAAACAACAATTCATGGTCTTGACTTACGTGAACCTCCCTAGTACATGTGATCACACAATGGTATAATCTTGTGAGCAAAGTATTTGTACGAGTGACTTGAACCATGTTTTACAGAATCCTGATTAATAATGCAAAATATCTCCCTGTATGTTGCAGTTCTAAGTAGGAAATGATTTGTGATTAGTCGGAGAAAATACCATACACTTTATCTTGTGGATCTCTGTACAGAATACTATACCGCCTACTTAATAAATACTATACCAGTGCTTTTTGTTTATTTACAAAACTAGGATTAGACTATCTAGTTTTATTGTCTATTGTAAAATGGACTGTTTTGCTGTTTAATAGTCTACAATTGTAGCCCAATTTCAGATATAAGTAGCCCAATTTTCATTAACCATTTGTTTCTTATTGGAAAAAAAACCCCAAATCTAAGTAGAACCCAAAAAGGCTACTTTGATGAGAGCAACGAATCCTATGTTCGATACCTTTTTTTAAATGATAGTTTGGCAAAACTGAAAAGGCCGGAAAGAGGATGTTTACTGATAATGATACATGATATTTATGCACCTGCCGCTATAGCAAATTGGCTATCTTTTAGAATACCCAACCATTTGGTTATTCCTTCTTTGAACAGACCTGTTGAAAACATGTGTTGGTAATACTAATGGATATCCAGACAAATCTTACATGTGATTAATCAGATTGACACACAGGGCTCAAAAGACACAGGGGCCAACGGTGATAAGCCCCAGTTTTCTCAAAATATCCCTGAGAAAAGTTTGGCCTAGGGTAAAATGTCTTCTACAAGGGATACTTTTGGCAGAATCTGCTCAAAATAGCCCCTGTAGCCGAACAAAGTAGTTTGACCCATGGTGACACATTTTATTTTTGTGTAAAAGGAATCAACACTGCAATTAAACCCTTACCAGTCACTAATTATGAAATGAATTAATAAATAAAAAATATATCTTAAGGTGACGAAAAGAAACAGGGCCCAACCGACCAATTTATTTTAGAAATCGGTGATAACTTTTTCATGTGCAAATGAATATCGACCAAAATAATTGTTAGGGCTTGTCAAAATATGGCAAGATTTTTACACGTTTGTTTGATTTTATTTTTAACAGTCATTTTCAATGGGGAAAAAGGGTTTTTTAAATACTACCCAACCGACCGACCGACCCATTCTGAGAGGTCTGTTTACCCGTACAATAGGGTTTCTTTTTTTCGTCACCTAATACTCAATCTTAACAGAAAATAATAAATACATTTGTGTATTTTATGAACAGTATTGGCTTAGTACTGGCATATGGTGGTTGATAAGGTACTGTATAAATATTGGTTTAGTGTTTTATAATTTACAGCACATATCAGTTAGATAAGTCACATATTTACAGTATTTACTCATTGTAAACAGACAGGACACGGCCCACAATGGCTAGCCAATCACAGGAGAGAAAAAGGGAAACGCCACTGATTATGTGAGAGTTGACTGGGACCCAACTTCCTTCTGTCATGATCATTACTCATATTGAATAAATGGTAACATTTATATATAGCCAGGTGGTGAATATGTGAGCGCAAATCATTTTATGCATGTAAAATACTAAAATAGAAAGAAAATTGTGAATTGGAATAAGCTACCAAGCACCGCACAGTAAATATTACCCACAATAACCCTAGAAGTGTAGCAGTGAGGTACAGGCGAGTGACCCAACCACCAGACCATGAGCGCTGGGCTGTCCAGGCTTAATTTCGCAGACCATTTAACCAGGGTTTTAGAGCACAGTGGGATATAACTTGGGCGCTAAGGCTGTGAATGCACGGGTAGTTTCGTACCCGACCCGTTTTTCGGGCGGGTACCCGAAAATAGAAACTTTTTTTTTTTTTTTTTTTTGACAAATTTTTTTTTTTTTAATTTTTTTTTTTAAAGTACAAATTTGTCCCCAAAAATGACACATGATGGGGTCAATAGAGGTCATTTGGGGACACATTTGTACTAAAAAAAGAAAAATGAAAAAAAAAAAAAAATTGTAAAAAAAAAAAAAATAATTACATTTCGGGTATTCGGGTACCCAATTTGGTACCCGGAATAGCGGGCGGGTACCCGGGTATAAGTCACAGCCTTATTGGGCGCACGTCTAGAAGTGCTGCTGGCTTTGTGGTTCTTTATGGTGTAGTAGGGTTAGGGTTAACACAATACTTGATTATTCATTTTGAAATATATTCTTGCGGGTTTGTCACTACACTGTTCATCCCCGGCCAGTTGGCGGCAACCAGCACTTGGACTAATTAAATTAACATGCTATCAACTTTATCAAGGGATTTTGAGATTTTGCGAACCAGCATAAAAATTGAGAAACAATATCTTTCATAACAGCTGAAAAATGACTCAGGAGATAATTTACATGACCATTTAGCCGGCACTAAAAATCAGTCTCGAGACAAACCTGTATTCTTGCATGCAATATCACATCTACTTATTGGAGTTATAATTTACCCTGCTTCATGGATGTCCCCACAATAAATAACAGGCCCAAAATGCCCAAAATAAAACTTAAAATTTCAAAACTTACTAAGATGACCCGTGGGAAAATACCTTTGTCAATGTAAACAAAAGCAATATTGTTCATCTTTTCAACAATCTACTTTGAAAATCGTGATGATGCTTTAATGCATGTGTGCTAAAGTCTACTTGGGTATCCAGAATTGAGAGCAATACAGAGACCCCTAATTCCCGGAGTGTTATTTTCGCCATGTTACGCCATTGCGGTAAATTTCGGTCTGGTACCACCAATATTGTTCAGATATCGCACATGTTATTATAGACTGAGACTGTCTGTGCACCGCTATTGTGGAAGGCTCCAAACAGTACTAGCGATTGTGCTGTAATCTTGAAGACCGTGGCATAGATTCTTTGGAGATCAATTTTGTATCCAATGATTAATGACCTTTTTTTAGACGATAAGAAACAGATATTGTTGTTAGTTTCGACACTTTTTTTTACTACATAATATAGTTCTAACCAGGAAAGTTGGTCACTGTCCAGACACCCAACCTTTTTATTTTTACCCCATCTTTTTTACATAGCCACCCTTTTCATTTGGGAATGTTCATACCCCAGAACTCCACCCTTTATAGCTTAAAGTGAGGCATTAGGTGTTCGCAAAAACTGACTCCTACTAACATGTTGGCGCAGAAATGCAATTTATTACTTTAGTGTTAGATAAGCCTCAGCATCATCTCATATTGAAATACCATTGTTTCAAAAAAATGGGTTTGGTTTATAAAGAAGTATTTAAGCGTGCACGGTACAACTTTCTGTCAGTAGTCTCGATCAGCAACCCAAAACATTTATTACAAATTGTATTCATTTTATATGGATTTTAGGGAATGGAATTGTTTCTAGATTCAATCGATGGCAACCAGTCGCGCCAATGTAAGTTAATTGCAAGGCTTTTGAATTTTGATCATGATAACAATCTAGACGCAAACTTTCGAGGAAAATGTGCAACTTTTAATTTTGGGGAAATGCAGAATAAGGTTTGGATTATTATGAAACCTAAAATAAATTGTGAAGTTTGGTATACTTGTGTGCTAGGTATGCCACCTAATTCCTTTTCTGAAGGGTTTTTCGTATCTCTAACGAATACTGTCCGCCATAATTGATCGAAAGTTTCTATGACGCATGCATTATTTTGCAATACAAAGACTTTTGTTAATGATGTGATCATACGAGCTGTATTTAAATGTGCGCGGTACAACTTTCTGTCAGTAGTTTCGATCAGCGACCTGAAACATTTATTACAAAGGGAATACAGAGAGTGAGGAGGAGCCGATGCAAATTTTTAATTCCGAAGTCGGACAAATAATCATTAGCACTAGCGACACAGTATTTTGATTAATTTTAGACAATTGCTGATTTTATCTATTCCCACATAAAAGTAATCCAAGCATACGTGTGAGATTAGGGTCATCATTTTGACCGCATGTACGCGCATGATGCAAAGTGCATATGTTGCCTTCATGCATACCTGCGTCCTTCTGTATTATTCGCTGCTGTAGGCCTACATGTAACTTCATTCTCTTCTTCCTTCTTTTCTTACTTTCATTTACTTTTTAAATCTGGCCCGAGCATTTAGCTTGAGTCTGGTCCTTTCAGGACCCAAGCGTGTGTCTAGACGGAACGACCGTGTAAACAAACAAACAAACAAGTGTTTTGTTTGGAACTGATCAAACTATAGTGCTAGAGCTGGGACCAACAAATGCGTCTGCACAGATTTCTGCAATCCTGTACTTTATTAAGGGAATCATTTATTTGACAGAATAAGCTGTATACTTCATGAATTTGACAAAGTATGGCTTATTTATGCAGACATTTGGTCCCAGAACTTGCTTGACAAAAGTGTAAGTGGTGATGTCATGATAATAATACAGTCCAACTTCAATTATCCGGACATGATGGGACAAAGCAATGGCCGGATAAAGTGAAAAATCTGAATTTATAAGCAAATTACATTGTATGTGTAATTCTGCATTGACTGTTGCAAGTGCTAAATTTGGGACAACAAACTGAATGAGGGGTTATATTCGTTATAATAGTGACAAATGTATTCTTTAAAATAAGCACTAAAAACAGTACTGTTGGGGTTCATTCAGCCAGATAACACTATTAACAGTGTTATCGGGATAAAAAAGGGGTCAGATAATTTATTTTTAAAATGTACGTATGCAGGCAATGCCCGACACTGACAGCCTGCAAGTTAACAGGCGATTCATTTTGTAATCGAAAAGTCAGCAATATCTTGCTAGACGTTTCGTAACTGCAGACTTATATATCGTTAGCCTGCTTCGATAATTGCCTAACTGACGATATATAGTCTGATGTGCGCACGCTCAGTCAGTCACTCATACATAGTGATACTGTAAATGTTTTGATACCTGAGACTGAGCCTGATGATATAGTCAGATAGGCTATTATCAAAACAAATATTTGTTGATCACACTCACAGCGTATCCGATTCCCAGCGTTCCAAGCAACTGGTGCGTATCTTGCGTAACCACGCCATTCGCGATGGCAAGGGCGCAGTAGAACCAGAAGATGTGACGTACTTCATGACTTGTAAACAAATAGATAATTGACCAATCGCGGCCCTAGGCTAAAGTCAACAAGACCCCATGCCGCGTTGCGACTGTTTTGGAACGCACTGCATGCAAGGACACGCTCAACCTTTGTGATGTACTATTGATCGCGAGCTCCGCTGTCATCGACAAATTTTTGTTTTAATTATAAATATAATTAAAATGCATACTACATTAGTACACGGTTTATTCGGTACCGGACATCTAGCAAGATATACTATTATAATTATAGGCCTAACCGAAAAGACAAAACACGACAGCACAAAACAAAGACAAGATAAACCCCGCAAATCATGAAATACATCCATCCACTCCTCCACCATGATTATGATTTCTAATATTTTCTGTACTGTATTGTAAATACTGTCGAATTTTGCTCTCCTCTGGCTGGGAAGGGTTTAAAATTAAGATTCTGAAGAAAATCCCTTTCCCATTACAAATACGATAACAAACCTGTCTCAATACTCCTCGCAACTTCGTGGTCATAAGGAATGCCATGTCACTGATTGCCAAGAAACAGAATTATTCAACAAAGACGGAATATGAAAATAAAATATCGCTGCAATGAAAATTACAACCGAACTCAATGCCGGGTCTGCTGTCTTGTGAGTGATGTGTGTGTCAACAAACATCGTGTCCCACATCAAACGGCAAAGCAATCTCACGTTGACAGTGAAAGTGAGGGTCTCGGGCAGCGACTGCTCACTTTCACTGGAATAGTTTGTGTGGTCAGGTGGTTGGTTCCAAAGTTCAATCAATCAATCAATCAATCAATCAATCAATCAATTAAGTCGACAATATAGGTTTTAATGAGTTGACCAAGGAGTAATTAGGGAGTGTTCATTATTTACGCCAGTGGGGGGAATGGAGGATTTCAGTGTTTTTGAACCCTTTTTTTCCAAGTTCCCCCCATCTCAAGTTTTTAAAATTTCAGGTTCCCCCCTGACTAGTCGAGAAAAAAATTCATGTTCCCCCCCCCCAAAAAAAAAAAAAAAAATTCCAATGTATGCAATTCATAAATTGGTCAATATCCATCCATGGATTCCATGAACCGCACATCAAATATTGTTAAGTTGATGGTCAAGAAATGATAGACATCAATTATATCAAGGGCTATAGTGTCAGAAGGATCTGCATTTTGGGCCAAAATGATCCAACAACACTGAGAACAATTTGGTCACAAAAGGCCTGGATGTTTTTGTCTGGCTCTACATGTACAGTGTATGCAAATCAAATGAAAATGTATTTTCACAGAATGCGATTAAAGCAAAAATATATACCCAAAGCTAAGTACGCAATCATCATGCGTATGTATCCCGACCAACTTCCAATAAACTTCAAACGTTCTTATGTCCCTCGCATGCCTCCCCTCCCGCCTTGTTGTACCCCCCCCCCCCCCCCCTTCCCCTCCTCCCCACCCTTTTCAATTTGCTTTTTCGGTTGTCCCCCAGTGGCGTAACTTACTATTGGGGGCGAGGGCTGGAATTGTTCCAACAAGATTTGTCTTTACTTTAAAAGTAATGCGCACTTAATACATGTCTCTCCATTTCCGTACAAACAACCTTCCTTCTAACTCCAAATCGAAGAACAACTTCAGTTACTCCAGAACTTTTCATGGAGAGAAAGAAGTGGTGCACTTTATATTTACTGTTTTGTTTACGCTCTTTTCATGGGTACAGGGTTATAAAAGTGCGTTTGAATCCAAAAAAAATGATGCAGTGTCCATTGTCGCACTTAAAGGGGCATTAAGAGATGTGGTGGAGGCAGCGCCCTCAATTACAAAAATATATGATAAAAACTGAGATTTGTATATTTTAAGTTACAATTGTATTACATGTATGAACTTACACCTATAGTATAAGGATTAAGAAAAATCAGCCCTCTTTGTACAACAAAACGTTTATTCAAAAATGCTGATCTAGCCTATCAGCATTTTACATGGTTAAGGGCGGTATTCCAACATATGAAAACACTGTTTTAATCAAGTTTTGCTGGTGTTTTTTTGTAGTAGAAACAACATTAATGGCAATTTTTAATGTTCATCTTAAATTCTGAAGTAAATTAATTAAAATTTAAAAAAAACTAAACATGACATACTGATTCTATGGCTTTTAAATTTTGAGCATGATATAGAGTAAGTCGAACCAATAACAAAAGCCTCACAAATCACCAAACTTGTTTTATTATTTCAATTTCAGAATAAGTATTGTATTATAGAAAGATTTCATGTTTTTATTGGTTTGTACAACTGTTGTGTCCCTTTAACCCAATACCCATGAAAGGTGTGTTTCTAATCTTCAAGTTCCGAGTTTCGAGATAGAATTTCGAGTTTCGAGTTTCGAGTTTCGAGTTTCGAGTTTCGAGTTTCGAGTTTCGAGTTTCGAGTTTCGAGTTTCGAGTTTCGAGTTTCGAGTTTCGAGTTTCGAGTTTCGAGTTTCGAGTTTCGAGTTTCGAGTTTCGAGTTTTGAGTTTTGAGTTTTGAGTTTCGAGTTTCGAGTTTCGAGTTTCGTGTTTCGAGTTTCGAGTTTCGTGTTTCGAGTTTCGAGTTTCGAGTAAATATCACTCCTGTAAGTCTTCTTAACAGTATAATCACTCATTTCTTTATACTAAATCATGAATGTCGCCCCCTGGAAAAGATCACATAATATGCCTTTTAATGTGTTTTAGACACACTGTGGCTCTAATTTCTCGACCATTGATGATAAGGCCTATAATATAGATGTTTTTCCAACAGATCGTCTAAGGCTAAGAAAAGATTTGCTGTCCAGAAGTAGTCTCATAGTAAATGTCTTTGAAGTCGATAGGTTTTAAGAAAATATGCGCGAAGCGCAGAACAAAAAGGCATTTACACTCCAAAATAGCCTCTAAATCACCCCAATCACCACCATCTTTATATTTAAAAAAAAGTTACACAACCCACCTGTTTAAGAATAAAAAGTTACATAACCCCCCGCCCCCTATTTCAACATATGAAAGTTACATGACCCCCCTATAGTTTACCCAACCACCCTCCACCATAAATAATGAACGGTCCCTAATGTAGGCCTATCATATGAATTTACTGGATTGAAAATCCTATTAAATTGGCTGACAACTTAGGGTTGCGTAACCATGGTAACAAAGAACAAGTGTATTTAGCTTCATGGTCAAACTATCATTTCAGACCACTTTTAGCGCGCTATTTCAAAGTGAACCTGGAGGGGGGCACTTAGTGGATATGAGGTCCGACGGCGATGTGCCGCCAAATAGGGTCCCGTTTCCACCCGTCTGTTAAATGAATGGCCCTTTTCATAGCCATTTATGAGTCTGAAATCCTTAAATTTGCTGTATTTTGAGCAAAATCTGTCAAAATCTGTCGGCAAATTATGGGTCTCTGGTAAAATGGGTCCATTTCCTCCCGAAAATTGGTAAATGTTTGGGTCAATTGTCATTTTGCTACCCATCCCTGCCAAAAATGGTGAGTGACCCCCCCCCCCCCCCCCCCACACCCCCGGGTCCGAACACTTTGGTGGAACTTGCGCTGAATGGGGGAGGTGGAAAGTACGGAAAGGATCGTGACCGGTGGGGGGAGGGGGACTGGAGCATTCAACCTGAGACTAATATAGGCCTACCTAAAATATTAGTCTGTTGATTCAACCACCCCGTGCACAGCCTACTTGGGTGTGCTGATGTGCATATATCATATAAAAGAACCTGCATAAAAGTACTACATGTAGCCATAGTATATAGGAGCAACGTATAGTATTCACATGTGCAAATTAGCATTCAGTTTATATTTAGTAACAGGGACACATAAAAGTATTTCTACATCCATATAACATTTTGAAGAATCATTGGATCAAAATGAACTTGCAAACAATGTACCTCGATCCACTCGGTCCTTAACTCAACGATAATTATGCTTAACAAACTTTGGTTATCATTTTACTATAAACAAATATTATAGATTTTTTTCTTTTCTTTAGATAATAGAGCACTAACTTGAAAAATATTAAGCCCAACACTTGGGCAAATACAGGGTGGTTCAATAAAACCTTGACAGTTTTTTGAAGCCATTTTTTTTAAATTCTGTAGATTTAAAAAAAAATCTTTTTCAATATTCATCAACCATATGATCATGACCATCTATGCTGAAAATATCATTACAAATAACCTTACGGTTGCAAAATAACAGCTATTTGAACAAAGTCTGTCCCATTTCACTCTGTCCACGGGTACTGATTTCGCGACGTTACAACCAGTGTGGTTCAATAAAACATTGACAGTTTTTCAAAGCCATATTTTTAAAAATTGTGGATTTGAGTGGGGTTGTTTACATATTCCTCAAAAATATCATCTTGGCCGTCTATGCTGAAAATGTCGATGTTAATAATGCTATGGCGCCAAAATGATAGCTATTTGAAGAGAATCTCTCCAAATCTCTTTCGCTCACAGAGTAAGTCTACGGGAAATGCCTAGCAAGATAACATTAAATGGCATCGTCACTGTTAAGGCATAGAGCATGGACAATTACACTTCCAATCTATGAAAATCAATAATTCTAATTAGGGTCACTCGTAGTATTATTATAACGTATTGATTTCACACCTGAATAGATAGTTAAGATGTTAACAATTACCCTGGTTTCCGACTGGCGGGATCTTCAAATCTTAGATTACTTGCATGCAATTCATCATTCAGTATTCAATGTAACGTCGCGAAATCAGTACCCGTGGACAGAGTGAAATGGGACAGACTTTGTTCAAATAGCTGTTATTTTGCAACCGTAAGGTTATTTGTAACGATATTTTTTAACATAGATGGTCAAGATCATGTAGTTGATGAATATTGATTTTTTTTAAATTTTAAATCTACAGAATTTTAAAAACATGGCTTCAAAAAACTGTCAAGGTTTTATTGAACCACCCTGTATAACCAGATTTACCAAAATTGCAAAAGACCGTATGTAACACTAATTTTCAGTTTATACAAATCATAACACTAGAGGGCAAAAATCGCATATTGTGGATGGATGGCGCCTGGATTGGCGCAGTTCTGTTGCGTGAAAATCGATTCTGCACATCAGAGGCATCTGCATAGGACCAGCTCTGAAATAGCGGCCATCTATTATGCGTTTACATATTGTAGTATCGCTCCTCTGAAATAAACGACGACGTCAAGAATTTATAATGGTCTCCCAGAAATATTTTTACCGGGAAAGGTGCATTTTATTTAGCTACGAATACCATTGCTGTTGATCAGAGTGCTAGTGCTAACTGTCTTAGGAATTTTAAATTTTAAAAATCGGACGTTTCTGAAATTATGGATTCTTATGCTATTAAGAGTAAAAGCAAGATATACCAACAGGGTTGTGGGGAAACAGGTAATAACAAGGGAGAATAACGCGATAAAACAGATAAATAACAAAAACAAACAAAAAAAAAACGGAAATTCACTGGGACAAGCAATGAAAATTGCTGTGCAATAAAACAACAAAGATATATCTGAGACTACTCAGGATATATGGTAACAATAAAGACCGACGTTTCAAGTGGATATACACCCTTCATCAGGGACAAAATATAAAAAACAAAAGTGTTAAGAACTATAAATAAGATAATTGAACTAGAACAAGTCCACCACTGTAATTATAGCACAATGCCAGTAATAGATGTTGACTATACTAGGCATCAAGTTAACACTGAACACTGGATTCTTAGTCAAATGGTAGATTTCAAGTTTGACCAAATTGATCTTTTTAAACTCATAAAATCATAAAATCAAACTTGGTTGAGTTGAGTCGGATGAGTTACACAGACGTTCAACTCAGTTAATATAAGTAAATATTAGAAGTTAAAAAACTAACATTCTTAAGCAACTCGTTACCCCAACCTAACGGTAGCTCTAATTATTTCTATGAGTTCGTTTCACTAAATCGAGGTTCCTGCAGACCCATCCCCCTCTCCAAAGGATGGGGCGACTCCCACTAAAGTTACGCCACTGACGAAATATTGTGGTATTTGAACCGTCGCTCCTCGATCCGGCACAATTATTATCAAATAAAGATCGTGCGTAATATAAAGATTAACCCAAGTAAATATGGACGGTCCCGAAGTCCGCGTAAACAAACAGCACATCGACTTTAACGCTAGAGGTTCCGCTTAGTTGCGTTAAGTTTCCTACAAAAATGCCCAAAATGTCCGGGAAATGTTCAAATGTTAAGCCCCACTCTGGCGGTTTGCTAGCCACATGCCCCACGTTGTCAAGTTACCGCAGTGGCGTAGCTGGGATTTTTTTCAGGGGGGGGGGGGGGGGGGGGGGGGGGGGGGGGGGGGGGGGGGTGGGGGCGGGGGGGGGGGGGGGGGGGGGGGAGACAGTCCCAAAAAAAAAAATCGCACAGTCCAAACAAATCGCACAGTAAATGGACTACATGTACAATTTTGCCTTCTATTTGGCTAATAAAACTCGGTCTTTTTCTAAATGTTTTCATATTTCTTTTTTTCTCACCCCTTTTTTTATAAATTGGTTTTTTTTCGTCAGGGGGGGGGGGGGGGCATGTTGCCTCTCCTGCCCCCCCCCCCCCTCCCTTGAGCTACGCCACTGAGTTACCGTATACCCTTTACAGCCCGCTTTACAGTCTGTCACCAAGTGAGCGGGTGTTTTATGATGACCAGTTCGTCTGTGACGAACTCTAATATCACGCCTATAGTTGGTGTTCAACTGTTCATTCAGCATCATTGTCAAAATTGCTTAAAGTTTTCTGAATTGTCACAAGATTTTCTAAAAGTACCGCTGTAAGAAAAGTTACCGAAAACGTCCAATGTTCTCTAAGTGTTCTAAAGTTACAATGTCAGTTGTGGGCACTTTCCCCAAACTTAGCAAAATGTTGTCATTTTTTGCAATTCGGCACTTCACAAAAATCTTACACATGAACCAACTATGCCAGTGCCAAACGAAACCTGACAACCAATTGTAGAGTTTTCTCGAAGTATA